>SJYQ01002137.1:72356-182856 GCA_006410935.1 Redunca redunca
CAGTCTGCTGTTCCATGTCCGGTTCTAACTGTTGCTTCCTGACCTCCATATAGGTTTCTCAAGAGGCTGGTCAGGTGGTCTGCTATTCCCATCTCTCTCAGAATTTTCCACAGTTTCTTGTGATCCACACAGTCAAAGGCTTTGGCATAGTCAATAAAGCAGAAATAGATGTTTTTCTGGAACTCTCTTGCTTTTTCCATGATCCAGTGGATGTTGGCAATTTGATCTCTGGTTGCTCTGCCTTTTCTAAAACCAGCTTGAACATCAGGGAGTTCACAGTTCACAAATTGCTGAAGCCTGGCTTGGAGAATTTTGAGCATTACTTTACTAGCATGTGAGATGAGTGCAATTGTGCAGTAGTTTGAGCATTCTTTGGCATTGCCTTTTTTTGGGATTGGAATGAAAACTGACCTTTTCCAGTCCTGTGGCCACTGCTGAGTTTTCCAAATGTGCTGGCATATTGAGTGCAGCACTTTCACAGCATCATCTTGCAGGATTTGAAATAGCTCGACTGGAATTCCATCACCTTCACTAGCTTTGTTCATAGTGATACTTCCTAAGGCCCACTTGACTTCACATTTCAGGATGTCTGGCTCTAGGTGAATTATCACACCATCGTGATTATCTGGGTCATGAAGCTCTTTTTTGTATAGTTCTTCTGTGTATTCTTGCAAGTTAATATCTTCTGCTTCTGTTAGGTATGTCCATACCACTTCTGTCCTTTATTGAGCCCATCTTTGCATGAAATGTTCCCTTGGTATCTCTAATTTTCTTGAAGAGATCTCTAATCTTTGAAAGGTTTAGTGACTAAATAAAATTTTATCTGGAGAAGGCAATGGCATTCCACTCCAGTACTCTTGCCTGGAAAATCCCATGGGTGGAGGAGCCTGGTAGGCTGCAGTCCATGGGGTCGCTGAGGGTTGGACACAACTGAGCGACTTCACTTTCACTTTTCACTTTCATGCAATGGAGAAGGAAATGGCAACCCACTCCAGTGTTCTTGCCTCTAGAATCCCAGGGACGGCGGAGCCTGGTGGGCTGTCATCTGTGGGGTTGCACAGTGTTGGACATGACTGCAGTGACTTAGAAAAATGTTATCTTGACAAAGACCCTGCCTCCAACATTTTAGATACATCTTTCCAAGCAAACCACATGCATATGAAACATCTTAAGGAACATTTTTTCATGAAAAAAGAAAGATAATCGGGAAATAATTTTTAAAATTTGTATTTAAAATCATGAAATATATAGAATAACATTAGGTAAAATCAGACAGCTAAATTTGGAGTCTCATTGATTCTGTCAGTGCAAAAAAAAAATAAAGAAAAAGACAAGATTATCCAATTATTATTACATAGTACTATAGAAACAGACAAACTAAAAAGAGTTTGAGAAATGAGGTAATCAGATAAACATAATCAGTTGAAATGTAATATAAAAATACAGTGTTTTGTGGTTCTTAGAAGCAATGCTTTAGAAGCTAATTCTTCCAGGAATTATACTAAATGTTAGCAACCACAATTTGCTGGTATTCTTATGTTACTCACTAACCTCTAATTTCTCTTGTTGTAAGTCTGTATAGAAATATATATATATACACACACACACACACATTCTCCAGTATACTGTGGTCAGTTATTTTACCACGTAATATAAAAATGTGAATTTGTATTACAGTAAATTTTTATCACTTAAAAAATCCTATATTTCAATCTAAACTAGAAAAACCATCAGAAAAAATATATCTACCTCCCTACCACACACACACACACACAAATGTATTTTTTCACATATGGACATCTACATCGCATACTTGTGGACTATACTTTTGGTTTTTTGATTACTTAGGATTCTTTGCTTTAGTAAATAGGCTTATGAACCTAGCAAATTGGTCTACAAAGGAATTTGGGGCAAGTTTTAGTTTAAAACACATAACTGATTTCACAATTATACATTTAATCTGCCTTAATCTCAACTCTGTTAACCGATCTCAATCCTCGGCCATTTCAGCCAATTTAAAACTTCAGCCATTCTTCTACTTTTTTAGCAAGTGTATGAAAAACTGAAGGAGAAGCTGTCATACTGGTATATGAAGACAGATGCCATTGGAGAGAGCCTTATTTTTGTAGTAATTAGAAAATTGAGATGTCCAAAATGATATATTGAGATTGGAAAAATCAGGTTATTGGTACACCAATTAATCTATAATTTTAGTAAGAATTTAGTGAATGGTTAATATATTATTAATGTAGATTATAGATAAAGCAGGATTGTAGATAAAGAAGAAGGAGATAAATAAAACAATAAGTAAACAAATAAGCATAAGCTCTACAGAAAAAAAAAACAAATAATAGGAAGTAATAACAAATAATAGGAAGTAGTGGTTATAATTTCTAGTTTATATTCAACAGAGAATCAGAGAAGGTCTTGCTGATTAGGTGACATCTAAGGAATGTATGACAAACTTAGACTGCATATTAAAAATCAAAGACTTTACTTTGCCAACAAAGGTCCATCTAGTCAAAGCTATGGTTTTTCCAGTAGTCAGGTATGGATGTGAGAATGGAACCATAAAGAAATATGAGCACTGAAGAATTGATGCTTTAGAACTGTGGTGCTGGAGAAGACTCTTGAATGTCCCTTCGACTGCAAGGAGATCAAACCAGTCAGTCCTAAAGGAAATCAACCCTGCATATTCATTGGAAGGACTGACGCTGAAGCTGAAAGTCCAATACTTTGGCCACCTGATGTGAAGAACTGACTCTGGAAACGACCCTGACACTGGGAAAGATTGAAGGCAGGAAGAGAAGGGGACGACAGAGGATGAAATGGTTGGATGGTATCACTGACTCAGTGGATTTGTGTTTGAGCAAGCTCCTGGAGTTGGTGATGAGTAGGGAAGCCTGGTATGCTGCAGTCCATGGGGTTGCAAAGAGTCGGACAAGACTGAGTGACTGAGCTGAACTGAGGAATGTACATACCTAAGGGTGAATCTGGAGATGGGCACTCAAGACAAAGGGAGAACTAAACACAATGGCATCAAACACATTCACATTATTTGAGGACTGTAAAGAGGCAACAATACAGAACTGAGAGTCCAAAAGGGAGAATGGTAGGAATTCATATCAGAGAGGTGAGAGTAAGCCAGATCACAAGGCCCTGAGTACTTTGTTACAAATGGTTTCTTTACCAAAATACATTCTTCTTCTGATGGATCATAAAGACTCTATATTTCTCAGTGTTATTTGGATCAGATATGATCATATGAATTGCATCCAATAGAACAGGAAATGAGGTAATGTGTTCCTTCCCAAGACTTTTGATCATCATACTCTTTCCTCATTTACTGACATGAGACAGAAGAGCGTAGTGACCATGGAAGCCATATGCTTAAGAAGCTGGAGACACAAAATTGAATTTATGGCCCTGAACTGCCACAGGCAAGGAAAATATCTTCTAGTCAGGAATGTATGTTTTAAAACTTAGAGAATCGAAAGTAAACATTTATTTTATTTAAGCCTTTATTCTTTTCTGGCACTGTTTGCTGTGGCATCTAGCATTACCTTAACTAAAGTTGGGCCACTGGAAAAAAACATGCCTTTTACTGAAACAAAGGAAAATTTGGAATTAGCATTATTATTTTCTTCTCTAACATTTTGCAATGTTTTGTACAGAAGAGTAGCATGATCATATTTGGAGTTTAGAAAGAATGACTCCACTCACAACTTAGAAAATAGTTTACAATGGGAAAAGGATGGAAGGAGGGGAATTGATTAGAGGCTATGGTTTCTAGTCTAGAGAATGTTGACTTAACTGGATTGGTAGTAGTTGAACTGGTAGAGAGTGGTTAGATTCTAGATAAAAAACATTATCTGTAAAGCTAGCAAAATTGCTTACAGCCTGGAAATGAAATGCATGAAAAAGAGAGGAATCAAGACTGATAAAGATTTTTTTCTCAATGGAACAATTGAAAAAAAGTGATGTTGACTTTTACTGACATTTTACTTTGACCAAAAGTAGCATTATTTGAGGATGATCAGGATATCAATTAGAAATGCCTTTAACACTAAGTTTAACTACGGCCCACTTGTTTATTTTTGTTTATTTCCATTGCTCTAGGAAGTGGATTAAGAAAGATTTTGCTGAAAATTTATGTCAGGGAGTCTTCTGCCTATGTTTTACTCTAAGAGTTTTATAGTGTTTGGCCTTACTTTCAGAAGTTTAATCCATTTTGCATATGGTGTTAGAGAAAGTTCAAATTTTATTCTTCAGTTTTTACATGTTGTTGTTCAGTCACTTGGTAGTATCCAGCTCTTTGTGAACACATAGATTGCAGCACCCTAGGCTCCCCTGTCCTTCACCATCTCTTGGAGCTTGTTCAAACTCATATCCATCAAGTCGGTGATGCCATCCATCCATCTTGTCCTATCTCGTTTCCTTCTCCTCCTGCCTTCAATCTTTCCTAGCATCAGAGCCTTTTCTAATGAGTCAGCACTGCACATAAGTTGGCCAAAGTACTGTAACTTCAGCTTTAACATCAATCCTTACAATGAATATTCAGGATTGATTTCCTTTAGGATTGACTGGTTTGATCTCCTTGCAGTCCAAAGGACCCTCAAGAGTCTTCTCCAATATCACAGTTCAAAAGTATCAATTCTTCCATGCTCAGTCTTCTTTATGATCCAACTCTTAGATTCTACCAACTCTTACATCTAACTCTAACATGAAGACTGGAAAAACCATAACTTTGGCTATATGGACTTTGTCAGCAAAATAATGTCTCTGCTTTTTAATACCCTGTTTATGTTTGCCATAGCTTTTCTTCCAAGGAGCAAGTGTCTTTTCATTTCATGGTTGCAGTCATCATCTACAGTGATTTTGGGGCTCAAGAAAATAAAGTCTGTCAGTGTTGGCATTGTTTTCCCATCTATGTGCCATGATGTGATGGGACTGGATGTCATGATCTTTGTTTTTTGAATGTTGAGTTTTCAGCCAACTTTTTCACTCTCCTCTTTCACTTTCATCAAGAGGCTGTTAGTTCTTCTTCACTTTCTACCATAAGGGTGATGTCATCTGCATATCTGAGGTTATTGGTCTTTTTCCCGGTAATCTTGATCCCAGTTTGTTCTTCATTCAGAGCAGCATTTTACATGATGGATTCTGCATGGAAGTTAAATAAGCAGGGTGACAATATCCAGCCTTGATATACTCCTTTCCCTATTTGGAACCAGTTCATTGTTTCATGTCTAGTTTTAACTGTTGCTCCTTGACCTGCATACAGATTCCTCAAGAGGCAGGTCAGGTGGTATTGTATTCCCATCTCTTGAAGAATTTTCCACACTTTGTTGTGGTGCACACAGTCAAAGGTTTAGGCATAGTTAATAAAGCAGAAGTAGATGTTTTTTGGGAACTCTCTTGTTTTTTCAGTGATCCAACAGATGCTGGCAATTTGCTCTCTGGTACCTCTGCCTTTTCTAAATCCAGCTTGAATATCTGGATGTTCATGGTTCATTTACTGTTGAAGCCTGGCTTGGAGAATTTTGAGCATTACTTTACTAGTGTTGGAGATGAGTGCAACTGTGTGGGAGTTTGAGCATTCTTTGGCATTGCCTTTCTTTGGTATTAGAATGAAAACTGACCTTTTCCAGTCCTGTGGCCACTACTGAGTTTTCCAAATTTGCTGGCATATTGAGTGCAACACTTTAACAGCATCAACTTTTAATTTTTTAAATAGCTCAGCTCAAATTCCATCACCCCCATTAGCTTTGTTTGTAGTGATGCTTCTGCTTCCTAAAGCTCACTTCATTTCACACTCTAGGATATCTGGCTCTAGGTGAGTGATCACACCATTGTGGTCATGTGTGTCATTAAGATCTTTTTTCTATAGTTCTTCTGTGTATTCTTGCTATCTCTATTTAACATCTTCTCCTCTGTTAGTTTCACACAGTTTCTGTCCTTTATTGTGCCCAACATTGCATAAAATGTTATCTGGGTGTCTCTAATTTTCCTGAAGAGATTTTAGTCTTTCCCATTGTATTGTTTTCCTCTATTTCTTTGCACTGATCCCTTTGGAAGGCTTTCTTATCTCTCCTTGCTCTCTTTGGAACTCTGCATTCAGAGAGATATATCTTTCTTTTTCTCCTTTATCTTTCACTTCTCTCAGCCATTTGTAAGGCCTCCTCAGATAATCATTTTGCCTTCTTGCATTTCTTTTTCTTGGGGATGTTTTTTGATCACCAACTCCTGTAGAAAGTTATGAGCCTCCATCCATAGTTCTTCAGGCACTTTATCTATCAGATCTAATCCCTTGAATCTGGTTGTCACTTCCACTGTATTATTGTAAGGGGTTTGATTTGGGCCATACCTGAATGACTTATTGGTTTTCCCTACTTTCTTCAATTTAAGTCTGAATTTTGCAATAAGGAATTCCTAACTGAGCCCCAGATTTTGTTTTTGCTGAGTGTATAGAGTTCCTCCATCTTTGGCTTTCACATGTAGTTGTCTAGTTTTCCCAGCACTATTTATTGACAAAGCTGTCTTTTCTTCATTTTCTTTCTTGCCTTCTGTGTCATAGATTAATTGACCATAAGTGCATGGATTTATTTCTGATCTCTCTATCCTGTTCCATTGATTTATTTTTGTGTCAGTATCATACTATTTTGATTATTATAGCTTTGCAGTTTAGTCTGACTTCAAGAAACATGATTTCTGCAGCTCTGTTCTTCTTTCTCAAGACTGCTTTGACTTTTGTGTTTTGTACAGATTCATATGTACTTGTTCTGTGAAAAAATGCCATTGGTAATTTGTCAGGGATTTCATTGAATCTGTAGATTCCCTTGGGTGGCATGATCATTGTAACAATATTGATTCATATTGTGTTATCCAAATATCATGTTGTTTAAATCCAAGAACATGATATATCTTTCCATCTGTTTGTGTCATCTTCAATTTCTTTCATCAGTATCTTATAGTTTCCTGAGTAAAGGTCATTTGGCTCCTAGATATGTATACTCCTGGATATTATATTCACTTTTTGATGTGATGGTAAATGGGATTATTTCCTCAATTTCTCTTTCTGATAATTTGCCGTTAATGTATACAAATGCAACAGATTTTTGTATATTGATGAACAGCTACACAACATTGCAAGTCATCAGGGAATGCAAATGAAAGTCATAATGAGACCATTTCACACCTGTCAAAATGGCTATCATTAAAGAAAACACAAAAAATGAATATTTGAGAAAATGTGGAATAAAGGGAACCCTTGTAAAATGGTGGGAGTATAAACTGATGCAGCCACTGTGGAAAACCTTATGGAGCTTTCTCAAAAAATCTAAAAATAGAACTACCTTCAGTTAAGTTCCGTCACTCAGTCATGTCCGACTCTTTGCGACCCCAAGAATCGGAGCGTGACAGGCCTCCCTGTCCATCACCAACTCCCAGAGTTTACACAAACTCATGTCCATCGAGTTGGTGATGCTATCCAGCCATCTCATCCTCTGTCGTCCCCTTCTCCTCCTACTCACAATCCCTCCTCCTAGCATCAGGGTTTTTCCAATGAGTCAACTCTTTGCATGAGGTGGCCAAAGTACTGGAGTTTCAGCTTCAGTATCAGTCCATCCAATGAAAACCCAGGACTGATCTCCTTTAGAATGGACTGGTTGGATCTCGTTACAGTCCAAGGAATCTCAAGAGTCTTCTCCAACACTACAGTTCAAAAGCATCAATTTTTTGGTGCTCAGCTTTCTTCACAGTCCAACTCTCAGATCCATACATGGCTACTGGAAAAACAATAGCCTTGACTAGACAGACCTTTGTTGGCAAAGTAATGTCTCTGCTTTTGAATATGCTATCTAGGTTGGTCATAACTTTTTTTCCAAGGAGTAAGGACTTTTAATATCATTGCTGCAATCACCATCTGCAGTGATTTTAAAGCCAATAAATAAATAAAGTCTGACACTGTTTCCACTGTTTCCCCATCTATTTCCCATGAAGTGATAGGATCAGATGCCATGATCTTCATTTTCTGAATGTTGAGCTTTAAGCCAACTTTTTCACTCTCCACTTGAACTTTCATCAAGAGGCTTTTTGGTTCCTCTTCACTTTCTGCCATAAGGGTGGTGTCATTTGCATATTTGAGGTTATTGATATTTCTCCTGGCAATCTTGATTCCAGCTTGTGCTTCTTTCAGCCCAGCGTTTCTCATGATGTACTCTGCATAGAAGTTAAATAAGCAGTGTGACAATATACAGCCTCAACGTACTCTTTTTCCTATTTGGAACCAGTCTGTTTTCCATGTCCAGTTCTAACTGTTGCTTCTTGTCCTGCATATAGGTTTCTCAAGAGGCAGGTCAGATGGTCTGATATTCCCATCTCTTTCAGAATTTTCCACAGTTTTTTTGTGATCCACACAGTCAAAGGCTTTGGCATAGTCAATAAAGCAGAAATAGATGTTTTCCTGGAACTCTTGCTTTTTCCATGATCCAGCAGATGTTGGAAATTTGGTTTCTCGTTCCTCTGCCTTTTCTAAAACCAGCTTGAACATCTGGAAGTTCACGGTTCACACATTGCTGAAGCCTGGCTTGGAGAATTTTGAGCATTACTTTACTAGCATGTGAGATGAGTGCAATTGTACGGTAGTTTGAGCATCTTTGGCATTGCCTTTCTTTGGGATTGGAATAAAAATGGACCTTTTCCAGTCCTGTGGCCACTGCTGAATTTTCCAAATTTGCTGGCAAATTGAGTGCAGCACTTTCACAGCATCATCTTTCAGAATTTGAAATATCTCCACTTGAATTCCGTCACCTCCACTAGCTTTGTTCATAGTGATGCTTTCTAAGGCCCACTTGACTTCACATTCCAGGATGTCTGGCTCTAGGTGAGTGATCACACCATCATCATTATCTGGGTTTTGAAGATCTTTTTTTGTACAGTTTCTGTATATTCTTGCCACCTCTTCTTGATATCTTCTGCTTCTGTTAGGTCTCTACCATTTCTGTCCTTTATCGAGCCCATCTTTGCATGAAATGTTCCCTTGGTATCTCTAGTTTTCTTGAATAGATCTCTGGTCTTTCCCATTCTATTGTTTTCCTCTATTTCTTTCATTGATTGCTGAGGAAGTCTTTCTTATCTCTCCTTGCTATTCATTGTAACTGTATTCAGATGCTTATATCTTTCCTTTTCTCCTTTGCTTTCTGCTTCTCTTATTTTCAAAGCTATTTGTGTCGCCTCCCCAGACAGCCATTTTCCTTTTTTACATTTCTTTTCCATGGGGATGGTCTTGATCCCTGTCTTCTGTACAATGTCATGAACCTCAGTCCACAGGTCATCAGGCACTCTATCCATCAGATCTTTCTGCTATGATTAGGAAGATGGTTAGGGGATACAAAATTCAATTTTAAAAGAAATTAGTTGTGATAATATAATAAACAGTACAGGAAATATAGTTAATAAGATTCTAATATTTTTATATGGTGATAAATAGTAGTTAGACTCATGATGGTGATCATTTTGTAATGTTTAAAAATATTGCAACTCTATGTTGTATCCTTGAAACTAATATTGTAATTTAACTATAGTTTAAAAAAAGAGACATTTAAATGGCAAATAGAGTGATTATCCCTTAAGAGTGATTTCAGGGTAACATTGTCATCAGATGAAAACCAGGTTTAAGTTAGAGAAGTATATTAGTTGCTCAGTCATGTCCAACTTTTTGTGACCCGTGAACTGTAGCCTGCCAGGTTCCTCTGCTCATGGAATTCTCCAGGCAAGAATTACTGGAGTGGGTTTCCATTTCGTTCTCCAGGGGACCTTCCCAACCCAGAGACTCAACCCAGGTCTCCCTCATTACCATTTGAGCTACCAGGAAAGTCCCAGGGAAGTTAGAGAAGAAACTGATGAAAAAAATGTTTTAATCTTTGCTGCATATAGTAAAATCACTTGAAATTTTTCACAATACCTCTTTTCACTCCTTACCAGTGACTCATTATTCTGTTTATGGCCTGTTTATCTTTTTTATTTTTTGTTGTGTTTCCAGGTA
This sequence comes from Redunca redunca, assembly GCA_006410935.1. Classification (NCBI taxonomy): domain Eukaryota; kingdom Metazoa; phylum Chordata; class Mammalia; order Artiodactyla; family Bovidae; genus Redunca; species Redunca redunca. Next base: position 82,399 of record SJYQ01002137.1, read on the forward strand.
TTGCAATATTTTATTCTTAAGACTGTGTTAAGTAGCTTCAGTCGTGTCCAACTCTTTGTGACCCTATGGACTGGACTGTAGCCCACTAGGCTTTTCTGTCTATGGCATTATCCAGGCAAGAATACGGGAGTGGTTTGCCAATCACAGCTCAGGGACTGAACCCATATCTCTTGTCTCTTCTGCATTTGCAGGCAGTTTCTTTACCACTAGCACCACGTGGGAAGCCCCCATTCTTATAATTAAATACTTGCTATTTCTTCCTTTATCTAAGCACTGACATTAAGAAAAACATGATTAATATCTTTTTCCCTAGAAATGGATACATGGCCAACAAATTTGGGGTGAATTTTCCTCTGGGGAGAAAAATCAAAATGCAGTCAGTTTTCCAGATTTTTCTATGTTTAAACTTCCCTGATCATGTATAAATATAAGTGTGCACATGTATGAATATGGGTACCTGTGCACACACACATGAGCTGATGGTTTTCTGCTCTTTGTCCCAGGGGTCTGCTCTGTTCAGTTCCAGGAAAATGGAGAACCTAGTCTTCATGATGGCAGAATGCAACTCCATGTGGTAGGCTCTGTGAAGTGGGCAGGGAGCACCTTTGGGTCCCTACAGAAGAGCCAATTGGGGAAGCATGAGTTGGAGCCTCTCAGGAAGATACTGCACAACCTGGTGAGTCTCCTGCCATTTCCCTTCCATGCCAGTCTGTTGAAACTCAGAACTTGGAACCAGTCAGTACAAGCACTAGATGGGCGTGAACTGCTGGCATCACTATTCAGTTGTTAAAGCTTCAATGTTTGCTAACTGAACTTTATATTTTGTGGTCTTCCTAATATTAATTGAATTCTCTTTGTATATCTGTATACTTTTTCAAAAATAATGAGGTATAATTGATATATAAATTATTAGATTCAGATTGTCAACAAAAATAATCAGTAAGAACAAAAGGCCTTTATTTGAGCCAACCTGAAGAGTATAACCCAAGAGACACAGATTTGAGAAGTGCTTGTAGTCCACTGAGCTATAAAATGTAATTATAAAGGCAAAAACCAAAATCACATAAGATGTTGTCAAGAACTAGGATTGAAACTGATCATTAAGAGTGTTTTTTAAGGAGAGATTGTTTGGGGTTGAAGATTACGTTATTACAAAAGGAGATCTTGAGACTATAAAATTGTAACTGGCAGCTGCTAGCAGATACTGTTTTGAGAATGACTTGTATTATTCTTGTCTGATATAGTTCAGAAAATTCATGTTATCAGTAATGTAGATACATGTCTTAAACCACATCCAAAATGGCCACTCAGATCTATTCTGGGCACTTGAACCACAGTCATGCCATCTTAATTTTTTAAAATGCATTCTTGTCCATAATGATTAAAGCATTTGTACAGGACATGTATGACAGGGTGCAATACAGTGTGTTCCAGTTATCATAAAGTTCAGTTTAAATAATGTATAAGCCATAATGACTTCCACATAACTCAATATGTGAATATTTCTTCTATCAAGGTGTACAACATAATGATTTGATACTTATATATATATACTTGTATATGTTATAAAATGATCACTACAATAAAATTAGTTAACATCCACCAACAACATTATTAACATTTTTTTCCCTTGTGATGGGACATTTTAAGGTCTTTTCTCTTAGCAATTTTGAAATATACAATACAGTGTTAATAACTATAGTTACCATGCTGTATATTACATCCTTGGCACTTATTTATTTCATAACTGGAAATTTGTAGCTTTAGACTCCCTTTACCCATTTTACACATATATCTGCTCCTGCCTCTGGTAACCACAAATACGTTCTCTATGTCTATGAGTTTGTTTTCATTTTTAGACTCCACATGTAAGTGACATTACATGGTAATATTTGTCTTTCTGTCTGACTTATTTCTCTCAGCATAATGCTCACCAGGTGAATCAATGTCACAAGCAGCAAAATTTTCCTTTTTTCTGGGTGAACAATATTCTGGATGAATATTCTTTATCCATTTATTTATTGCTGGACTCAGGTTGCATCTATATTATGGCTATTATAAATAATGCTGCAATTAACATAAGGTTGCATATATCTTTTCCAGTTAGTGTTTTTGTTTTCTTTGGATAAATATGCAGTAAAGGAATTGCTAGGTCATATGATATTTCTCTTTTAATATTTTGGGGACTCTCCGTACTGTTTTCCATAGTGGCTACAACAGTTTACTTTCCTACCAACAGTGCTCAAGGGTTCCTTTTTCTCCACATTCTTGCCAACACTGTTTTATCTCCTGTCTTTTTAATAACAGCCATTTTAACAGGTGTGAAGTCATATCTCCCTATGGTTTTGATTTTCATTTCCCTGATAACTAGTCATCTTGAGCACTTTTTCCTGTACCTGTTAGCCATCTGTATATCTTGGGGGAAATGTCTCTTTTTTAGACATAAAAAAATAGTCTGCTCATTTTTTAATCAAATTGTTTGTTTTTAGCTGTTGAGTTGTGAGTTTTTTTATATTTTGAGTTGTTGTTGTTGATAAGTCACTAAGTCCTGTCTGACTCTTTGCAACTCTGTGGAATCTAGCCCATCAGTCTCCTTTGTCCACAGGATTTTCCGGCAAGAATTCTGGAGTGGGTTTCCATTTCCTTCTCCAGAAGATCTTACTGACCCAGGGATCAAAGTCACATCTCCTGATTGGCAGGTGGATTCTTTACCACTGAGCCAACTGGGAAGCTTGTTATTAATTTCTTATTAGATGTATGATTTGCCAATATGTTCTCTGAGTTTGTATATTGTATTTTTATTTTGTTGACAATTTCCTTTGCTGTTAAGAAGCTTTGTAGTTTGATGTAGTTACATTTGTTTACTTTCACTTTGATTGCTTTTATTTTTGATGTAAAATCCACCCTCCCCCCCCCAAAAAAAGTAGTTGCCAATAACCACCCTCAAGGAGATTCCTGCTTGTGTTTTCTTCTAGGAGTTTTATAGTTTTCAGATCTTATGTTCAAATCTTTAATCCATTCAGAGTTAATTTTTGTGTATGGTGAAAAACAAAGGTCATTTCATTGTTTTACATGTGGCCGTCCAGTTTTTGAACACCATTTACTGAAGAGACTATCTTCATAATTCTAGTTGTGGGACATTTGCCTTTTTTACAAATTACCACCAAGTAATTGTGCTGTGTAATTGGCACTGAAAAATATTAATTCAGACACTGTAGTAACAAACCAAAAGTAAGAATGCATAAACCAGAAAGAATAAATAACTCTCTTCTGTTGACACCCATTTTTATAGTTTTATTTTAGCACTTACAATTTATAGTCCAATACATTTTGTATGTCAATGTGTCTTTGACTAAACTTTGAGTTCCTTAAATTGAGACTCATGTGTAATTCATGTTTGTATTATGTTGAGTTTAACACAATGACTTCCCCAGACTGGTATGATTTATTATTGCATGATAACTATGGCATCATTGAGAATATAGAGAATTACAGATTGTACATCCAAACTTTTTTATAAGCTCTTTCCAGGTGGTGTTGTCTTCTAAAGTATTTAATATCACTTTATTTTATAAATAATATATAGTAATTATAATCCATATTGCTCTATGATATTTCTGTTTCTTAGACCGTCAAGCATTTTCAGTTATTTTGGACTCATCAGGAGGAGCTTAAATTTTGTCATCCAGATAAACATTAAATTTTTTAAAAATGCATTGGATTCTGAACTTGACAAGGTTAATGGCATTTTGGCTATTGAGGATGAGTTATTTCACTTGCTTGTACCTTCATCAAAGAAATTGTGAATGCAAGTTTTCACTGATAGCCAGATGCTGTTTTGGCGCTAATGTATCCAATTAATCAGACAGTAATCTTACAACATGGCAAAAATAGGCAAAAGAAGCAACAAACAAAGCAAATACAAATTCCAGTCTTCACAAAATGCTATTCAGACTTCCCCTCAGAGTCTACAATTTAACCATATGTTAAGTGGTGATGGTATACAAAGCATACCCCTAAAGATGAATTATTGTATTATTTTTAGTCTGGGAATATAGAACCAGTGGATTCATTAATTTTTTATGTTTTATTTTCTTCATCCTTTCGCATTCTCATTTGATAGAAAGATTTGACACCCATTTTAAGCTAATTTCACAATTTGGTCTAAGCATTTCTGGATTTAGAAAACAAAGAAGAACTAATGATCAAATTGCCAACATTCTCTGGATTATAGAGAAAACAAGAGAATTTCAGGAAAAAAAATTCTCATCAATTATACTAAATCCTTTGACTGTGTGGATCATGACAAATACTCTCTCTTTCACCCATTATGCTAAATCCTTTGACCGTGTGGATCTTGACTGTGGAAAGCTCTCAGAGAGTTGGAAATACCAGACCATTATACCTGTCTCCTGAGAAACCTGTGTGCAGGTCAAGAAACAACAGTTAGAACCCCTGTAGGGAATAACTGATTATTTCAAGATCAAGAAAGGAGTATGACAGGGCTGTCTGCTGTCACCCTATTTGTTTAAATTATACACTGAACACATCATGAGAAATCCCACCTGAACGAATTACAAGCTAGAATCAAGACAGGTGGGAGAAACATCAGTAACCTCAGATTTTCAGGTGATACTATTCTAATGGCAGAAACCAAAGAGGAACTAAAGAACCTCTTAATGAGGGTGAAGGAGGAAAGAGCCTGCTTAAGACTAAATATTAAAAAAAAACAAACAACAAAAAAAACGGTTATGGCATCTAGTCCCATTCAGTTCAGTTCAGTCGCTCAGTCGTGTCCGACTCTTTGCGACTTCATGAATTGCAGCACGCCAGGCCTCCCTGTCCATCACCAACACCCAGAGTTCAGTCAAACTCACGTCCATTGAGTTGGTGATGCCATCCAGCCATTTCATCCTCTGTCGTCCCCTTTTCCTCCTGCCCTCTATCCCTCCCAGCATCAGAGTCTTTTACAATGAGTCAGCTCTTTGCATGAGGTGGCTGAAGTACTGGAGTTTCAGCTTTAGCATCATTCCTTCCAAAGAAATCTCAGGGCTGATCTCCTTTAGAATAGACTGATTGGATCTCCTTGCAGTCCAAGGGACTCTCAAGAGTTTTCTCCAACACCACAGTTCAAAAGCATCAATTCTTCAGTGATCAGCTTTCTTCACAGTCCAACTCTCACATCCATACATGACTACTGGAAAAACCATAGCCTTGACTAGATGGACCTTTGTTGGCAAAGTAATGTCTCTGCTTTTCAATATGCTATCTAGTTTGCTCATAACTTTCCTTCCAAGGAGTAACCATTTTTAATTTCATGGCTGCAGTCACCATATGCAGTGATTTTGGAGCCCCCCAAAATAAAGTCTGATACTGTTTCCAATGTTTCCCCACCCATGATCTTTGTTTTCTGAATGTTGAGCTTTAAGCCAACTTTTTCACTCTCCTCTTTCACTTTTATCAAGAGGCTTTTTAGTTCTTCTTCACTTTCTGCCATAAGGGTGGTGTCATCTGCATATCTGAGGTTATTGATATTTCTCCTGGCAGTCTTGATTCCACCTTGTGCTTCTTTCAGCCCAGCGTTTCTCCCATGCAAAGTAAGGATTGCCTGTATATGTGGAGAGTATGTGTATGTGTATAAAACACCATCTGACCTGTCCCCCTGCCAGGTCAGTATCAGATGTCAAACCATACCAGAGCCATGTATTACCATTATAAAAAGTATACTTTACTCTGTAATTATTAAGAAATCCATGGGGTATTATTTTAGCACTGAGCAAATACTTTATCCCTAATAAGCCACCAGATACTTCTCAAGAAAACTTAAACCACATTTCTTAAGGAAACATTAAGGTACACTGTTAAAGTCTTCAAATTTATTGGCATAAAACTGTTCATAATATTTCATCATTACCACTGTAATATCTTCTTTTTTTTTTACTTAAAAATATTTTTAATTGAAGGATAATTGCTTTATAGTATTTGTTTCATATCTGCCATACATCAACATAAGGTAGACTTTTAAACCTAAGAAGTATCTAAGAGGTCATCCAATCCCAACCTTTATCTAATGAAAGAATCCCTCTTTGGCAGGTGGGTCATCTAACCTCTGCTTAAATATCTTAGCAACAAGGTGTTAGTGGTTTTATATTTCTTTTATGGGTTAAAATAAAAATCCAGAGTCTTTACGAGGAATGTGCTGTAGCATCTTCCCTTGCTACCTCTTTGGCCTCATCTCCTATCACTCTCCCCTTGCTGTTTCAACTATTGTAACCTACTTGGTGATACTCAAACATAAAGCTAATCCTATACAAGGCCTTTGTGCTTATTTGTATTATTCTGAATGTTCTTTTACTAATCTTGACTCCCTCCTTCACTTCATTCAGCTTTCTGTTAGGTATCACTGTATCAGAGGTCTTTCCCTATCACCCTGTCTAAGGTAGCTTATTCCTGCCTTTTCTCTCTATTTTCATTTTCTTCCCCTGCTTTATTTTTTTCATGATTATTACTATCTGACATTATATATATTTACTTGTTTACTGTCTCCTCTCCCACCATTGGACTTCACTGGTGGCTCAGTGGTAAAGAATCTGCCTGCCAAGCTTTGATCCCCGCCCCCCGCCCCATGAACTTCAGTGTTCTTGCCTGGGAAATTGCATGGACAGAGGAGCCTGGTGGGCTCCTGAGTAGCAAAAGAGTTGGACGTAATTTAGCAACTAAACAGCAACAATTCCATCATCATTCACTGCCCCCACCCCAACCCCTTGCTACATGTACACTACAGGGTAACTCTGTGAGACAAAGGACTATTCACTGCTGAATCTCTAGCACCTAGGACAGTCTCTGGCACATATGTATGGGGCACTTAACCATTTGGTACATCAGTGCCTCCCTATATCTTCTTCACGTTGACCGTTTTGTTGTCCAGTGAACTTGTACAGAGCAAGTCATTTTTGCTCAAGTGTAGTCCTTCAAAAGTCTAAAGAAGTTTATGTCCTCTTGTTTTTCCACTCAAAGCTAACCTTGAATCCTTCAGCATTTGCTTAATTCTTCACTACTTTATCTTATCCCTGATGCTGTAGTTTGCTTAATTTTCTCTTGAAGCATTATGTTTAGAATTAAATGTAGTCTTTACATCAATGTATAGAAGAATGGTACTTTGAATGATCTATAAGCATTAGTCTTATATTAATATAGTTTAAAATAAGCTATTTTTTTCACGGTCGTGTCACACTGGTCCTGTTGGCTTATAAGAAGTACACGCTTGCATGCTAAGTTGCTTCAATTGTGTCCACCTCTGCAACCCACTGGACTGTAGCCCTCCAGGGTCCTCTGTCCATGGGATTCTCCAGGCAAGAATATTTGAGAGGGTTGCCATTCCCCCCTGCAGAGGATCTTCGCGACCCAGGACGGAACCCTTGTCTTTGGCACCTCCTGTGCTGGTGGGCGGGCCCTTTACCGCAGTGCCCCCTGGCACGCCCTAAATCCGAAAGGCTGTTCAGTTCGAATGTCATTGTCCTGTTGCTGCCGCTTTTCTCTCAAACCCAATGTGACTTTTATTCCGTAAGGGGTTTGTGACCATGACTCTGGAAAGCCCAGAAGAAATACAGGATGTCAGCTGTGCTTGGAAAGAACTTAACAGAAAGCTGAGTAGTAATGCTGTGTCCCAAATTACCAGAATGTGCCTCCTGAAGGGAAATATGGTAGGCTTTTCTAGACAACTGCCGTATATGTTTATAAAGACTAGTAGATTTTGTTCACTGTTTTTCTGAAGTCTAATGGGATGAATAATACTATTTAATCCATGTGTTAGTGTGTTTCCAGTTGGAAATTTGGAGAGTTACATAAGTAACCCATTCCTCTAGAAAACTGTAAGTCATTCTCCTTAATTTGTAATATTCAAGTTATCTAAGTTTCTGCCTTTGAATGCATATGTGGTTGTGTGTGTTTATTTTTTACAATTGAGCAATATAATTGCAACAGCTAAATAGTTTTTTTTTTTTAAAGAGAATACACAATATTGGTTTCTAAGTGGCCTGCTATTGGTTGTTAATGAGGATAACTGAATTAGGTATTTTCATACAGTTATGAAATAGCGAAGTTAAAGCCATCTGTAACCTTAGTGACTGATTTCTTCTAATGGTTTTGTGAAAAGATGTTATATTTATTCATCTCACCTGACTATAAATTCATGCTAATCTAGAATTTATTAACTTGTTTATTGGAAAGTTATCTTTCTCAAAGTTTAATATTACCTCCAAAAAAGATCTGTGACAAGTAAGACAACTACATTGAGAAAAAATGTGGAGGGGGAGGGAAAATATACCTAGATCCTTAGGCCAAACCATTTGCTATACTTGGATATTAATTAACTTTCAGTGTACTAGCAGCCAAGATCAAAGAGGAAACATCTTTAGGTTATCTCCTGGCAGAGAGATAAATTTTTAAAGGAATTTATTAGATGGGTCATTGTAAAAAGGACATGGAACATAATAGTGTCTAGAAAAACTTTTCTAGGGAATACTCTAGATGCTCATTAGTAGTCAATTCTTACTAGATACTGGTTTACTTTTAGATTTAGGAAGTACAATTAGCAGCCATTCTGTGTCATGCATTATTATGTGTTAGCTGGTTTAATTCTGTAAGCAGTCATGGGACCCACTTAATCTTTTCTTTTTTTTAGTTTATTTAAAATTATAAGAACGTGTTTTAAAAAATCAACTCATGTGCATCTAAATAAAAATATTTTCATTTTGCTTTTAGGGTGTTTGCTTTGATGTTCCCACAACTGAATCAGAAAGGTTACAGGTATATAAAAATTTTTATCTGTTAAATAGTTGAATATGTTTCTCTAAAAGATAGAGATTAAAAAAACATATTTATAATATCTTTATCATGTGTAAGTCAATTAAAAATTCCTTAATAAACTAATAAATTATAAATATCCAGTTTGTCAAATGTGAAAAAATAGAATTGCATACGAAATCCTCACGTACTCATCACCCAGCTTCAGCAGTTGTCAACTCACGGTCAGTTGTGTTTCTTGTCTGCTTCCATCCACTCACACTGTACTCTTTTTCTTTTTTAAATGTTATTTACGGCTGTGCTGGGTCTTCCTTGCTCTGTGGGCTTTTCTCTTCCTTAGTTGCAGAGAGTGGGGGCCGTTCTCTAGTTGCAGTGCATGGCTTCTCATTGCAGTGGCGCCTCCTGTTGCGAAGCATGGGCTGTAGCGCTCACAGGCTTCAGGAGTTGAGGCACATGGGCTCTGTAGTTGCAGCTCCCAGGCTCGAGAGCACAGGCTTAATATCTGTGGTCCCCAGGCTTAGTTGCTCCGTGGCATGTGCAATCTTCCTGGATCAGGGATCGAACTGCCCATGTTTCCTGCATTGGCAGGTGGATTCTTTACCACTGAGCCACCAGGGAAGCTGTCTCCTGTATTCTTTTGAAACAAATTCTAGGAAGTCTATCATTTCAACCATAAATACTTTTATATAGCTAAAGTATTAAAAACACTTTCAAAACACATAATACCATTATTAAGCCACCCAAAATAGTAATTCATCAGTATTATCCAATTTTGTGTTTACATTTTCCTCTGTCTCCTGAATATTTTTAAATATAAGAAGGTCTGCAAAGTTCATTCTGTATAATATGATTTTTGTCTCTCTTACTCTGTAGGTTCTCCAATTTCTTTCTCTCTTTAAAAAAATTTTCCTTGTGTTTTATCTGAAGAAGAAAGAGATTGTCCACTAAATTCCTACACTGTGAAAGTTGTCTGTGTCCCTGATACGTATATATTTGACACAAGAACGGGACTATTTGGTTTTCAAAGTCCTTTTTAAAATTCAGAATATGTTGTAAACACATTTCTTTATAAACTATACAGTTACTTACTTTTATTGGCTCCCTGGCATTTGGCCATATGGGTGACCAGCTTAACCACTGTCCAATTTTTCTGACATTTAGATTATTTCCAATACTAATACTCTATTATAAACAGCTTTGCACTGGTGGCTCACATGGTAAAGAATCTGTCTACAATGTTTGATCCCTGGGTTGGGAAGATCCCCTGGAGAAGGAAATGGCAACCCACTCCAGTATTCTTGCTTGGAGAATTCCATGAACAGAGGAGCCTGTCAGGCCACAGTCCATGGGGTCACAAAGAGTTGGACATGACTGAGCAACTTACATGCATTATAAACAGGTTGGCCTTAAATGTTGGCATAACTAATTCTTCATGCATTGCCAAGTTTATTTCTTTAAGATGAACTTTTTAAGATGTCTGCTTGGCCAAAAACTGTATTTTTAAGGCTTTGGTCATACATTGCCACCAGTTGTGTGTGTGGCTGTTTGTCTCTGCTCATTCTGACATGTATGGAGGTATTTTAATATTAACTTGCCTTGGCAACTCATGATCACAGTGAAAGACAGTGTAGCAGGATATGACATATTGATGCTCTTAAGGGCTGCTGATTTTTATATTTTGTTTACCCCGATACCAAATTGTTTCTAATAGCGACATCTTTAGTCCCTGTTGACAGATTTTTAATCTGCATTATCAGCTCTCAGACCTTGTTTCTGTCAGTATACCTTCTGAAAGCAATGACCACTTATTAGCGGCCTGTTCGTTTTGTGCTGAGAAACTGGTGGGCTCTTTTAGAATGTATAAACCGAGTAGGAATTTAGAGTCCCAAAATTGGCCTGAAAATTTCTCCTTGCACTAATACTTAGCTTTTAGAAACTTTTTTGGGGCGAGGAGGATCCAGGCTTTGTACTGTTACATTAAATTTGAGATTTAAGTTTTAACAGGGTTTTTTTTCATTTTTAATGACATTTATTGTTTTTTTTGTAGTTTTACAAGCAGTACATGTTCATTGCAGACAACTAGAAACACATAAAAGTATAAGGTAATAATCACTTGGAGAAGGGAATGGCTGCCCACTTTAGTATTCTTGCCGGGAGAATCCCATGGACAGAGGAGCCTGGTTGGCTACACTCTCTGGGGTCGCAAAGAATTGAACACGACTGAGCGATTAACAAAAAAAGAGTAACAATCATACAGAAATTCCCATCCCACAGAGGAGCCTGGTGGGCTACACTCTATGGGGTTGCAAAGAGTCATACATGACTGAGCAATTAACAAAAGAGTAACAATCATACATAAATTCCCATCCCCCAGAGATAACCACTATTAGCATTTTGAAGCCTTTCCTCCCAGTGTCTACATTTTTAAAAAATTTAAAAAGGTATAATTGACCTACAAAACTGTGTTAGTTCCAGGTATACAATATAGTGATTCGATATTTATATTACAAAATGATTGCTACAATATGTCTTGCTACTTTTATCATTTAAAAATATTACAGTATAATTAATTATATTCCCCAAGCGGTACATTTCATCCTTGTGGTTATTTTGTAACTGGAAGTTTCTGTCTCTTGATCTCCTTTATCTGTTTCACTCATCCCCCCCATCTCTCTCTTCTCTAGAAACCACCTGTTTGTTCTCTGTATCTGAGTCTTTCTGTTTTGTTTGTTCATAAAATTTAGGAATGTAAGTTCCTATGTTTTAGCTTTGAATATGTTTTTGCTTTCTGGTTTTTCGTTTCATTCCAGATCCCCTGGACTGAATAGGTTGATGACATTTAGCTAATATATATTCACAGAGTCTCCTGTACTCCTGTGCTTGCTTGTGGTTTCTATTTTGCATTTGTATTAATCCTGTAAATTACCCCAACAGGCAGAGTGGCATGATTCAGACTGGATACTCTCAGTGCCAGCCAAGTTGCCTGAAATTGAAGAATATTATGATGGAAACACATCTTCTAATTCCAGACAGAGGAGTGGTTGGTCAAGTGGCCGGTCGGGCCGGTCGGGCCGGTCAGGTGGTCGATCCGGTGGCCGGTCAGGTAGACAGAGTCGGCAGGGGAGTCGGTCAGGAAGTCGACAAGATGGTAGAAGACGAAGTGGGAATAGAAATCGATCAAGAAATGGGGGCCACAAGCGGAGTTTTGACTGAGATAGTTAATCTACCAGTGTGAGCTTGCCTGTTTCTGCATAATCATGTACATTATCAACCAAAAATTAGGTCATCATAGCTGAGGTCTGTGTCTGCTATTTGGAGAGAAGTTGGTTGTATTTTTTTAAAAACTATTTCACAAGAATGGTTGTAAACAAATCTACTTATCCAGTTATACCTTTGAATAAAAAAACCTCCTTTTATTGTCTCTTTTCACTGTGTGTTAAGAATTTTCTCAGTGTACTCTTTTAAAATTTCTTCTAAAATGTGACAGTTAAGTCAATCTTAACGTTACTTGCATAATACAAAATACGGGGTGTCTGTATTCAGATCATTCCTTCCATGTAATAATATGGTAGAAAATAAGAAATGCCTTTTGCGTTAAAGGGCTGTAAAGACTGGTGACATGATTGGTTAGATGTAACATTTTAAATTTTAGGTAAAGTTAATTAAAAGGTGTGCAAGCAGTACATCCTCAATAATTTATTCAACAGTTAAAGTTATTTGTTGACTGTCTACTGTGTTCCCATCACTATCCTAGCCCCTAGGGGTATAGTGGTGAATAAGGCATGGTCGCCATCCTCAAGGAACTTACAGTTTAAAGCAGCAATTCTGGTTGAGATTAACACCTGATGTTTAGGATGAAAGTAGCTATGGAATGTGAAGGATCTAATTGGGGTGTGCCTAATCAGTCTTAGGAGTCAGGCTTTTTTAGATGAAGTGATGGGAGAAGTAAAGCAGAAGTACAAGTTGATCTAGCCAGTTTAGAAGGGAGAGGGTTTGTAGTCGGAACAGTACAGGCCTACCTTGTTTTGTTGCACTTCACAGATAACTGTATATTTTAGAAATGGAAGGTTTGTGGCAGTCCTGTGTTGAACAAGTCTGTTGGTCCTATTTTTTCTGATACTATTTTTGAATTAAGGTATGTACATTATTTTAGACATAAAGCTGTTATACACTTTAGCCTGTTGTATAGTGTAAACATAACTTTTATATGTATTATGAAACCAAAAAATTTGTGTGACTCACTTTATTACGGTATTTGCTTTATTGCGGTGGTCTGGAACTGAACCCGCAATATTTCCTAGGGATGCTTGTATACGCGGCAACCCAGAGGCAGAGAATAGCACGGTAAATCTGAAGGCCTCCACATCGTTCCGTATGGCTTACATGTGATAGAGGACAGTAATAGATAAGGATTTAGGAACCAGACTTTAAAGGTCCTATGTGCACTTTTAAAATCTGGTTCGGGGAATTGAAATACTGTATTTATCACAGAACTCTTTTCTTTTTCCTTTTTTGGCCACGTGGCATGCAGGATCTTAGTTTTCAGACCAGGGATTGAACCTGCAACCCCTGCAGTGGAAGCATGGAGTCTTAACCACTTGACCACCAGAGAGGCCCCAGGAGTTGAAATATTTTCTTGAAGACAAGGGAGAATCATTAAAGAGTTTACAGTAAGAAGTGACATGATGAGATTTGTGTTTCAGAAAGACTAAATTACTGACTACACTGAGGAGACTGAATTGCAGAAGGGCCAGACTAGGCGCTATGAGCCCTCTTAAGACGCTGTTAGAGTAATCCCAGGTAGAGGTGATGGTGGTCTGCACTAATAAATGATAGGTAACATATTTTGAGTGATGTGAACTGAGGCACTTGAGAGGTTATTGCTTATTTAGAATCACTCAGCTGGATAATATATAGTGGAGTGATGATTTAAACCAAGTCTTAGCTTCTGAACCAGCATTCTTAACTACTATGCTAAATAGTGGCAGTGGACTTTGAGAAACGTGGATAGATTTCAGAGGCTTTTTGGATATGGGATTGTTAGGACTTGGTGCTTTCAATTGGAAAATAAAAGCAGAAGAATTAAACCTATGTTTGTCACTGAGATAGGTACTAGAACAAAGAGCAAGAAGAGTTATGTGGGGGAGAGAGGGAACATGATTAGTTCAGGATTAGATGTATTTTAATATTGAGTAGTCTTGTCAGGAGATAAAGAGTAGGCTGTTGGATTTATATGAAGGAGAGAGGCTGTTCGAAAGATTTGGCAATAATAAACAAAAAATGGTTATTGTAGTTAAGTTAGTAGATGAGATGATCCAGGGAAAGTATAGTAAGGAAAAAGGTCTGAAAACGTAACCCAAAGGCACACCAGTGTAATTACTGCATAGCAGAGGAAAGGGGATCCCACTGAGAAGGGATGACAAGAAGAGGGCCCAAAGCCCAGAAATATGGGGCTTCCAGAAGCACCAGAAGAGAAAATTGAAATGGCCTTTGGATTTGGCAAGCAGACATTGATGTGGGGAGCAGCCATATTTACATAGTATTGAGAGTAAAAGCTATTTAGCCTTGGCTTCAGCAGGATATGGGAGGTGAAGTTGGGATAACAAACAATGAACATGTCTCCAGAAACTTGGCTAGGAATAGGGAAGAACAAGCTAAAACTGGACATAGAAGAAAGGACATGAGATTGCAGTGAGAATTTTGTGTTGGCTTGGTGGGGAGATGAGGGAAATTTGAGCATGCTGAAATACTAATATGGGAAGGGGAGGAGAAAGAATGAATGGATCAAAATCTCTATGAAGATCCAAACAAATGAGCTCAAGCACATGCTGGAGATTTTAGCCTTAGACAGCAGAAAAGTGAAAAGTGAAAGTGTTAGTCACTCGGTTGTGCCTGACTCTGTGACCCCATGGGCTGTAGTCTGCTAGGCTCCTATATCCATGGAATTCTCCAGGCAAGAATACTGGAGTGGGTTGCCATTTCCTTCTCCAGGGGATCTTCCTGACCCAGGGATCAACCCAGAGATTGAATCTGAGTCTCCTGCATTGCAGGCGGATTCTTTATCATCTGAGTCACCAGGGAAGCCCGTCTCTAATGTCAAGAGGAAGGTATGATTATCATGGAGGTGAGTTTGCAGGTGGTAAGGTAAAAAGTTGAGAGATTATCTGCCTAATGTCTTCCTATTTTTTTCCTGTGGTAGTTTTGCATGGTCAGCCACTGAAGGTGAAAAGGGAAGTAGTAGGCTAGGAAATTTGAGGAAAGTGGAGAAACGAGAGGTATTGAGTAGAGAACATAATGAAGAACTCACCAGGCAAACAGGGTCACAGACATCCAGTCGTGATGAGAGACTGAATTGGTAGTGGCATTAGAGTGGTTGAGTGATTTCCTTTGACAACACTCAGCATTGTGCTGTAGGAGTGAAGGTGGGAGACAGCTGATGGGGGACTGGGGTTTTGCTCTAAGATTAAATGATGACAAGGTGAAGATGTTAAGGATTCAGCATAAGTGATTAGAGTAACAGTCCAAGGAGTCTAGACTGCTTAGGAATTGAAGTGGAGATGGGGTTGACAGTAGGGAGGATGTAGAAGGGACACAGGATTGAGGACTGAGTCTGAGGATTCAGGAGAGGAGCTGTTGAGAAGACAATTGCAGAGCAGGCCTGTTGGGGGCAAAAGTTATTTCAGTTTAGGTAGTTAAAGAACCGAGAAGACAGTTGTTATGTGGATGGTTTCCGTGGATAATGAAGACAAATGAGAACTGAGGAGGAAGTATAAGACTAATCCAGTTGCCAAAATACCATAAGTGGTGGAGGTTGGCAGATTACTCGAATTAGGAGTGGGAAAAGGTGAGATTATCACAGATTTCCAAAGGGACAAGGGCATTTACGTGAAAGTCAAGGAGTAACTCAGGAAAAGAGGAAGACACTGACACCAGTATACACTGGATGTGAAGGAATAAGCAATGTATATGTGAGGAAGCAATAGGGGAGTATTTTCCAGGAAGAGCCAGATTACAGTTAGCCCAAGAGGGAAGAAGGACTGTTGGTGCTGGATTGAGAAGTTTGATTATGGGCAATGGGATTCCAAATAGCTAATGACTTGGGGGAGGGAAATCTAGATGGCCCTGTCTGCATTTGTATAAGTGTGAGCTCTGTATTGATACCCAAAATGGAATAAGGGCTGCATTCCTACTGAGGTATTTGGTACCTCAGAATAAATTTCAATATAAAAGTTAATAAGGAGTGCTCAGTCTCTGCCCTTGATAGCTCAGAATATAGTGAAGTAGATGGACACATAAACCTAGGTCCATGGCAATGACGAAGTATGATGATTGGCAAACTCTGTACCAGAACACCAAGTGCAGCCCAGGAACGTGGGGTGGGAGGTTCAGAGAAAGCGTTTTGGCCATGATGCTTGTGAGTTAAGTGAGGTAAAAGAAACAGGCACAGAGTAGCTAATGCAACATGGTCTAAGCATGGCAAACAATAAGTAGTTCTTGTTGTCAGGATCTTGACTGTGAGGAAAGTGGTGGTGAGAACACAAGGGTCATATATTGGAAGGCTTCATAGACCTTGTTTGAGAAGAGCCATTGGAGGGTAAGGGAGGAGAGTGAAAAAGATATGCATGCAGGTAAATGCCAAGGAGAATGGATTTAAGGGGTCCCCTTGCTAAAGGCTGGCACCCTTATTAGCAAGGAAAGGGGCTGCTGCTGCTGCTGCTAAGTCGCTTCAGTCGTGTCCGACTCTGCGACCCCATAGACGGCAGCCCACCAGGCTCCTCTGTCCCTGGGATTCTCCAGGAAAAAATACTGGAGTGGGTTGCCATTTCCTTTTCCAATGCATGCATGCACGCTAAGTCGCTTCAGTCATGTTTGACTGTGCAACCCCATAGACAGCAGCCCACCAGGTTCCTCAGTCCATGGAATTCTCTAGGCAAGAATACTGGAGTTGGTTGCCATTTCCTTCTCCGAAGGAAAGGGGCAAATCCTAAGAAAATAAAACAATAGCTTTCTCTGTCTTCTGAAAGGAGGGGCAGGGCAAATTCCATACCAAATTCTTAGTTTTGGGCTGCATTCCACCTCTTTATCTTTGCTCCTCCTTCATAGAGCTCAGCACCTTCATGGCTCCACCTTTTGGCTATTCAGAGCCTTTTGTATGATGCTCTGTACCCTAGTGTTGTGGTCCCCTAATATCTACTTGAACTTGAATCTATTACCTTGATCTTCAGCTTTTGAATTTGTAAATAATGGTTTCTTTCTTTCAGCATTAGAAATTTGATAATAAATTCACACTTTGCTGTGAATGTCTGAAAGCCTCTCATTTTTGTTTTGTATAATTTGGGAGTAGTGCTTAATAGTTACTTTTTAAAAACTATATTCCTTT
Organism: Redunca redunca; assembly: GCA_006410935.1. NCBI lineage: Eukaryota > Metazoa > Chordata > Mammalia > Artiodactyla > Bovidae > Redunca > Redunca redunca. Next base: position 99,584 of record SJYQ01002137.1, read on the forward strand.
AAAAAATATTAGTAATGTATGTTCATTGTTGGAAATTTGAAAAAAATAGATAAGCAAATGGAAGATTAAAACCACCTATAATTACCTCTCTCAGAGATCATTACTGCTTATATTTTGTTGTATAGATTTTTAATTTACTGTGTATGTGTGTGTACATACTTTTTGAAACAGAAAATTCTCCCAATTTTATGAAAACATTACATTATCAGAGGAGACTGGCTTGGCATAATTCAAGAAATGCTTCCAATTCCCTATCAAATGGATGTAAGACCCATTTCTTCCACTTGCTACTGAATTTTGTACAGACGATTAGATTAAATATAGTAATCTGGCTACCTTTGAGCCAAAAAGGGCCATTTGCATATTTCCCTTGGAATTTTGGCCTTGTGCCAATGTGCAGGTATGTTAAAAAAGAATTTACTGTATGAGCCTTGACAAAAATGTCCCATTTAGTAGCATTCTGGGCTTATTCTGTTGTTGAACATCTGTTGGTATTAAAAATGTTCCTGTACTGTGTACAGCCATATCATATACAGCAGCATCATGAATTTTGTGGTTTATTGACTAGACTGCAACTTCCTAATTGCTTTCCTGCCTGGACATATAACTAAAATTTATTTCAAAGGGTTCCTTCCTTACCCCACTACTAGTGGTAGGCTAAAGTCTGCCAGGAACTGTCTAAAATCTTAAGGATACAAAGAGGGATAAATCAATCAAAGCTCCTGGCTCAAGGATATCACAAGGTGTTAAGTGAAAGCATCCTATATTTACATAAATTTATCTGTTAAAAAATTGACACTGTGAAACATAATGTGTGAAACATGAACAATTTCCTTTGAACTGTCAGATTAAAGAATATGCAGTAAAAACTAATCTTATGAAATACAGAAATAAAACTCCCTGTATTTCCCTTGGTCACAAAGTGATTACATTTTGAGTTCTTCCTAAAAAACTTGACATACCTATGAGGCTTTTTTTTTTTCATGTTTTTATTTTTTAATTGAAGTATAGTTGATTTACAGTGTGAGTTTAGGTCAGTGATTCAGTTATACTGATACACATATATCTATTTTTTTCAGATTATTTTCTCATAGGTTATTACAAAATGTTGGGTATAGTTCCCCCTATCAGTTTAAATAGCTCTTTTTTATTGTGTTCTGTGTGCCAGACAATGCTAACCCTTCTTCATTCATTATCTTAATTTTGTCAACCAATGAAGTAGGTTTTGCTATCTCTGTTATGCATAAGAAACTCAGATTCAGACTAAGAAATATGGCCAAAATCACAGAGCAAGCGGTTCAGTTTTTCAAAGACAGGAAAGATTTCAACCCATTGAAAAAAAATGATTTTATGATGAAGCAGCTCCTAATTCTTTGCCTCACTAGTTCTTCACAGGAAGTTTAGCGATATTGGTCATACGTCATTCAGTGGACCACTTTCCCTCAACCTCTTTAAGTAGTTTATGTCCAAATTCTGCAAGAGTAAGACCCTCGATATTTTCTGGTTTTGGGACCCTTTTTACAGGTCCCAAGGCTGGTTTAAGTGCCTATTTATGCCTTCAAAACAACTGACACTTCTCCATCTCCCCCAGTCTACAAAGCTTATTGAAGACAGACTTCTGTGCCGAATCCCAATTTTGTTTCTAACACCAGACACGGTGAATGCTCAGCGGATGTATGTTGAGCGCACGCGGGACCGGCTTAACATCTAGTTCTTATTATCCAGGCTTGTGAGTCTGGGCGTCTTCTTTCAAGGGTCGACGATTCCACAAGATGATTACACATCACGCGCCTTTGCGCGTGAAAGGACCTTACAAACGCGAGCAATCTGATACAAAGCACTGAAGAGGCGCCACTCAAAAGCAACTTCAAATCTTCATTTATCAGGCCGGGGCTAGCGAGAATCTGGGCAGTGTTCGAACGAGAATAAAATCAACTTTTGTGATTGCTGCTGCTGCTGCTAAGGTCGCTTCAGTCGTGTCCGACTCTGTGCGACCCCATAGGCGGCAGTCCACCAGGCTCCCCTGTCCCTGGGATTCTCCAGGCAAGAATACTGAAGTGGGTTGCCAATTCCTTCTCCAATGCAAGAAAGTGAAAAGTGAAAGTGAAATCGCTCAGTCGTGTCCGACTCCCAGCGACCCCATGGACTGCAGCCTACCAGGCTCCTCCGTCTATGGGATTCCTACCCTTCTATAGAAGCCTAGGCGCCATAAGCAGTTAAGTCACAGAGTCCTCCGGATGTGAGAGGCAGCTACTTTGGTACTACCACCGACGCCCTCGCTTCCCGGCATCTTCCGCTTCCGCTTTACTACAGGAAGTGACGAAATCTGGGTGGGCTGTAGGGGCAGCGTTTTCTCTTCCTCTCCACGCGGTAGACGAGACTGGTCGGCCTACACAGCTTGTGCTGAGTGATGCCGGGGAAACTTCTTAGTGACGCGGATTTGGAGTCAGACGCAGCCGTGGCAAAAGTGGAGATGCCGCGAAAACAAAATGAGAAGGTACCATTGAGGGCCGAGGGACTTGGGACTAGGCAGGACGAGGGCCCGGGCGCTAAGAGTAGGAGCCCGGGCCGGGGAACAAGGCGCGTGGCGCGGACCCTGCCCGGCCGGAGACCCGCGTGGGTTTCGGGAATGGTCGGTGCTCTCCACGGGCGGTGTGCGCGTCGCCGAGAATTCCGGGCAGATGGGAACTACTGAGCCGGCCGGTGTCCCACGTGGTCCCAGAGTCTGGACGTCCGACACCTGGTCACCGTTAGGCCCCACATTTTGGCCCAGACTCGGACCTCCCGGCGTGAGAGTACGCGGAGGGAATTGTAAGTCAAAAGAGGGAACAGCGTTTATTCCTGAAGTGGCGCAGCCAGAAACCCTTCTGCACACGTGGGTGGCGTCCGTCGTGACATTTTTTTACCCTAGTGGTGGGAATATAGTTTTCCGGAAAGCGGCCCTTAGACGAAAAAGTAGTTCAGTTCCTATTAATGTTTGTTGGCCAGGTTTCCCCTGGAAATGTAGACGTGTTGTGTTGACTGCACACCGTGTTTTTTTTATATAGGCCAGCAGTGTGCGGTAGTCTTAAGTTACCTCGATAGCTGTCTGCTTCCTTCCTGTTACTTCCTTAGAAAGCGATTTAACTTGTGACTGATTCTGTTCTGAGGTAAGGTCAGAGAGAACAAAGATTGTCCCTAGGAACCTGTGTTGTTCATGACTTAGAATTTCTTTCCTGCTGTTTCTGGGTCTTTTTAACCGGAGAGTTTGGCCAACAGCAATATTTTGGTGTTGTAGGAAGAGGAGGTAGCAGAGACTTGTCCCCAAGGGGAGGAAGAAGTCCTGGTTTCCTTGCCTTGCATCGGCCAGCCTATTCAGTTGTGGGATGCTGAAGTTAGAAAGGACACGACTAGCAAACTCGACTGCATTCCAAAGCAGTCCACAGGGACTGAAAATCCGCTCCCTTTGGTGGAACAAAGGGATGATAGAATTGAAGCCTTAAGATGGAGTGGACCGGATTATTTTTCAGATGTCTGAAGTATAGGTCATATGAGAGAGGTTACCGTTCATCCACGATTTAAGAGCAGAGGCCAAGCCTGAAGTTTTTTGGAGGCAGATTTCAGCTCAATAAAATAGTACCCATATTTCTTGCCTTGGCCTGAGGCTCTGCCACAGAGGTTTTACCAGAAAGTAAAACACATTTTCACTAAGTTTTCAGAAATATGAAAAGTTGGAGGTGGTCAGACATTTCAACTCGGAACTGTAATCTAGTTTGGTTTTGAGGTTTCTCTTATTCCATTTTCTTGTGACTTTGTGCTCTGTTTTTCTTTTTTATGCATGAGGTGATAGACTGGGTTTTTACAACTTTTTGGTTCATAAAGTGTATGTAAATTTCTTTGCATTTGTGAGAAAAGCAAGGCAGAGATTATGAATCCCTTTTTTACCTGTAGCGAGCTTCAAGCAGAGAAAGAAATCTGCTTAATATCTATCTGTGGGCGTACATGCTTGTATTAACTTAGGTTAAATTCAATTAAATTGTTCTTGATCACTTCCTGTCATTTGTGGTTTAGAACATGTTGGAGAATCCTGTGAGCCATTCTAAGTCCTTTGTAAAAATTGGACTGTACAGCTTGTACAATTGAATAGTTACCAAGTAGCATTCTCTTCCAAGCTGATGAAGTTATTGGTATATTATTCCCTCCATGTTAGCCAAGAAACAGTATTAAAAAACATACTGTTTGATTTTTGCCTTAGTGCAAGGTGGAAGTACACATGTTGAAAAATGCCTCCAAATTGTATTTTTCATAATTATGTGATCTTAAAATAATGCATAATTGATATATTTTGCAACTGTATCAGTGCTTTGCTCAGCATTTGCATTGTCTTCATTTTTTAGAAAGGTAAGAAAGAGAAGCCAAAATCTAGTAAGACTGAAGAGGCAGCAGCAGAAGAAAAAGAAGAAATGATTTCTTCCAAAGCTAAAAAGGTTAAAAAGAAAGCAGAGACTTCTGAGGTTGACGTGAATTCTCCTAAATCTAAAAATGCGAAAAAGAAAGAGGAGCCATCTCAAGATGACATTATTTCTCCTAAAACCAAAAGTTCGAAAAAATCAAAAGAGCCCTGTGAACAGACAGTTGTTTCTCCTAAAACCAAAAAAGCTATGAAAAATGAAGACCCTTCTGAGGAAGAATTGGGTGCACCTAAGCCCAAAAAGATGAAGAAAGAAAAAGAAATAAATGGAGAAATTCAAGAGAAAAGCCCCAACCTCAAGAATGGATTCCCTGACTCTGGACCTGACTCCAACTCCAAGAAAGCTGCCAGTGAAGAAAACAGTGAGTTAGAGCAGGTGAAGTTGCATTTTAATATGTAGAATGTATCTTTTGATGTTGATTCAGGTAAATAAGTATATAATTATTACACATATTATTTAATAATGGGAGGAAATTGGATGTGTCGGCACTTCATAGCGCCTCTCTTGAGGTGCAGGGTGAGTATTTTAAAAACCACATTGTCAGAATGCCTCTTTTGCAACTAAGCAAGGTTTAAGTTTAGAGAATGTCTTCTCTCCACACTTGATCTGCTTATTTTCAAGTCAGAAATCAACAGGAGGTATATAGTTATGCATATGTACTCCAGCATCCCTCTGAGGGTTTCACCTAGTGAATCATGATTAAGTGGAACCACTGAAAAGGTGCTTGCTTGATTGCACAAGTCTTTTTGCTTAGGTCATTAACTAACTTGAGTTGAATACGATGCTTAAATGTCCTTCTGGAAGCTAATACTGTTATCTTTCAGAAGCTCAATCATCAAAGAAAAATGCTAAATCTAGTAAATTTCTCTTTGCCATAGGGATATAATCAAGATTTAAAAATTTTTCCTGATTATAAAAAACACGTACAGCTATTTTTGTCAGATTATGATTTTATCAATATTGTATCTTGCCTTTTCCTAGCTTACCTACATTTTTATTTTTAAAATAATTTTATTTATGACGGTGCTGAGTCTTTGTTGCTCCATGAACCACTCTTGGATGGCGTACCTGGGCCTCTCATTGTGGTGGCTTCTCTTGTTGGGGAGCACGGGCTTTAAGACTTGAGGGTTTCAGTAGTTATAGCACTTGGGCTCAGTAGTTGCAGCTCCCAGGCTCTAGAGCACAGGCTCAATAGTTGTGGTGCAGGTGGTTAGTTGCTCTGTGGCATGTAGGATCTTTCCTGACTGGGGATTGAATTTACGTCTCCTGCGTTGGCAAGTGGATTGTTAACCGCTAAGCCACCAGGGAAGCCCATTGCCTGTATTTTTATATAGGCTTTATCCTTACTTTTAAATATTAAATATTCTTAGTGGTTTTATCCATCATATAGATGTTTAGAAATTCACTCAATTATTCAATTGTTGGACATTCAGATTTTTCGCTATCACATAGTGCCAGTGTAATCATTTGTCATAAATGCTTATCCCTTATTTTCTGTGGATATATATGAAAGATGTTGCTATGGGAAGTGGTTAATAACCTGTTCACCAGTGTACTGTTGATTTGGAATAACTGGAAAAGTTCTTAGCTGAGACTGAATCTGCTTTCACTAGCCATATGTGGTATATCTGTACTGTATATATTTGCCATAAAATTTTCTTCTGTTAAGTTTTATAGATTACTATCGTCTTTATCCTTTTCAAATCTTGATTTACTTACTAGAGTGTTTGTGCCTTTTTGGTTGATTTAGAAGAAATGTTTTAGAATAATTTCTTAGGAGGCTTCCTGTATTTAACCTTTAGGGGTAAAATTACTGATTTCTTTCTGTGGCCCTTTATTTGATAGGAAATGACTGTGGAGCAAAAAGAAGGAGCTTTCTCTAATTTTCCCATATCTGAAGAAACTGTTAAACTTCTTAAAGGTAATATTCTTGGAAATATTATATAATGTTAGAACACGTTATTTGGAAGCACTTTACTGGTTTTGTTGAGATAGACTGGGACATATTCTTATTGGAAGACAATATATGCAGCCATATAATGAAGTAGGTCTGTATATTTGGTAAAGGACTAAACTAGTGGTGGCCTTTGCTGCCTCTTAAACGAATGATTAAAATTTATTCAATATATTCAAAAAAATAAAAAATACATTATGTATATTCAGAGGTATAATGACTGATATAGTATTGGTGCAATTAAATAGTTGATGCCATGTTGGTATTTTCTCTTTTACATTCTTGCACTTCTTGAGGCATCTCTAGGTTAATGATACTAGCCTGACTCAGAACTCAGGTTAGTACTGTGCCTATGAACCAAGTAGAAAGTCACAGATGCTCAGCTTAGGTGTTTTCTGAATCAGGTGTGGTGCAGCCAAGACAGCAAAATGCCTGATTTTGGGGCTTATATTGACCTGTGGATGAGATTTCGTGACAAGGGGCTTCATCTCTTAAGAGAATTATTTACTGTACTCTAGTGCTTTAAAGTTGGAGAAGGCAGTGGCATACCACTCCAGTACTTTTGTCTGGAAAATCCCATGGACGGAGGAGCCTGGTAGGCTGCAGTCCATGGGGTCGCTAGAGTCGGGCACGACTGAGCGACTTCACTTTGACTTTTCACTTTCATGCATTGGAGAAGGAAATGGCAACCCACTCCAGTGTTCTTGCCTGGAGAATCCCAGGGACGGGGGAGCCTGGTGGGCTGCCGTCTATGGGGTCGCACAGAGTCGGACACGACTGAAGCGACTTAGCAGCAGCAGCAGTGCTTTAAAGTTTATTGATATTTTTTGGTCAAGAAGATTCTTCATTGCCAGAATATGTTTGAACTTAACTTTGTAGATATGACCAGAATGTAGAATTCTAGAATTCTGCAGGATCAGAAGCCTGGCTATGCTTTCATCCTCCAGTATGACTGAGGCTTTAAGAACTGCATAGTCAGGTAACATGGCTCATTTGTTCACAGCCCGTGGGGTGACCTTCCTGTTTCCTATACAAGCAAAGACGTTTCACCATGTCTATAGTGGGAAGGATTTGATTGCACAGGCGCGGACAGGAACTGGAAAGACATTCTCCTTTGCTATCCCTTTGGTTGAGAAACTTCTTGGAGAACTGCAAGACCGAAAGAGAGGTCGTGCCCCTCAGGTAAGTATCTTTAACACAGTCTTTACAGTTTACAGGTTCCAAGTCCGCACAAAAAAAGAGACATTGCTTGGACTTCACTTATATATCCCTTTGTTTCGTTTTGAGTTCTTAAGGCCTTTTTCTTAAGATCTTTTTCACTAGAGATCTTTATCTGAAGATATAAATCAGGATAATTCTTTTAAGACTATTGACTGCAAACCTTATGTATTTAAATATCGTAATTTGTTCCATGGTAATGATCACCTCTATTATTAATGCTTATATATTTCTTTAAGACTTTTATTCTTTATTTATTTATTTTTTTTCTTTAAGACTTTTAGATGTCCCTGGGGCTCAAGGGTTTTGTCAAGTGTCTGCATTTTTGCCTAAAATGGGGAAAGCATCTTTAATAGAGATGTCTGAATAGGAAGGAGTATTCGATGTGAAGAGGCCAAGCCCTCTGATGAGTGTGGTGCTTATTGAGCTCATTTCTAAAGAACTTGGCATTCAGACCTTGACCTCCTTGGAATGCCTGTGTTGTCACCTTGGCTTTAGGTTGTTGTACCTGACTTTTTGGCCTCACCTCATTCACAGGCTTTCCAGTATCCATGCCCCCTCCTCATTAATTCATTTGTTTACTGTTATTTGTCTGTAATTTCAGCAGCTGTAACAATAAATTATTCTGGCACCTGGAATAGTGCCTGGTATATAATGGATGTTCGGTAAATACCTGTTGAATGGATATATTAGGTTGTTCTTAACTCACATTTGTTTTCATGCTGTTACCCTATTTGAGGGTCTGTTGTGGTCTTGTGTTGTGTTTTCTATTATGATTCAAAGCCCTTCACCATATTGGTCCGCTCTTACTCTTTTCTGACTTCCATTCTACTTCCGTTTCACTGTAGTATGGAGATTTCAGACTATAGATTTTGTATCCTGGCTACCTGAATTTACATCTAGGCTCTACCTTTTGGTTTGGTAGAAATCTGTTGTGTGTTATTGTAGGTATTATTATAGATATTTTGAAAGTAATTGTTAGGATGAATTGAACCTCCTGGTGCCTTGGAAATTGGTTAAACAATTATTGCATAATGCTTTCGATTCCATTATTAGTTTTTCTTTTCAGGTACTGGTTCTTGCACCCACAAGGGAGTTGGCAAGTCAAGTAAGCAGAGACTTCAGTGACATCACAAAAAAGCTGGCAGTGGCTTGTTTTTATGGTGGAACTCCCTATGGAGGACAAAGTAAGTTAATCCACAAGTGAGGAAAGGAAAATGCCATCTACTTTCAAGATGACCTGATTGAATTTCTTCTGACTTTGACATCTGTCTTTTCCTACCTGATTTAGTCATTTATGGTGGTTTTCTTTTGTCTTTTTTTTTTCTTTTATTTTTTGGTCATGTTATATGGCTTGCAGGATGTCAGTTCCCCCACCAGGGACTGACCCTGGGCCATGGCAGTGAAAGTGCTTAATCCTAACCACTAGACCACCAGGGAACTCCCTCTTTTGCCATTATTGTTTAAAGATGGTCAGCACACGGTCCTGCATGGTGATGTATCAAATCTGTATATGGATCTTAGGACTTTTGTTGTTATTTATTTATCTATGTTTACCTAAAGACTACAGTGATGCCTTACTGAGCCTAAGAGGACAGAGTCCAGGAACTAGAAAGTATTCTTTTTAATCTGTCAAGGACCTTGGGTCTTTGCCTCTTTACTGAAGGCAGCCTTTCCTTTTTCTGGTGCCAAGGGCCATATGTATCCCCTCCTATAATATTCCATTATTTCCCAATTTAAGACCTAGAAACTTTGTTTCGTAGGTCAGATACATAATTCAGGAAGGGACTTAAGCATTTTGAAAGTCTTCGTATTGGACAGATGAATGAGTAAAGATATGGTCATACATACAATGGAATACTACTCAGCCATAAAAAGAATGAAATAATGTCAGTTGCAGCAAGATGGATAAATCTAGAGATTATCATACTAAATAACTCAGGCAGAGAAAGACAAATATATGGTATCACTTATATATGGAGTCTAAAAAAATGAAACAAGTGAACATATTTACAAAACAAACAGACTCTCAGACTTAGAAAACACACTCATATTTGTGAATTCCCTGGTGGTCCAATGGTTGGGACTCAGTGCTTTCACTGTCAGGGCCCTACTTTGGTCCCTGATCAGGAAACTAAGATCCTGCAAGCCACACAGCCCAATCTAGCCCCTAGCCTCCAACCCCTGGGACCCCCAAAAGGAAGAAAACAAACTTAAGTTATCAAAAGGGAAAGGTGGCAGAGGTGGAGGGTGGGAACTAAGTTAGGAGGTTGGGATTAACATCTGCATGCTTCTAGATATGAAACGTAATCAACAAGGTGCTCCAGTATAGTACAGGAAACTCGATACTCTGTGAAACCTGAATACGGAAAGAATCTGAAAAAGAATAGATATATGTATATGTATAACTGAATCACATTGCTGTCTATCTGATACTAAAACAACATTGTAAATCAGCTGTTGTTCAGTTGCTAAGTTGTGTCTGACTCTCTCTGACCTTGTGGACTATAGCCCGCCAGTCTCCTCTGTCCATGAGGTTTTCCAGGCAAGAATACTGGAGCAGGTTGCTGTTTCCTTCTCCAGGGGATCTTCCCAGCACAGAGATGGACTCTGTTGGCAGGTGGATCTCCTGCGTTGGCAGGTAGATCCTTTACTGCTGAGCCACCAGAGCAGCCCTTAATATGTATATCAATAAGGAAAAGATTAAAGGTGAAACAGAGCATTAACATTTCACATACGAAAGGGGATTGTAATATGAAATAAAATTCAGTTTCACAATTAGAGATGTAAATTAAAATTATAATGAATATTTTACCTGTTAAACTATCAAAGGATAAAAGATAGTTTGATAATTCCTTGAATGAGAAAACAAGCATATTCTTTGACTACTAGAGAATTAAACCATCTCTTTAAATTGGAATACATAAACCCTTTTACTCAATAATTCTACTTATAGGAATTTATCCTGCTGATATGATAACCATGTAGCCAAAGAGCTACTTAAGGTCCCTGACAGCAACTTAAGGTCTCTGAGTTAAGATGAGTTAAGAGTTCACGATTTTACAGTGGTACGAAAGTGATACATATTCAGTAGCAACTATACTTTGAATTTCTGTTTTTTCCTGGGCTAGTGAAATGCAATATGATACTCTCTCAGGATGCTGGGCAGTGGCAGCATGCTCCAATATAAAATAAAAATTTACAAATAATATAAAAAATGACAAAAGAAGTCTTAGTATTGGCACACAAGGCTTGTGATTATCTCTTTTGGCTTTGGTGGAATTAACATAGGTTTTGGCATCAGAATGGCCTGGGTTTGCCTCTGACCTCTGCTCACAGAGTACCTGAGTGATTTTTCAGTTTAAGTCGCTTGATTTTTCTGCACTTTAGTTTATTCATGTAGGATTGCTAAACTCACCCTGCAGTGTTGTGAGGATGAAAGTGGGTAAGTATGTCAAGAACCTAGCAGCAGATTATTCCTCAACTACAATAACAACTCGATAGAAAGTTACATCCAGCTAACTAAGAAGAACCTACTGTATATAGCACAGGGAACACTTTGCTGTACATACACCTGAAACTAACACAACATTGTAAATCAACTAACAGCAATAAAAATTAATTTTCAAAAACAGGATAGAAACAAAGTTGCATCATTACCATCTCACCCCAGTTTCATTGAACCCCACTTTTCTGAACATCTCCGCACTTTCTTATAATACTTGCCCATCTATCCTGTCGTTCTTCCTATACCTGCTTGCCTGTGTTGTTGTTCAGTTGCTCAGTCGTATCCGACTTAGCGACCCATGGACTGCAGCATGCCAAGCTTCTCTATCCTTCACCATCTCCCAGAGCTTGCTCAAACTCAAGTCCATCAAGCTGGTGATGCCGTCCAACCATCTTATCTTCTGTCGTCCACTTCTCTTGCGTTCAGTCTTTCCCAGCATCAGGGATTTTTTGAGTGAGTTGGCTCTTTATGACAGGTGGCCAAAGTATTGGAGCTTCAGGATCAGTCCTTCCAATGAATATTCAGGATTGACTCATTTGATCTCCTTGCAGTCTAAGGGACTCAAGAGTCTTCTCCAACACCACAGTTCAAAAGCATCCATTCTTTGGTGCTCAGCCTTCTTTATGGTCCAGCTCTCACATCCATACATGACTACAGGAAAAGCTATAGCTGTGACTAGTCGGACCTTTGTCAGCAAAGTAATATCTCTGTTTTTTAATATACTGTCTAGGTTTGTCATAGCTTTTCTTCCAAGGAGCAAGCTTCTTTTAATTTCATGGCTGCAGTAACCATCTGCAGTGATTTTAGACCCCAAGAAAAAGTGTTACTGTTTCCATGGTTTCCTCATCTGTTTGCCATGAAATGATGGGACCGGATGCTGTGATGTTAGTTTTTTGAATGTTGAGTTTTAAGCCAGCTTCTTCACTCTCCTCTTTCACCTTCATCAAGAGGCTCTTTAGTTCCTTTTCACTTTCTGCCTTAAGTGTGGTGTCATCTGCATATCCGAGGTTATTGATATTTCTGGCATTCTTGCCTATAGGAAGTTACTATTTTTAAGATACTTGTTTTCACTTTTTGAAATATTGACACCCTCTACTAATAAAGGAAATAATCTCTTTCCTAGTGCTACCATCCCTCATTGGTGCATTTTTTTTGTTACGTCAGGTAGTACACTGGACTGCCACTCTATTTTTTCCATCCCACTAACACTGTGTGGTATGTGGGATCTTAAGTTCCCCCACCAAGGATTGAACCCGTGTCCCCTACATTGAGAGTGTGGAGTTTTAACCACTGGACTGCAAGGGAAGTCTTCGACTGTCATTTCTTACATATTTCCCCAGTAGGTCAAGGAGTGCTTCGAGTGTCTCTAAAGTACTTGGCGTAGTACCTTGTATTAATACTTGTAGTTAATAAATATTTTAGAATAAAAAATATATCAAATTGGTGCTCCAGATTAATAAAAGGACTTAAAAATCCAGCATATCTCATCATTGGTGTTTTTTACAGTTGAACGCATGAAGAATGGGATCGATATCCTGGTTGGGACACCAGGTCGTATCAAAGACCACCTGCAGAATGGCAAGCTAGATCTCACCAAACTTAAGCATGTTGTCCTGGATGAAGTTGACCAGATGTTGGATATGGGCTTTGCGGATCAAGTGGAAGAGATTTTATGTGTAGCATACAAGAAAGGTAAATTCCACATTTAAGAACTGGCATAAGGGATCGGAGGAAGGGTAGTGATTAAGTAGTCTTCTGAAAGTTAAATGAAGCCTTAGGAAGTTGGCAGGAAATTTCCATGATCTGCACATAATTACAATAGGGAAAATTTGGGAAAATAAGCCAGCTTGGTATACGTTGTTTTTGGTTTATTCCTGATTTATGCTATTGTGTGTATGTTACCTGTAATCATACTGTACATGTAAAACTCCATGAACTATTTGTGCCACGATAATCTGTCTATATATTTTAATTTTTACATAATATAAATCTGCTGACAGACATTTTTTTGTAGAAAGCTTACTTCAAACAACAATATTCAAAATTAGTTCATAGGATAGATTTCCACAAAGGAGATCTGATTTGAAAGGTATAAATAGTTCATGTTCCTCAATATACAGTGTCAGGTTGCTCTCAGAAGGGTTCTGTCAGTTATGCTACCATTTGAAATATAGGAAAATGCAGTGGTATTCTAGGAGCAAACTTAAAAAAATTGAGGTTGGGGAGTTACTTTTAGTGTCTGACCTCAGAAAATGAATAAACTAGAATTCTAACCTCCAAATGTTGAGGAAATGCTTGGGAGAATAGATGAGTACAGAATCTGTTGTGTTGATTACAGGTTTTTTAGTGACTTAAATTCGTTGGTTATTGGACCTGTTTAATTGGTGTTATCCACATAGATCTCATTAGAAAGGACAGATTTCCCTCATGCATGGTTCATAAGGCCCAATGGTTAGAAAGCAAAATAACTTTAAAGTTCTCTGGGTATTTCAAGAATCCTTCACTTAAATTATTAAGGCAGTATTTCTTTGCCCACTGGGAACCTTCACGTCTTTAATTTTTATGTCCTCAATGCCTGGCTTGGTGTCAGAAGTGTTTCTTGTAGAATGTTGGATGGACCCTGGAAAAATTGGGTGAAGTGGAATTCTGTCTGTGTAGGCTATTTAGAATTATTCATACTTTTTTTTTCCCCCCCTCAAAGATTCAGAAGACAATCCCCAAACACTGCTTTTTTCTGCAACTTGCCCCCATTGGGTGTTTAATGTTGCTAAGAAATACATGAAATCTACATATGAACAAGTGGACCTGATTGGTAAAAAGACACAGAAAACAGCGATAACTGTAGAGGTAAATGATTCATTCAGTTGTTGGCATTAGTTACGAATAATATATAATGTATTTCCCTGTCTGATCGTTTTTAGACTGCAAATACAAACTCCTTTTCCCGATAAGTACTAAATCTATGTGAAAAGCCAAGTAAAGTTTTATGTCTAATCGAGTGGTAAATGCTATCTGTGTTTTTTCTAAATTTCATCATCTGGTAGCCTGATTGAAGTGTCTTTTGGAACTTAAATCTATATAAATTAGTAAGTGGAGTGACATTACACGTTGAGTTTATATATTAGAGGACAACAGAATCCTAGTGTTGGTGTTGAAGCTTTTTTTCTTAGGTTCCGGTACCTAGTGGAATTTATTGCATCCAAGCAACAGACCTGTACAGAAACTGACTACTGATTGCATGTTTAAGTGGATGAAAGAGCAGAACACACAGAGGCTTTCCTGCTGTCTGTTATTTGGTTTCTTGTGGGAATTTAGGAACAGCATTTCTTTTCTTACATTTTCTGGGTTAGGTCAAAAAATGGATAAAGAAGCCGGGTACTCTGGTGAAAGAGCAAAGGCTCTCTGCTTTAGTTGTTTAGTTTTTTCCTCCTCTAAACAGTGGTGGTGGAATTTTTCTCTAGTCAGGCTTAAACAATTGCTTTTAGTATCACTAGACTTGGGCAGATGATTTCAGATTCTAGCGAGGCTTTACTGAATAATATTTTTTCCCCTCTTTCCTAAGCATCTGGCTATCAAGTGCCACTGGACTCAGAGGGCAGCAGTTATTGGAGACGTGATCCGAGTGTACAGCGGTTTTCAAGGGCGTACTATCATATTTTGTGAAACAAAGAAAGAAGCCCAGGAGTTGTCACAGAATGTGGCTATAAGACAGGTTGGTCTGTACCCTCTCTTTCCATAAGGAGACAGCATCTTTCAATTAACAGAGTATACATCTTAGAGTTCATCTGATTGGCCCATCTTATCTCATAGATGAAGAAAGCGTGGCTCAAACCCAGGGTTACTGTGACAAATATTTGATCACTCATATTTGGTGTAGTTGAATAGTAAAGGACAGGGAAGCCTGGCATGTTACAGTTCATGGGTTTGCAAAGAGTCAGACACGACTTAGTGACTGAATGACAACAAATAGTTGAATACAGTTGATTTAATGACCACCATTGAAAATTTGAGACTTTTCCATGGAAGGCATATTTTCCCCTCTATTATTTTCAGCAGAGGTATCACCAAAATGTGAATGTCTTTATAGGCCAAATTGGTGATTTTTAAAGTACCTGCATTGTATGATCTGGTATTCTTAAGGAGCTTGTTTCTTTGGCAGGATGCCCAGTCGTTACACGGAGACATTCCACAGAAGCAAAGGGAAATCACCCTGAAAGGTTTTAGAAATGGTGATTTTGGAGTTTTGGTTGCAACCAATGTTGCTGCACGTGGGCTAGACATCCCCGAGGTTGATCTGGTTGTTCAAAGTTCTCCGCCAAAGGTAAGGGATTTACAGTTAGCTGTTTTCCCTCCCAGTTAGTAATTCATCTTGGATAAACTTCATTGGCTATGATACTTATACTGTGCAAAGCTACACTTAGCTTTTATTTTGTTGTTTCTTTTGGGTGTTAAATTGCTTCTTTTCAGGTGATTAGTGATAGCTTTCTTTGGGGTGTTAGGTTGCTAAGGGTGATTTTAAAATGAACCTGTCATATGTCCCCACCTCTCTCAGAACTGACAGTATGGTTAGTGGGCAGAGGTTGGAAAGATAGTTTCTGGTCAGAGCATTGTCCTGAAAGGTTGCTGGATGGGGGTAGTGCAGTTTTGAACTGGACTTTGAAGTTGGTAAGGCTTAGATGGGGTGGTGGTAGGGTAGATAAACTTGAGAGCTAGAGAATAGAGAAGTGACAAAGGCCTGTAATTAACAACTTCTAGTTAAAACTACTTGGGTGATGGGAACTTCCCAAAGAGGTCCTTGATGAACAGTTAATATGGTGTGAACACTTACATAAAAGTTAGTCTGAAGGAGCTTGTTCCCATCACTTCAGGCATGAAGACCCCATTACCCCCAAATTTGGCAAATCCCTCAGGATTAATATTCACAGTGATGGAAAAATACATTACTACAAAGTCACCATTACACAGGATGTCCCATAAGTGTGTAACATAGACCTTATTTAAATAAGCCGGTATACTGCGCTATCTAGTATGAGCACCACAGGCACGTGGAGCTGTTCAGTACTTGAAATGCAGCTAGTCTTAATTGACTTGTATGTGCTGTAAGTATGAATTGCACATTGGGTTTTTTAAATATTTAAACTTTCTGTTATGCACAGTAGTTTTGAAAGACTTGTGGGAAAAGAATGTATAATATCTCATTGATAACGTGTTTTGTAGAAATAGCATACTGAAATGGTAAACTTTTGGATATAGTGGGTTAAATAAAATAATGCTTTTTTAAGAAAGCAATACTTTTTGCAGATTTACCCACAGCATAGGGACGGACCACTGTTCTAGAGGTTTCAGAGTTTTTTCAGTTCTTAAAGCTGGAATGCGGAGGCGCCTCCTCCCTCTCGGCCATTCCCTCTTGGCCCAGGTCTGTCACCACATGTGGCTCTGCATAGGCGCTCAGGAATCTTGTTCACTATCATTGATGTATTTTACTTCCATAGGATGTTGAATCCTACATTCATCGTTCTGGGCGAACAGGTAGAGCTGGGAGAACTGGGGTTTGCATCTGCTTTTACCAGCACAAAGAAGAATACCAGTTAGTTCAAGTGGAGCAAAAAGCGGTAAAACTTCTTTCTTAGCCTTCGTTCAGCTAATGTTGAATTCCAAAGTCAGTCTTTGTCTCTTTATTCTTTTTTTATTAACTTTATTTAAGTTTTATTTCTAAGCACGTGCCCATGACCGAAAGTTTGTTGTTAAATATGTATTTTATATATTGTCCTATCATTTAAACCCTGTTTTGAATAACTTTGCATTTGAAAGCAGTGGCTTTGTCTTAATATTTATGATGAGAAGGGGTCATTTTTATTGAGATGTTTGAAAGACAGTTTTCTGACAGTGATGCACAATGAACACATCAGAAATATTTTAAGCATAGGTTTAGGGGGTTACTTGAAGTTTGGAGAATTGCTTGAAAACCATAACAGACAAGACTGTCAAAAGGAGAAATTTTTTAATGGGAAAGAAGGCACTTTTCCTTGCAGAAGAATTTTATACTTTCTCCTATTATAGATGGAGTTTTAATCACTTTCAGTGGATTTCACTTAGTTACCAGCTTGTAAAGAGCAGAGTGGGATTGGGGATGAGGACTTTCTCCCCTGGGGAGGAGCACCACCTGGCCAGGTGATCGCTGTCAACATCAGTGATGGGCATGTGCCGTTGATATGATGTACTGAGATAGGCATTTACCTCTGGTCATCTTCCTCTAAACCCATAACCCTAGTCTAACCCCTGTGTGAAAAACTGACATTCTCAAATTGAGGGACATTCTACAAAATACTGGCTAGCACACCTTGAAACTGTCAAGGTCGTGAAAAACAGGGAAGACAAATTTGTCACAGATCAGAGCAGACCAGGAAGACATTGTTAACTAAATGTAGTGTGGTGTCCTTGGTCACATATCAACAGGAGAAAGGATATTAGAAAAACTAGTGAAATTTGAATGAAATCTGGGGCTCAGTTAATAGTGATGTAGCTATGTTGGTTTCTTAGTTCTGACAAATGTACCAAAGTAATAGGTGCAGGTGGACAGGAAATCTGTGTACTATCTTTGCAACTTGTCTGTAAATCTAAAAACCTTTCTAAGATAAAACTTTTGTTGTAAGTAATTACCAAATATGTTTGGTAAGTATTAGAAAATTGGGGGACTGCTGGTCTCAATAGGAATAATTGATGGCTATGTTGTACATTAAATTATGGTTCATTTCCTTGTAGGGAATTAAATTTAAACGAATAGGTGTTCCTTCTCCAACAGAGATAATAAAAGCTTCTAGCAAAGATGCCATCAGGTATGTTCTCTACCACTACTGTGGTTTGTTTTATGCTTGCTCTATTTATTACATGCTTTTGTGCATTAATGAAATTTAGATTAAAATATATTCTATTTAGTGTTTTAAACAATTTATAACCTGCTTGTTAAAAAAAATAGACTGTGCTGAAGTAAAATTGTATAAAATAAAAATTCTCATTTCTGCACATTGTGCCCAATCCTGTTCACCAGAGGAAACCATTATTAATAGTTTGGTTGTGTTGGGCATCTTAGATATGGTGTAGGTAAAAGTTATGGAAAATATCTAGATGGTAAGGATTAGATTAACAGTATCATTGGAGGTGCTACTTGCATAAGGGTAAGAACATTCTTCATTATGTGCAGTTGTCCTACAAATTGAAGTATACTTTTTTGATGTTGTTGAACTATTAGTTTTAGACTCCTAATTTATCCCTTTTATCCCTCCACTCTATTCTCCTTTAGTAACCAAAGTTTGTACGTCTGTTTTCTTTTTGTAGATAGTTTCATTTGCATTATTTTTTTAGATTCCACATGAGTCATACCATGTGTTTCTCTGATTTCATTTATTATGATAATCTCTAGGTCATCCATGTTGTTGGAAATAGCAATACTTAATTCTTTTTTTATGGGTGAATAGTATTCCCTTGTTTATGTGTACCTTTATCCTTTCATTGGTTGATGGACATTTAGGTTGCTTCCATATCTTAGCAGTTGTGACTAGTCCTGCTATGAAATTTTTTTCAGATTAGCGGTCTCATTTTCTTTGGATATATACTCAGGAGTGCAATTGTAAGATCACATGGTAATTTATTTTTAGTCTTTTGAGGAACCTCCATACTGTTGCATATAGTGGCTGCAGCAATTTACATTCCCATTAACAGTGTACAAGAGCTCCCTTTTTTCTACATCCTCTCCAACATTTATTTGTGATCTTTTTGATAATAACCATTCTGACAGCTGTGGGGTGATGGTCATTGTAGTTTTTCTTTCCATTTTTCTGATGATTAGGATGTTGAGTGTTTTTTCATGTGCTGCTTGGCCATGCATATGTCTTTGGAAAAGTTTCTGGGTCTTCTGCCCATGTTTTTGATTGGCAAGGATACTTAGCTGTTTAGCATCCCTGGCTGTGCAGTATATTCCTGAGGTTGAGTGTGGTGGCACCAAAAAGGTCCCAGTCATTTTTCAAATGTTTTCAAGTGGTGAGCTACATCCCCTGCTTAAGAACCAGAGTCTGAGCAACATTTTTAGTGTTTTTCATAGTTAACTATTATAAATGTGTGAAAAGCTTAATTTTAAAAAGTTCATGATCAGAAGAAATGTTAAGTATTAGCATACTAGTAGCTCAGGAAAGTTTTGCAAATGAAAAGAATTTCACTCAGCATTTTTCAAATTTAGCATGCTTTTCTTTATCCTACAGACAGGGTTTCCTGTGATGCCAGTTAAGAAAATTTGGGGTTAGATGGCCAGAAAATTGAAAAGAGACCAAGATGCTAGTGGTACATGAGAAGGCCTCTAGAGCGGCAGCCTTGCCAAAAGAAGCTGCTTCATGCAGCCTTGTTCCTCCTTGTCTTGGGTGATCTCTTTCAATTTTGAGATGTGATATTTATTTCTTACCACCAAGATAGTAGTCATTTCCCAACAAATGTATAGTCTCATAAAGGTCTGATATAACCTGATTTGAGAGTTCTTTTATTTCAGAATGAGAGTAGCTGTAGTATTTTCTAATTCTAAAAGTAACACATACTTGATTGTAAAAGTTTTTATTTATTGATACATTTTTAGTGGCAGTATGGCATGTCATTGTATCTATTTTATGGTTTACTTAACCAGTCCATATTGGTACACATTTTTAAAATTATTTATACTCTTTCTGTAACAGTGTAATGAACATCTTAATACTTGTCTTATTTATTCTTGGATAAATTTTTCTTGGTTAGATGGTATATTAGAATTAGACACAATCAAACGAGTGGATTTATTGCTACAGAAATGTGATAATTTTATTCACTACATCAAAATGATGTTACATGTGTGCAAGATTTGGTTTGAAAGACTGATTTATCTCAAGATTGTGCTGTCTTGAAAATGAAATCTGTCCACTTTGAGTATCCTTTTTCCTAACAAATCTACTTTCCATCAAACCACAGGCTCTTGGACTCTGTGCCTCCCACGGCGATCGGTCACTTCAAGCAATCAGCCGAGAAGCTGATTGAGGAGAAGGGGGCTGTGGAAGCCCTAGCAGCAGCCCTGGCCCACATTTCCGGTGCCACGTCCGTAGACCAGCGCTCCCTGATCAACTCAGAAGCGGTAGGGGTCCCTGCCAGATTTCTGACACTTCAGTGCCCCATTGAAACTTCCCAGTTGTTTTAACTTTTGCATGAAGGTTGATACATATTAACAAATCCGTAGAGACAGAAAGTTAGTTGTTGCAGTGTCTTACTGGAGGAGGGCAATGGCAGTGATTGCTGAAGGGAATGTGGGTTTTGGTGGGGTAAAGGGATACTGACATATTCTGGAATTTTAAATTCTGGTGATGATTGTAGATCTTGTGAAAATACTAAACCCCCTTGAATTGTATACTTTAAAATGCCAGATTTTATGGTATGTCAATTTTTCTTAATCCTAAAAAAAAAAAACCCAGTCATATAAACAATGTAAGTGCATATGATTCCTTTAGCCAGCATACCTAGAAACTTAAAAAGGTAATGCTTTTTAAGTTGAAATTTTTGAGCTAATTGTAGTTTCTAGTGAAATTGTACAAGTTAACACAGAGAGATTCCTTGTACACTTGGCCAAAGTATAATATCTTGATCTGGGTACCGGTGCTAGCACAATGCACCAGTCTTATTCAGAGCTTCTCAGTTTTACTTGTACTAAAATGGCAGGGTGGGAGGGTTATGTTTTTAGAAAGAACTTTCTCATAAATATTTTAGAAACATGAGGACGAGTGTTTATATCACGTACGTTTGTTTTTGAGACTTTAACTTTGTGCCCCTTCCATAGGGCTTTGTGACCATGATCTTGCGGTGCTCAATTGAAATGCCAAACATTAGTTATGCTTGGAAAGAACTTAAAGAGCAGCTGGGTGAGGATATTGATTCCAAAGTAAAGGGAATGGTCTTTCTCAAAGGAAAGCAGGTAAGGCGAGGCCTCCGTTGCAACCTCCCCGTGGTTCAGTAGCTTCATGGTGGCAGTGAAACGCTGTGGGCGCCTTTCCCTGGTCCGCGGGGTGCTGCATATTTTCATGCTGTGGGTAGTCTTCTCCGGGCAGTGTCTTCCGTGACCCTCAGTTGCCACTTCGTCATTGACAACTGCCCCACGTGTATCTAGCCTGAGAGATCTGCATGAAGTGCCAGACTTGAAGACCCATCTACTTCCCTGACGTCCCCACCGGGATGGGGTTTATTAAGCAACTTAATGCAGAAAATTATTCAAAATTGAATTAAAAATCTAAAAATCTTGCCTTTTGAACCTCGTGTTCATACTTCTGACTCCTGCCCTCAGTTAATGGCATAGACTATTACAGCAATTCTCAAGTATTTTGCTCTAATGACCTTTTTACATCTTAATTAATTGTTAGGGACACCAAAATGCTTTTGTTTATGTGGGTTATACCTTTTGATATTTATCTATTAAAAATTAAGACTGAAATTCTAATAAAGCATCAAGAATATGTTCTGTTAGTTGTCAGACAACAATATCAACTATAATATGGTGTCTTGAAAACCCTTAAGAGGATGAAGAGGACAGAGAACGTTGTAGTATTATAAAATGTTTACTTGGTAGAATGCCTCAAAGATCTCAGGGTTCCAGTGGTACATGGACTGTACTTGGAGAACTACTGACCTGGTAAATCAAATCAGGTTTATCTTTAACTCATTGCTTATCTGACCATGTTGTTTATCTCCTTAAGCAACTCCACATTATCTGTGGGATAGAGTCCCAACTTTCAGATGGGGATTCTTTATGAGCTGGCTCTCGTCCTCATTAGCAGCTTCCTTTCTATCTCCTCACCACCAGCGCCCTCCAGTCCAGCAATGCCAAGTCTATGTTGCTTTCTTTCATCCTAGTGTATGCACAGTCCACTGTTGACAGAGTGCTTATCTCCATGGTATTTTTTATGACTCGGCTTAGCCTTCAGTCTTTTTGAAACTTCCCCTGGCCAGATGGCAGAGTTGGGGGTACCTCTATGTATACTTGAGCATTCTTTGGGTTTATTCATGTAACTTTTGCCTTGCTGTGCTTGTGCACTGATTGAGAGTCTCAAGAACACTCTGGCCGACTCAAGGGCCAAACTGTTTTCTGGATGTCTCTATACTGCAGTGAGTGCCTGGTATTGAATGGTTAATTAATATGTGAATGAAGATTCCCACAGATGGCAAAATCCAACAGTACCTGATGCTATCAGGAGTTATAATTGGGTAAATTGTTAGTGAAATGGATGTTCCTCAAAATGTTGCAGTTAAAGACAGCCAGGGGAGAGGAGTATCTGTGTCACTTACGAGGGAAATTTGATTATTTTGTGGACACTGAGAAACAGGAGGACTTTTTTCTTCTGTTTTTTGTTTTCTTTTTTTTTTTTTGACTGCATCCAGTGGCTTATGGGATCTTAGTTCCTTGGCCAGGGATTGAGGACTTCTTAATTGGAAATGATGGTACTGCTTGTTAATGAAGATACTGTCCTGTGTAGTATTTTTTTAAAATACTTTTCATTGGAGCTTAAATTACAGAAACTAGAAAATGAACAATATAATTTATTTTCTGCTTTTAGTTAGGTCATCCTGATTACAGGAAGGCAGTGTATTTTAATGGTTTTAAACCATAGGTTTTATTTTAGAGCTATGCTTACCAGGTTTTTAAAACTGCTCTTACCTGCTGTGGGACCTTAGACAAGTGAGTTAGCCTCATCAAGCCTTTGTTTTCTCAGCTATAAAATGTAGCTGATTGCTCTGTGAGGATTAGCACAGTGTAATAACCAAGAATGATCTCTAGTCATTAGGTAATCTTGAGTTCTTTCATAAATACCCCTGGCTTTTTGCTGTTGTTTTTTGGGGATGTATTGTGTTGGGCTTGGTCTAAAGTTTATCTAAAATGGGTTTTTTAAAAAATCTTTTTGTCTTTTATGTATTACCTAGTTTTTTGGAGTATTGATTAGTGTGTGTTTTATAATTCTTGTCAAAATCTGGATTAACTTGCATTTGTTTTGATTTCTAGGGTGTTTGCTTTGATATCCCTACTGCATCAGTAACAGAAGTACAGGTATTCTTTTCTCTTAGATTTTGAAGTTAATGTGTATCTAAACTGTAAAATGTTTGTTATTTAAGGCACAGAATAATAAGGAAACATTAGCTCTAGTCTCTAAAAGACCATTAAGAAGTAAATTTTACTACTTTTTCTGCTATTCTTTTTTGTATTGATATTTTTCTTTATTCAGCCTTCCTGTTTTCCTGTTTTTGTTCAAAACATTGTAAACAATATCTGGCTTTTTTCTTCATGTATTTTACAGGGGGTTTAGATAGACATTTTAAATTGCTATATTGTTATTCAGTACTGTCAGAAATATGTTTATACATGGTATTTTTACTACCATAAATATGTATGGTATTTGCCATAAAATAGTATGTTTTACTACCTGACAGCTGTGGATACCTTGTAGTTGCTAGACTGGATAAATGATGAGGGTACTCATAGTGATACTTTATTTTTGACCAGTGACCTTTTAAGCACTTAGGTTATCAATCTGGTTTTTCTTTAGAAAAAGGGTAAAACTATTGTCTTTCTCATGCCTTTTAAAACAAAATTCAGTAGATATCACAGCAGGTAAAAATAGTACCTTCTCTGAACAGGAAAAGTGGCATGATTCACGGCGCTGGCAGCTTTCTGTGGCCACAGAGCAACCAGAGCTAGAAGGTCCACGCGAAGGATATCGCAACTTCCGAGGACAGCGGGAAGGCAGTCGAGGCTTCAGGGGACAGCGCGATGGCAACCGAGGTGCCAGGGGACAGCGGGAAAGAAGTAGAAGCTTCAGAGGACAGCGATCAGGAGGTGGCAACAAAAGTAACAGATTCCAAAACAAAGGCCAGAAGCGGAGTTTTAATAAAGCATTTGGACAGTAACCTGAAGTAGAGGATTTATTTGGCAAAAACAGAACTATGTTCAGCAATGTGGAGTTGAACATTATTTTTCATACAAAGTTAAAAGCACATTGTATTTCCTTCCTGACCACTTGCCCAGTCCCCATCTCTTTGAGAGAGAAAAGCTTCATCTAAATTATTTCATCTGATTGATGACTGTCATTTATAAATTTATTGCTACTTCTGTCTTGGGTATTCCTTTTGAAAAGGTGTATGGATTCATTACATATTCTAATGTTTTGTTTATAGATTATAAGATAAAGTGAAGCATGTATCTGGTGATACTTTTTAAGTTGACCTGTCTTTATACTTAGCAATGTCTGTTAATATAGGCTTCCCTGGTGGCTCAAATGGTGAAGACTGTCCTGCAATGCAGGATCCCGGGGTTGGGAAGATCCCCTGGAGAAGGAAATGGCAACCCACTCCAGTAATCTTGCCTGGAGAATGCCATGAACAGAGGAGCCTGGCAGGCTACAGTCCATGGGGTTGCAGGGTCAGGCATGACTGAGCAACTATCACTCACACTCATTCTTAATAGTGCCCTTCCTAAATACCATGGGGAATACAACAGTTTCTAGAGAAACATTTTGAGCACTCAGAGCTTTGTTTTCTAACTGGTATTCCTCAGCCACTTGCTCACCAATTACTCCTATGTTTCTAGCATATATCTTCTGAGAATTAATAGTAAGCAATGTTTCGAAGTAAGGTTTCACACTTAACCGTGATTAATAGTTTATGCCTGCATATGCTCTAGATTTGAAGGATGGTGATATATTTGATAGGAGATAGTATTTAGATTAGCCATTGTTATGTGCATTTTGATACATTTTTAGCTTCTCAATAAAAGGTGATTTCATGCCTCAGTGAATTCTTCACAGATTTTAAAAACAATGTATATGTGTAAATCCAAGTATTTTACTAGAAAGCAAGTATCTTTAAGGAATTCTGGGTGTATAACATGGACCCATAACTTTCTTCCTAAGTAAGGAGGCTAGATAAATGGTGGTTGGTGATAATGTACTCCACCTCCTATTGGAAAATTAACATTATTTACCAAGAAGGAACTAGGGGAATAGGGGGCAGAGATTTGCATTGATGAGTCAAAAAAACACTGAAAATATTTTCTACATGCAAGAAGGAAACATGTATATTGAGAGCAAAGAAAAGAACAAGTAAAGGTGCATGATAAAGCTTTTTTTTTAATGATGAAAACTTAATGGTTCATTAGTGTTTCTAGTAACAGGCAAGCTGGGGATTTTAGGTACAATGATCCAGTTTCGTTTCTCAAAGCCTAGCTGATATAGCCACAGTATAGGATCTCTTCCTATTAGACTGCTACTGCATTGAAAGGTTGCAGCTACCTAGAGTTCTTTTTAAGAACAAACTATGGTTATTTTTAAGTTGTTGGTTTGAGGGAACTGAAGAACCTAAAATAGCCCCTGGCCAGTATTGCTCTGAGGTCTCAAGTGTTATTTCTCTGGGAAACTTTGTACATGGTACAGGAGTTTAAGAGTAGCATTGTCTTCTTGCTTTAATTTCTATACTGGGAATTTCGGCAAATAAACTATGATATGAGGAATTCAAACACATGGCCTATCTTACTTTCATTTAATTATTTGAACAACTGAAATCTTGCTAGACACTGGTTTCTCTGACTGGGTCTTTATAGCCAACTGCTGCCTACTCAGTCACATTTTCAGTAAGGGGTTCTCAGACTACCAACTCAAACTCCTTGGTTCTTGAGACAGCATTCTTTTTCTATTAAGATTTCAGTTCTGCTTTTGAATCCTGTGTGGATGTCTCTGCTCTCACATTCTCTTGGCTTTTCTATTTTGATCCACTTGTCAGTTTATTGCTTGACCTTATGGTTTCCCATTCAAACCAGAAGAAGTTAGGTAGTTGATGACCAATAACTCCTGCCTTGTGGATCATGTTTTATTAAACTCTGCTTTTGCTGAGATACTGAACATACTTAAATAACAACCCAAACATTTAAGTTTGGATAGGAATGGGTTGGTTTATCAAGTAGGACAGTGTAGTTATCCTTTAGGAGAAAATGCTCAAGAGAGTAAGGGAGAAGATGAATGGGAATTTCACTTTACACGGCTTAGGACAACATGACTCAATAAATGAAGCTAAAGTTGCTCCTGGATCCCAGAATTTAAACCATATTTATAAATATATAATTCAACTACTGTTCGGCTTAAATGGGCTCGTTGGGCTAGCCTGGGAAATAATACCATTTTTACCATTTTCTACAGAGAGTATTTTCCAACTTATGTATCAGATAACTCAATGAACTTTTAAAAAACAACCAGTTTTTATGTTGGAACTATCTGTGCAGCAGTTTCTTTACAGTTGTACATAAAGTGTTTTTACTGTAAAACTGAGTTAATGTATACAAATAGACCTTTATGCCATAATAAATAGTACTTACTATTTATGTTTTTGATGACTTTTTTTCCTTAAAATTGAAGCTTGGAATTTTTATTTTAAAAATAATAACTGGTGAGTATAAATATCCAAACAGAAACGCAAGTCACCACATATCCAACATATTTGTGAACATCTCTTCCAGGAATTCACTTACAAAATTGGAATCATCCTTCAGTTTTGTGAACTGCTTTTCCCTCCACGGCATGTGCATCTTTTTCTGTGTCTTTTGTTGTTTTAGTTCTCCAGCCAGGGATGGAACCCACACCCCTGCAGTGGACGTGTGGAGTCTTAACCACTGGACCACCAGGTAAGCCCCTGTGCCATTTTTGGTAACAATGCCGTCTTACAGTATAAATATGCCACTATAAGATGGTCATGTTGGTTATTCTGTAAACAGCCCTAAAATGAATGTTATTGTTTAAATCTTTGTGTACTTACCTGATTTCTCACCACTGTAGGATAAATCCTATAAAAGAATTGCAGGGTCAAAGTGAATGAATTTTAAATTTTGGTGCAAGTTGCTCTCCAAAGCAGTTCCAGTTTATGGTCCTACCCTCCACTCTAGGAGAGAAACCTCTTTCTCCACAACAGTAACACTAGGTGTTGGCTTCTTTTTGTCACTTTGCTAGGTGCATTACATGGATTTATTTATGTCTTTTAATTGAGTGAGGATTAACATCTTAAGTTTATTGGTTACTTGCATTTCTTGAAAAGACTTTATTTTGAACTAATTTTGTACTTAGATTAAATGGTGCAAAAACAGAACAAAGTTTGTGTATACTCTCCACTGGACATGAGTGGAGTTCAATAAATGTTTTCCATTATCATAGCACAATGAATGAAACCAATCTATTAACCATCCCATAGATGCTTCCTTGAACCTAGCTTTTTTTTTCTTCTGAGTATACCCTGGAAATCACATTAGTTCACAGAAATCATTTGTTCTTACAACTGCATCATACTCCATTGTGTGGGTACACCATAATTTATTCAACCCTTATTATGAATGGGCACATAGGTTGTTTCCAGTATTTTTCAATTACAAACAGTGCTGCAGTGAGAAACCTCGTAATATGTGTATTTATGTACTTTCAGAGGGCTGTCTTCAGAGTAGATTCCTAGGAGTGAGATAGCTGAGTCAGAAGGTAAGTGCATATGTAGTCTTTGTTCTTTATTATCATGTATTGGCAAGGGGAATTCTAGAAGGGCAGTTTTTTTCTTGGAATTTATTTTTTGAAGAAGCCAGCCCATTTGTTCTGTAGATTTTACCACATTCTGAATTCTGCTGAGGCATCTCCCATCTGTCACTTAAGCTCCTTTTCCTTCTGTATCAATCTAATACATTGATAATTAGATTGCGAAGTGTACCAGTGTCCAGTTGTCCCTGATTTGATGTTAAGAGCAAGAAGTGATCGTTGCCTGAATCTCAGGTCACTGTGTTCTGGTGATCTGTACTCTACGGCACTCACTGGAAAACTTCCACAGGGACTGTTCCCCTGGCAGCCAGAACACTCCCATCTCATTCCCTAGTCCCATGTCTTTGTGTTTCTCAGGTATGTAAGGATTTATCTAAATCTAAGGATTTATCAAAATCCTTTTGTTTTCATCTGTGCATGCTTCTTGCAAGGTCCTTAGAGGTTCGCACCAAATATCATGGTGGTTTGTTGAGTTCCTATTGAAAGATAGTATTGCAAAATGATCAAAAGTACGGGTTCTTGAGCAAAACTGCCTTATTGTATGTGACCTTTGGTAAGTTATTAATCTCTCTAGACTTCAATTTCTAATCTGCAGAATGGGAATAATAATATCTCACAGAGTTGTTCTGAGGATTAGGTGATTTTAATATATAGAATGTTATCTGGCTCATAGTAATGAGATAGCAAATTAACCATGTGTGAATCACTTTCCTAATCACAGATGTATACTGAGCACCTACTTAGTTTCCTACAAGTCTTCCTGGTTTTTCCCTTCAGTTTATTTTCTGAATAATCCTGTTAAATCATATCTTGTCACTCCTTCAAAACCATTCCATCTCACACAGACTATCCAAACTTAACCATCAGTTGGTTCAGTTCAGCCACTCAGTCGTGTCAAACTCTTTGCAACCCCGTGAATCGCAGCACGCCAGGCCTCCCTGTCCATTACCAACTCCCGGAGTTCACCCAAACTCAGGTCCATCGAGTCCGTGATGCCATCCAGCCATCTCATGCTCTGTTGTCCCCTTTTCCTCCTGCCCCCAATCCCTCCCAGCATCAGGGTCTTTTCCAATGAGTCAACTCTTCGCATGAGGTGGCCATAGTATTGGAGTTTCAGCTTCAGCATCAGTCCTTCCAATGAACACCCAGGACTGATCTCCTGTAGGATGGACTGGTTGGATCTCCTTGCAGTCCAAGGGACTCTCAAGAGTCTTCTCCAACACCACAGTTCAAAAGCATCAGTTCTTCTGCGCTCAGCTTTCTTTATAGTCGAACTCTCACATCCATACACGACTACAGGAAAAACCATAGCCTTGACTAGACGAACCTTTGTTGGCAAAGTAATGGCTCTGCTCTTCAATGTGCTATCTAGGTTGGTCATAACTTTCCTTCCAAGGAGTAAGTGTCTTTTAATTTCATGGCTGCAGTCACCATCTGCAGAGATTTTGGAGCCTCAAAAAATAAAGTCTGACACTGTTTCCACTGTTTCCCCATCTATTTGCCATGAATTGATGGGACCAGATGCTGTGATCTTCATTTTCTTAATGTTGAGCTTGAAGCCAACTTTCTTAACTTTCTGCCATAAGGGTGGTGTCATCTGCATATCTGAGGTTATTGATATTTCTCCCAGCAATCTTGATTCCAGCTTGTGCTTCGTCCAGCCCAGCATTTCGCATGATGTACTCTGCATATAAGTTGAATAAGCAGGGTGACAATACACAGCCTTGATGTACTCTTTTCCCTATTTGGAGCCAGTCTGTTTTTCCATGTCCAGTTCTAACTTGCTTCCTGACCTGCATACAGATTTCTTCATGACCCAGATAATCATGATGGTGTGATCACTCACCTAGAGCCAGACATCCTGGAATGTGAAGTCAAGTGGGCCTTAGGAAGCATCAGTATGAACAAAACTAGTGGAGGTGATGGAATTCCAGTTGAGCTGTTTCAAATCCTAAAAGATGATGCTGTGAAGGGGCTGCACTCAATATGCTAGCAAACTTGGAAAACTCAGCAGTGGCCACAGGACTGGAAAAGGTCAGTTTTCATTCCAATCCCAAAGAAAGGCAATGCCAAAGAATGCTCAAGCTACCACACAATTGCACTCATCTCACACCCTAGTAAAGTAATGCTCAAAATTCTCCAAGCCAGGCTTCAGCAATATGTGAACTGTGAACTACCAGATGTTCAAGCTGGTTTTGGAAAGGTAGAGGAAACAGAGATCAAATTGACAACATCCACTGGATCATCGAAAAAGCAAGAGAGTTCCAGAAAAACATCTATTTCTGTTTTATTGACTATGCCAAAGCCTTTGACTGTGTGGATCACAATAAACTGTAGAAAATTCTTCAAGAGATGTGAATACTAGACCACCTGACCTGCCTCCTGAGAAAGTTTTATAAGACCTGGGTATATTCAGTGCTTTGAGATACACAAAGGAGCATTGATTCTGGAAGCTCATAGACACAAAGTTTGAATCTCAGATGTGCTTCAAATTGATAAGCTTCAAATTTTTTAAACTTCGCCTTTCTCAAGCAAAACATAAGTGCTAATATTATCTTATCTCTACAGATTCTATCCTTTATAAATGCTGGTGCTTCTCAGGAGTCTTTCCTAAACTCTGTCCTGGGGAGATCTTACAAATTTCCAAGATTTCTGTTGCATGGGCTGCTCACTTCCAAAACTTGGTCTCCAGGCCAGATGGCTCTCTGGAGATACAGACTGTAATATTCATCTCCCAACTGGAACAACCACTCCTGGATGTTGAACTGACTCCTATATGTCATTATGTTCAAACTGGAGCCCAGGGTTCCTTTTCACATTCCCCTTCCCACCCACACCAAAATGTCCTCCTGTTTTGCATCTCAGTGAGTGACACCACTATACACCATGCTGATTTCCTGCATTCACTCTCGTTTCTTCTCTCATCCTTAAATGTAAAACAGCACTAGCCACCTCCAGTCCACCTTCTATAAAGCTCTTACATTGGTCTACTTTTCATCTCTAGTAGTTCAGACCATCATCTTTTCAATTATTTTAACAGGTACTCTTGCTGCCACTTTAGCTTCCTACCAGTGCATTTTCCACACTTCAAATGACTAATTTGTTCATTTAATAAATATTTTAAATGTCTGTTAATTTGCCAGGCACTGTTCTAGGATCTGGGAATTCAGCAATTAAAAAACTTTCTGCCCTAATACAAGGAAAGACATTAAACTATCCAGGTGGCCCAACAGTAAAGAATCCACCTGACAATGCAGGAGACTCAACAGATGCAATTCAATCCCTGGGTTGGGAAGATCCCCTGGAATAGGAAATGGCAACCCACTCCAGTACTCTTGCCTGGAAAATTCCTTGAACAGAGGAGCCTGGCGGGCTACAGTCCAGGGGGTTGCAAAGAGTTGGACACAACTGAGCACATGCACACATGGTAATATAAGTTGCTATGGAAACAAAGGTGATAAGGACTGTTAGCCAATGAGGCAAGGTTGCTATTTTTAAACATGGAGGTCAGGAAAGACCTTCCTGAAAAGTCATCATTTGAGTAAATATCTGAAGGTGAGGGATTGAGCCATGAAGACATTAGGGGAAGGATAGACGAACGGCAAATACACAGGCTTTGACACAGGAGACTGTCTGATGTATTCAAGGAAAAGGAAACTTCTTGGCTGGAGTAGAGAGAATGTAGAGAGCCACAGAAGATGAAGTCAGAGAACTACTGTGGACCTAACTATGCAGGGTTTATAAGGCTTTGACTATGCCAAAGCCTTTGACTGTGTGGATCACAATAAACTGTGGAAAATTCTGAAAGAGATGGGCATACCAGTCCACCTGACCTGCCTCTTGAGAAACCTATATGCAGGTCAGGAAGCAACAGTTAGAACCGGACATGGAACAACAGACTGGTTCCAAATAGGAAAAGGAGTACGTCAAGGCTGTATATTGTCACCCTGCTTATTTAACTTATACGCAGAGTACATCATGAGGAATGCTGGGCTGAAGAAGCGCAAGCACACTGGACGTGAGTTTGGGTAAACTTCGCGAGTTGGTGATGGACAGGGAGGCCTGGCATGCTGCGGTCCATGGGGTTGCAGAGTTGGACACGACTGAGCGGCTGAACTGAACTGATAAAACTTTCTGGAGCCAGGCCCCCGCCTGGCTTGGTAATTTTGAAGGTTATGTAATCGGAGAAGGGTTGCTTGAGTTGTCTTGTGACAGCTCTGGGACTTAACTCCTGTATTACTTTGAGAAGTTGAAATGAAAATATTTGTCAATCACTCAGTGCTTTTTACATTCATAGAGGCTATAGATTAATAACAATACACGGATCATTGTTATATTTTTATCCACTGATGGGCTGGGTTATAGACTAATGTCAAAACGTTTCTGCCTTTCAGCTTATAGCAGTTAACGAGAGTAGTTACCTAGCTATGTTTGTAAACAACATATCCTTGTGATCTGTTAATCGTTATCACCAGGTAAGAGAGACTCCCCGCCGCAGAGGGCGGGACTGGGCGGGAAATGGTAATACCTTCGGACAGCTTCCTTTCCATGACAACGGTTGCTGTGGTGACGACTACGCCTTCCCATTGGTCACTGCAAAGCATACTGCGGTTCCTTGGGAGTACGTCATTGGCTAGCGTTTCGCAATGCGCAGGCGCAGGACTGTAGAGGCCGTAAGTGAAGCGTCGCAAAAGAGAAGGAAGGCGGGAGTCCCAATTGAAACCGAGGCTGACAAGGCCGCTATGGCGGATGCTCCGTGGGCCGAGATTCGTGAGAAATTCCAGACTGCGCTGGCCTTATCACGGGTGGAACTGCATAAAAACCCGGAGAAGGAACCGTACAAGTCGAAATACAGTGCCCGGGCGCTGCTGGAAGAGGTTAAGGCGCTATTGGGACCCACTCCTGAAGACGAGGATGAGCGACCGCAGGCCGATGATAGCTTGGGCGCGGGGGAACAGGCCTTGGGGCTGCCGGCTGAACTGGTGGAGGCCGAGGGGCCCGTCGCCCAGGGGGCAGTGAGGCGAGCGGTTATTGAGTTCCATCTCGGGGTGAACCACATTGACACCGAGGAGTTGTCGGCGGGGGAGGAGCATCTGGTAAAATGCCTGCGGCTACTGCGCAAGTACCGACTGTCGCACGACTGCGTCTCCCTCTACATCCAGGCGCAGGTAAGAAAAATCCGGGCCCGCTACTGTTGGCCGGAGGCCAGTGGGTGGAGAAGGGCCTCAACTCTTGCTGAGACCAAAGGCAAACGTAGTAAGACACAGTATGTCCCCACGTTTTCAAACCTCTGTGGTAAGCGGCTTCCAAACTCCCTCTCCATCCTCTTCGCTTACTCCTTCATCACATTGCTTCACTTAATCGTAGTCAACACATCGGTTACCCAAGACCCTCCAACATTGTAAATGCTCTTTCCAACTCTCCACTTTTCCAAATCCAGTTCATTCTATTAAGGAAAACCCATAGTAATTTGTTTATTGATTTTAGGTCTCAAGGAAATTGTAAAGAATAATCAGAGTGCATTCTTAATTTGAAATAAGATGCCTGTCTTGCCGTAGTCATTCGTTTGCTTCCCAAGGAATTCCTGCCCATTCTTCAAAACCGATTTCAAGATTCACTTCATAGGTTTAGTAACTTTCTTTGGATCATTGTATTCTGAACTGACTTCCTGCTAGTACGTTTGATTTCTTGTAATACTTACTGTTTCCTATTTCCGTGGTGCTTGGTTTATTAAGAAATAAATCTGACATTCTCGCTGGGAACGTAACAGTTCAGAATACAAATATGTATGAACTTTTGTGTCCTGTCCTTTCCTTAAGTTAGCTCACAAACCCTTACATTCAGTAGTTCCAGTTCCTAGTATACGTGATCCAGGGAACATTTACCTCAGTTGATCTTAGGGTAAGTAGGTCTCAAAGTTAAAAAGGACATTGTATAGGACATATTCTGTTATCATGGCCCAATTAAATTAAAAGCTACATAATAACAGGAACTATATCTCTTTTTTGCTCATTATTTATAATCTCAGTCCCTGGCACATAAAAGACCATTCTAAGTCATTTGTTTGTTGAGTGGATGAATGATCTAATGAAATCCATAAGATGTTGAATTCAAACAAAATCTCAATTATTTGAAATTTTCTTCAACCATTTGGCTTCCTAAGATCTTGCTGCTAAGTCTCTTCAGTCGTGTCCGACTCTGTGCAACCCCATGGACTTCAGACCACCGGGCTCCCCTGTCCCTGGAATTCTCCAGGCAAAAACACTGGAGTGGGTTGCCATTTCCTTCTCCAATTCGTGAAAGTGAAAAGGGAAGTGAAGGCGCTCAGTCGTGTCTGACTCCTAGCGGCCCCATGGACTGCAGCCTACCAGGCTCCTCTGTCCATGGGATTTTCCAGGCAAGAATACTGGAGTGGGGTGCCATTGCCTTCTCCTCCTAAGATCTTAATGAACATTTAAAAAATTCCTTCAATATCTCAAAAATAGAAACCTTCCTTAATGAAATATAGATCTCCAACTGTACTTTTGTGACTTTTAATGTGTATATATCCTTAAATATATTAATATCTCTGAAATCAGGATCCTTCTTACAGCTGATTGATTTTATGTAAAATTTAGTTGGCAGTGTTTTCTTGTTGATACATAAAATAATTGTGTTTAAAAATTGTAACATCTTACATTCAATGATTTACAGTATTTTGAACAGTCAGCTTTTTCTGAAGGGTGAATTATTAGAGATATTTTTACTAAAACCAGGAACAAAATCTTGATTATAGAAGTACTGGCCATTGCAATAATACAGAAAGCAAAAAACAGTATCAATCTTTTAAAATAAAAATCATTTTTAATGTGATTTATGTATACCTAAAGTCATCAACTATAAAAGTCTTAGAACTGTTTGATGAAACAGGAGGTTAACAAAACAAAACCAGGAGGTTATATGGTAAATACATAATATCAATAGTATTTTATCTGTAAGCAATAATTTGTTAAAAGTGTTATTTTTAGAAATTGCATTTACAAAGGGCTGGATAATAGAACTGATAATCTTAAAAGGAATGGTATACCATGTTCCTCGGTGGCAAGATTATTTAGATTCGGGTTATGCTAGTCTGTTTCTGAAGTCTACTACTCAGCTGATCTGTTTATTACAGGGGCAGTTTATTACATTTAATATTTGCTTTGATGAGAGATTTGACCTTACTAATAATAAAGCAAACTGAAAGGATGTTATAGAATAATTGTATCACATTGGCAAGATTATTAAAGATATTGATTGCATTCATTTTTGGAGAAACTATGAGGAGATGGATACTGTCCATTAGCATAATTATTGGTGGAAATATAAATCCATAGAACTTTCTGGAGATCAGTAGGTATCTGAGTCAAGACTTTGACTTAAAAATTTCCTGTCAGTATTGTAAAATAATATTGAGACAGGTATGCAAAGTTCTGTTAACATGGATGTTTGTCAGATCATTGTTAATTTAAAAAAGAAAAGAATAAAATGAACATTAATGAGTAGCTCTATAGTTAAATAAGTACTGTTACATCCATATAGAAGAGCAGTATGCAGCCTTTAGAAATGATTTATGTTTGTTCATCAAAATGTCAATACTAAGAGGAGAGAGAACGCTCTGAGACATGCTTGGAATTATGTAGAGTGATCCCATTTTGGTAGAAGACTACCTGTGTGTTTGTATAAGTTTGAAAGTTCATGGGAATTTATGAGATTCTGACTGCTTTGTTCCAATCTGGTGTCTGCTTCCTGGGAAATTATTGATATACAGGACCTGAACCCACATTAGATTATCAAGAGAGGCTGTCCCCCTTCTGTCTTTTCCAGAAGAATGTGTTTTTCTCCAGTTAGCTGTCGAAATACACATTTGCATTATCATGCTGAGCAAAATTTAACTTGACAAATTAGTAGGTTGTTCTTCCCACTGCCAGGACACATGTGTATAAGGAGGACCTCAGCTTTAGTGAGGTACAGCTGACATATAGTAAACAGCACGTATCTAAGTATGCAATTTGATGAATTTCGACATCTCTATATTCCCATGAAACAGTCACGGTGATCACGGTCATGATCGTAGCCATCACCACTAAAAGTTTCTTTGTGCACGTGCATTTGTAATCCCTCATTCACTCCTATATTCTCTTTCCCTTCTTGCCCTCCTCCCCCACATTTTCTAGAATTTCATAATGGACTTATATGGTGTATGCTCTTCTTTTGTCTGACTTCCTTCACTCATCATCATCATTTCATTGCTGCATTGGAGATAATCTTTTATTTTTTTTCTTTTGTCTGTTAATATGGTGAATTACATTGATTTATTTTTCTAATGTTAAGCCAACGTTTCTTTCCTGTGATGAACTCCACTTGGAGTTTTTGCCAAGCCAAAGTTGGGTCAGATATTACCCTTTTTATGTACTGTTGGACAGAATTTGCTAAAATTTTGTTAGTATTTTTTGTATCTTTGTCCATGAGGGATATCAGTCTGTAGTTTCTTGTTATGTCTTTGGTATAGAGGAACTATTCTTTCCTCTTTGTTTTTCTGGATGAATTTGTGTAGACTTGGTATTATTTTTTCCTTACGTGTTTGGTAGAATTCACTAGTAGTACTTTTTAAGCTGTTTTTGATTCAGTTTTTTCCCTTACCTATTCTGTTATCCCAAAGGCAGGGACATGGTGATGCTCTGTGAATGATACAGTACATTCTGATGTATTATGGGATTTCTATTGTAAAAATAATTAGTACATCAAAAAAAAGATTGCCTCTGTGGAGGAAACACTGAAACAAAACATTAACAGTATTTTGAAAAGTCAGGTCAGGTTTAGATCCCTTGCATGGTCCTTAACTTCAGGACCTCAGTAAGCTAAGGTTCAGAAGAAAAACCTGTGTCATTTCTAGACACATTCTAGGTCTCTACTTGGTTTCAGAGTTACACACCAGAGTTGGTGCTTTCTGTGGCAGAGCTCACTCTGGATCCAGCAGCCTAAATGCATAACTGTCCCATCTAAATAGAGTGAATGCGGCTAACCAGTTCCTGGTAGTAGGTACTTCTTTAGTTAGGTACAGTCTCCTGGGTTTGGGCTTACTGGTATCATGGCCAAATGGAGTGTCTCAGATGAAAAATGAATTGACCTAGGGAGTGAGAAAAGGTGACTTGTGGATTCATTTCTAAATTCAAGAAAGGAGTTTTAAGGGAGATTATATCCTCTTGAGGCTGGATGGGCAGAATAATCATTAAATTAGTACTAAGTCTTTAAGCTTCCCCAGGGTACTGCAAAGAAATATAGAGGAGAGAATTGCCCAATCTCAGTAGTTTATCACCATAACCTACCTGCAGCTCTAGACACTGAGAATTGATCAAGTCACTTAAAAAAAAACCCCAAAACTGTAGAATAGGTATACTATGTAAAGCCATAGGACCAGCGGTCTGTGTTCCAGGGCAGCGATCACATTACCTTTAAACTGTAGGATTTTGAAACATTTTTTTGTGTCTGCCACATGCCCCTTTTGCAGTCTACTGAAGCCTGTGTTTCATGAAACAGAATAATGATTTTAAATGTATAAAGTAAAATGTAGAGGGTTGCAAAAGAAACCAGTAATATTGAAGTTATCAAAATATTTTTTAAACAAATGTATAATATAGTGATATATAAGGTTCCTTATGAGTCCATTAAATAACATCTATTTTTAAATATAACTTTAAAGTATTATTGAATATTAATGATGGTTTAAGATATCTATGAGCTATAATAGAAAGATTTTTTTACTTCTATAGACCACAGAATCCCAGGTACTGTAACACTGTTACATTTTGTTTCCTGCCTTCATAACTGAAAAAAAAATGCTAAATTTTAAGAGGATATAGTGAAAATGACTTTGTAATGTTTCCTCATCCACATTCATAGACTCTGAATTCTTTTCCTGGGTGACTTGTGGGTTCTTGGGCCAAGGTTAAGAATTTGCTTTAAAAACATTGTTTCCTTATCCTATTCCTTCTCTGGGGGAGTAAGCAAAAGATGGTAGAAGCTCAGCCTCAGAAGAATCCCTGTGCCTGAAAGACTGTCCTGAGGGTTGGGAGGCTGACTAATCCCATTGTCTAAGCAGGAGCTAGTCTTCAGCACAGGCCTTATTTGCCCTATGATAAAAGAGTTGTGTAGCAGGGGAAAACTGACTTAGTTTTTAAAATGTAACATTGTACCCCCAAATTCAGCAGCTTGAAACTTAATTACTGAAATAACAGGAATCCAGGCTGGTTTGCCTCTAGCTCAAGGTCTGCCATCAGATTATTGGCCTGCTGGGGCTGCACTGGGAAGAAGGCGATGGCACCCCACTCCAGTACTCTTGCCTGGAAAATCCCATGGACCGAGGAGCCTGGTAGGCTGTAGTCCATGGGGTCACAAAGAGTTGGACACTTATTGAGCGACTTCACTTTCACTTTTCACTTTCATGCATTGGGGAAGGAAATGGCAACCCACTCCAGTGTTCTTGCCTGGAGAATCCCAGGGACCGCGGAGCCTGGTGGGCTGCCGTCTATGGGGTCGCACAGGGTCGGACATGACTGAAGCGACTTAGCAGCAGCAGCAGGGGCTGCGCTGGAAGGTTCAACGAGAGAATCCAAGCTCACTTGTGTGGTTCTTGGGAGGATTCATACAGGCTGTTGGTCTGAGGCTCTGACTGTTGACTTCCCTTAGTTCCTTGACACCATAATGTGAATCAAAATACTGCATTTGACTTCCCTCAGAGAGAACAGCAAGAGGGAGCACCCAAAATGGAACTACAGTGTTTTGTAACTTGATGTTGGAGGGGACCATCCATCACTGTTGCCGTGTTCTGTTTGTTAGAAGCAAGTCCCTAAGACTAGCCCAGACTTAAAGGGAAGAGATTGTACAAGGGCATGAACACCAGAAGGCAGGAATCATTGGGGAACCCAATTTAGTGACTGCCTCCTATTCTTCCCTGTTGGCTCAGATGGTAAAGCGTCTGTCTGCAGTGCAGGAGACCTGGGTTCAATCCCTGGGTCAGGAAGATCCCCTGGAGAAGGAAATGGCAACCCACTCCAGTACTCTTGCCTGGGAAATCCCATGGACGTAGAAGCCTGATAGGCTACGGTCCATGGGGTTGCAAAGAGTCGGACACGACTGAGTAACTTCTCTTCCTCTTCTTCTTCCTTCCTCCTGTGACATAAGGACAATAGTATTATGAAAAATTAATTCATTGTTAATCAGACACTAGTACTATTTAGGTAAGCATTGACTTTGAAACTATGAAAACTACTTTATTGGATGATTTATATTGTCATTTTTTTCTCTTTTTTATTTTCCAGAATAACCTGGGTATCTTGTGGTCTGAAAGAGAAGAAATTGAAACTGCACAAGCTTATCTAGAATCATCAGAAGCCCTATATAATCAGTATATGAAAGAGGTATGTTGCATGTCAGATAAATTTTAATCTTTGATAGAAACTAGTTAAGAATTGATGTTAAGAATTCCTCATTAATATTACAGTATGACTTTTCAATGTGCTTTGGGAAGTCTTTATACAAATGTCTATGTGGTCACCTAATAGCTAAAATTATTTAATATTTTTTATTAAAGACTTTAGCATTCTTAAAAATAATCCTTGCATAAAGTCTTAATCCAAGTATAACTATATAAGAAATATTATTCCAATATCCTGAAATACTGATACTTGCAAAATTTCTATTTTGATTTCTACTGAGGATAACAGTGCTTAACTTAAAGGAAAGCAAACAGCCATCAGTACTTAAGCAAAATATCTGAAATTTTGGAGGTGCTGGTTCTCAAGTTTCAGCATGTATCGGAATCACCTGGAGAACTTGTTAAAGTACAGTGCTCACCCCCAGACTCTGAGTGAGTAGGTCTGGGTCGGGACCTTTTTAACCAGGTGCTACTGCTGCTACTGGTTTGGCTTTTGCACTTTGAGAAGCATGGCTTCAGGGCAGTGATTTTCAATAACTTTATGTTTTGAATGGTAAAACCCTTCTGAAATACAATATGTAAAACTTGATGGAGCTACTGTGGTGCAACAGGTCAGAAGAACCCCGAGCCCAATCCACTACAGGTACCTTCTTCCCTCGCTGCCGTGGCGGCACGAGAGGTGCTGTAGAACTAGTTCTAGGGCTCTAGAGAGCCACGTGGGAAACCTTGGCTTTAGAGGCTCACCGTCCTACAGAGGTGAATTTGTAACGCATCTGGGTTGCCATTCATTTCCTTAATAAATTAACGCGCCCCCTTGGCTTTCTGGAGGAGGCCGTACATGTTTGGGGGCAAGGAGGTCAATAGGAAATCTCTCTACCTTCTCCTCAGCTTCACTGTGAACCTAATATTGCTCTAAAAGTGAAGTCTATAACCAGAAAATATTGGCAGTCTTCTGAAATTAAAATGGATATAGTTAATTTTGTTCTGAGGCTATGTAAAGCAGTTTTCGAAATAACCAGGTATTTTGAGGTTTTTCAAACTCAAGGTTAAGAATCAACATTTTACCAGTTTCACTAGTGATTCATATATTGCTAAATTCAGTAGTCAGTTCTTAGTCTTCATCTTATTTGAGCATTTGGCATAGTTATTCAGTCTGGCCTCTGGCTCAGTTGGGTAGTCTCTCTTCCTTGACATACTTCTTTTTTTCTTTTATGCCACGTTGTCTTTTTATTTCTTTCCTTTTGGCTGCGCTGGGGCTGGGTCTTGGTTGCCGCACGAGGGCTTTCTCTGGCTGCAGTGCGTAAGCTTCTCGTTGCGGTGGCTTCTGGTGCAGGCCGTGGGCTCAGTAGCTGTGGCTCACAGGCCGCGTTGCTGTGCAGCATCTCCCCAGACCAGGGGCTGAGCCTGTGTCTTCTGCGTTGACAGGTAGATTCTTAACCACTGGACCACCAGGGAAGTCCGACTGCTGCTTTTATTTAGCTTCCACACATTTGTTTTTCCTTCTTCCCAGTTCTTGTTGCTTCATCTTTGTATCCTCAACCTCTAAACAGTGGGATACCCGGAGTTCAGTGTGTTTGGGTGTCTCCATCCACATTCACTTCTTTGTTCTAAATACTTCTCTGTACTGATGACTCCCAAAGTATATCCCCAGTCTCTACCTCTCTAATTCCAAACTTGTCTGTCCACCTGCTCATCTGACACTTGCACTCTTTGTGAGGTAGGTAGGTATCTCTAAAACTACTGTCTAACATTGAGCTTCTAATACCTTCCCCTTCCTAGCTTGCTTGCTGTGAACACCAGTTTCTTTCATGAAATGTTGAGGCCTGAAACCTTGGAGACGTCTCTCCTTCTCACAGTCTCAGCATATTCTCTTGGCTTTACTTTTATTTTTTAATATTTATTAATTTATTTGGCTGTGTTGGGTCTTGGTTGCGGCACTTGGGGATCTTAGATCTTTGTTGTGGCGTGTGGAATCTTTTGTTGTGGCATGTGAATCTAGTTCTCCAACCAGGGGCCTAATCCAAGCCTCCTGCATTGGGAGTGTGGAGTCTCAGCCACTGGATCACTGAGGAAGTCCCTTTGGCTTTACTTTTAAATTAGGTCTAGAATCAGTCAGTAGAGTTGCTCAGTCGTGTCCAACTCTTTGTGACTGTATGGACTGCAGCACGCCAGGCTTCTCTGTCCATCACTAACTCCTGGAGCTTGCTCAGACTCATGTCCGTCGAGTCAGTGATGCCATCAAATCATCTCATCCTCTGTCGTTTCCTTCTCCTCCTGCCTTCAACTGTTCCCAGCATCAGGGTCTTTTCCAGTGAGTCAGTTCTTTGCATCAGGTGGCCATCAAAGTATTGGAGCTTCAGCTTCAGCATCAGTCCTTCCAGTGAATATTCAGGAGTGATTTCCTTTAGAATTGACTGGTTGGATCTCCTTGCAGTCCACGGGCCTCTGAAGAGTTCTCCAACACTACAGTTCAAAAGCCTCAATTCTTCAGCGCTCAACTTTCTTTACGGTCCAACTCTCACATCCATACATGACTACTGGAAAAACCATAGCTTTGACTAGATGGACCTTTGTTGGCAAAGTAATGTCTAGAATCAGACCACTGCTATCACCGTCATCTCTTGCTGTAACCTTCTTGTTGGTCTTCCTGTTCTTATACCCCCTTCTGTCTGTTCTCAGCCCTGTTCAAAGCTAAATCAGGTCACATCACTCCTTTCCTCAGATTTTGCAATGGTTTTCCCATCCTACTCAGTAGACTCTGAAGACCCATGAAAACCTACAAGTTCCTTATCTGATCTGGCTACAGTTACCTCTGATTTCATCTACTGTTCTCCCCTGTCTCATTCTATTCTAGCTGCACTGGCCTTGCTGTTCCTAAAACACAACACATAAGCTCCCAACTCAGGACCCCTGCGCTTGCTTGTCTGTTTCCTCTGCTAATACTGCTCTTCCCCCAGATATCTGTCTGGGTCTCTCCCTCATTTTCTTCAGATCTTGACTCATGTGTCTCCCATCCAAGGAGGACTCACTGGCTACTCACCTCACACTGCAAACCAACCCTCCCCAACACTTCCTACCCTGCTTCCGCTTTCCTGCTTTTTTTGCTTTGCACTTGTCACTAACATATTATTCATTTTAATATTTATCAATCACCCATCTTCAGTACTAGAATGTATGGTCCAGTGTGCCAAGGATGTTTTTGCTATTGTATTCGCTGCAGCATCTAGAACAGTATCTGTTTCTTGATAACCAGTGAGTGATATTTTACCTTGTTCATCCAGATCAACCGAAAAAGGAATAGAGTTACTACTGTGTGAATGCTTGAATGAATTTAACGGAGAGTTTCAGTTTAAAAATGTATAAGCTAGTGGTTAGTTGGAGAAGTTTGATTGCTTATATGGTTTTCTACTTGTTTGGTATCAATCAGTAATGAATAATTTTGAAGAAAATATTTCATAAGTTATTGACCTAATACTGGCAGGTTAGAATGCCATTTTTGAAAATCTATGCATACAAAATATAGTTCTAGATAATGAAGAGATCTAAGCAAAGTGAGGAATCATTGAATTTGAAGATAGGAAACAGGAAAGCAGATAATAAAGTAGTTAAGGCAGAGTCACTGAAAATATGCTGTATATACCCAGTGGCTGCAGAATGACTACTTAAATATGATACTGTCTTAGCAAGGCAATGTAGTGTAACCATTAAAGTGATAGAAGTATTTGGATCATCAGTACATGGAAAACGTGTTTAACATATACACCGTGATTACAACTATATTAACATTTTTTCTTGTAAGGCCCTGTAAAGATGAAGTAGATGATACAACTAATAAAACTAATGTTTTAGTTTTAGAAGATGCAACTAATAAAGACTAATATTTATTGAGTGCTTAAGCAGGCTCCCTTTTATTCTCATAACAACACTATGAAAGAAATACTGTTATTCCCATTTATAAGTAAGGACTTTGTGATTCAGTGAGATTAGCATATACTGTGTGACACAATCAGAATTTAAGTGTGGTTTGTCTGATCCCAAACTCTTGTTCTTTGTCACGCTGCTTTCCAAGGTGATATATTAGTTATTGTATTAAAATAAGGGGATTCTTTTTCTCTATAAAATTGCTCAAATATAGAATAATAAAAAAGAAAATGCATTCTGTAGTTGTGAAGAGTTATTTATTAGCAGGTTTTGGGTGGTGGAGGTTGAAGAGACACAATCTTACAAGCCGGAAGGGTTTATTTTATTGCTGCTGATTTTGGACATCACCATACATTTCAGTTTTTCATGTGGCTGCACTGGATCCTGGCCGCAGTGTGTGGGCTCTTTGTTGCAGTGTACAGGGGCTTCTCTGGGTGTGGATAGTATGGGCTCAGTGGTCCCACATTACGTGGGATCTTAGTTCCCCGACCAGGGATCAAACCTGCATCCCCTGCATTGAAAGGCAGATTCTTAACCACTGGACCACTAGGGGAAGTCCTGCAGAGGAGTTTTAAACATTCATTCATTGGTTTATTTCCAGATTTGAGATACAATTGGCGTATAATTTGTGTAGGTTTAAGATGCACAGTGTGATGATTTGATTCACAGATATATTGAAAATGATTACCAGAACAGGGTTGATTGACATCTCCACCACCTCATAAAGTCACCTTTCTTCTTATTTGTTTTCGTGGTGTGAATATTTAAGGTTTACCATCTTAGCAACTTTCGAGTATACAGCTAAGCTAAGCTAAGTCACTTCAGTCGTGTCCGACTCTGTGCAACCCCAGAGACGGCAGCCCACCAGGCTCCCCCGTCCCTGGGATTCCCCAGGCAAGAACACTGGAGTGGGTTGCCATTTCCTTCTCCAGTGCGTGAAAGTGAAAAGTGAAAGTGAAGT
Source organism: Redunca redunca (assembly GCA_006410935.1). Lineage (NCBI taxonomy): Eukaryota > Metazoa > Chordata > Mammalia > Artiodactyla > Bovidae > Redunca > Redunca redunca. Next base: position 143,656 of record SJYQ01002137.1, read on the forward strand.
CGCTCAGTCGTGTCTGACCCTCAGCGACCCCATGGACTGCAGCCTTCCAGGCTCCTCCGTCCATGGGATTTTCCAGGCAAGAATACTGGAATGGGGTGCCATTGCCTTCTCCTCGAGTATACAATACAGTATTATTAACTATAGTCAACATGCTGTACACTAGATCCCCAGAACTTTCTTATAACTTGAAGTTTGTACCCTTTGCCAAACATTTCCCCACTTCTCCCATCACCTCAGCCCCTGGCAGTTCAGTTCAGTTCAGTTGCTCAGTCGTGTCCGACTCTTTGCGACCCCATGAATCGCAGCACACCAGGCCTCCCTGTTCATCACCATCTCCCGGAGTTCACTCAGATTCACGTCCATCGAGTCACTGATGCCATCTCATCCTCTGTTGTCCCCTGTCTCCTCCTGCCCCAATCCCTCCCAGCATCGAGTCTTTTCCAGTGAATCAACTCTTCGCATGAAGTGGCCAAAGGACTGGAGTTTCAGCTTTAGCATCATTCCTTCCAAAGAACACCCAGGACTGATCTCCTTTAGAATGGACTGGTTGGATCTCCTTGCAGTCCAAGGGACTCTCAAGAGTCTTCTCCAACACCACAGTTCAAAAGCATCAATTCTTCGGCGCTCAACCATCTTCACAGTCCAGCTGGCAACCACCATTCTATTCTGTTTCTAGGAGTTCACTCTTTTTTTCTTTTTAAGATTCTACACATCAGTGATGCTATACAGTATTTGGAAGATGACCATTTTATAAGCATGTCAGTCATTATAAAATTGCTACAAAAAGTCTCCTGATGTATTCTTACACCACTGGTATATGAGAGTTCTGATCTCTTTCACATATTTTCCTTACATAGATTTAAAAAATTTTTTTGCTGATATAAGCAAAATGTCTCATTTTACCTTGAATTTCCTTGATTAAAATGATAATTTAAAAATATTATTTTCATTTTTGTATTTTCTCTTTTGAAAGTGTGCATACTTTTTACACTTATTTACTCAGTTTTTGTGTTTTCTTGCTAATTTGTTTGCTCTCTTATGTTAAAGCTTTTTGAGTTATCATTGACATATAACCTCAGTTGAAGGTGTACAACATAATGATTCAGTATATGTATGTATTACGAAACAATCATAGTAAGCCTGATTAGTATTCATCAGCACACATTTTTAAAATTTTTTTCTTGTGATGAGAATTTTAAGATCTACTCTCTTAGCAACTTGCAGACATATAACACAGAATTAAAACATTTTATTGGAGTATAGTTATATGTTGCGTTGGTTTCAGGTATTCAGCAAAGTAAGTCAGTTATGCATATATCCGCGTGTTTTAGGGTCTCTCCCATTTAGGCCGTTTCAGATTGTTCAGTAGAGTTCCCTGTGCTGTGCAGGCGATTTCCAGGTGGCTGTTTCGGGAAATGGTCACAGAGTGGCTGAATTTCTTCACACCCATCTCTTCTTATTGCAGTAACTAGAGCCTTAGGGGAATTTCTTTTCCCGGGTTGTAAATCAGAGTGAAATGTGCCAGAATAAACACCCAAAAGTTTGTGTCTCAAAACTCCATTTTTTAAAAAATTTAATATGTATTTCTTAGTGATGTAAACTTGATTTACAACGTGTTGTTTGTCCTAGGTTTACAGAGTCTTCTTCACTTGCATATTCATCTTCAGTTTCGTTTCACATACAGATGATTAAAGACTGCTTCGTACACCCCTCTTGCTGTGTAATAAACCTTTGTTGACTATCTGTTTCATATAGATTAGTGTGTATAGGTTAATCCAAACCTCGTAATATATCCTATCCACCACCTTTCTTCTTGGTGACTGTTAAGTTTGTTTTGGAAGTTTGAATGTCTGTTTCACTTTTGCAAATTAGTGCATTGGTGTCAATTTTTTTTTAACCTATTCCACCTACAAGTAATATCATATCTGTCTTTCTCTGAATTACCTCACTTACTAAAATTATGTACACGTCCATAGGTTACTGCAAATAGCATCATTTGGTATGTTTTTTCATGGCTGAGTTATATTTGATTCTGTGCACGTGTCAGTTCTTTATCCATTCATCTCTTCGTGGGCATTTCAGTGGCCTCCATGACTTGGCTGTTGTAAATGTTGCTGTAGTATACATTTGGGTGCATGAGTCTCTTCAGAGTGGCTGTGTTTTTACCTTTGAAAGGCACTGTTATAGTGTACTCTCTAGTGGCTGTCAGCATCAGAGGGTCCCCTTTTCTTAACTCTGTTGTAGCCATTATTGTCTGTAGACTTCTTGATTATGACCATTTTGATTGATGTGAGGGGATACCTTGTACTTCTGATTTGCATGTCTTTAGTAAATCATCATATTGCACCTGTTTCTGGGTGCTTTTTTTTTTTTTTAACACTGAGTTGGACTTCTCTGTTAAAATTGTCTTCTTGAAAATGTGCCCTGTGTTTAATTCTTTTTGCTTGCTTGTGTGTGTGTGTGTGTGTGTGTGTGTGTTGCTTAGTCGTGTCCGACTCTTTGCAACCCCATAGACTAGCCCACCAGGCCCCTCTGTCTACGGCATCCTTCAGGCAAGAACACTGGAGTGGATTGCCATTTCCTTCTCCATAGGAACTATAGAAAGAAAGAAAGTGAAGTTGCTCAGTTGTGTCCGACTCATTGCCACCCCATGGACTGTAGCCTACTAGGCTCCTCCATCCATGGAATTTTCCAGGCAAGAGTACTGGAGTGGTTTGCCATTTCCTTCTCCATTTTGCTTGCTTACTCCTGGAAATTTGGGAGGGCAGGTACAAGAGTTGGACTATAAAGAAAGCAGAGTGCTGAAGAATTGAGGTTTTCGAAGTATGGTGTTGGAGAAAACTCTTGAGAGTCCCTTGGACTGCAAGGAGATCAAACCAGTCAATCCTAGAGGAAATCAGTCCTGAATATTCATTGGAAGGACTGATGCTGAAGCTGAAATGCCAATTTGTTGGCCACTTGATGCAAAGAACTGACTCATTGGAAAAGACCCTGATGCTGGGAAAGATTGAAGGTGGGAGGAGAAGGGGACGACAGAGGATGAGATGGCTGGATGGCATCACCAGCTCGATGGACAGGAGTGTGGGTGGACTCTGGGAGCTGGTGATGGACAGGGAGGCTGGGCGTGCTGCAGGCCGTGGGGTCGCAGAGTCGGACACAGCTGAGCGCCTGGACTGAGCTTCTTTATCTGTCCGTCTGTCAGTGGAACACCCTGGTGCTCCCTTGCCTTGGCTGCTGTAAAGGGGCTGTAGTGTGCGGTCAGGTGCCTGTGTCTTCTAGAAGTCTGGTTTGTGGTGCACGTTCTCTGGAGAGTGGTAGTGCCAGATCACGGGCAGCTGTGGCTTTACCTTTCAAAGGCACTTTTACACTGTTCTCCATAGTGGATGTTTCCATTTACGTTTCACCACCACCATAGAGGTTCTCTGTTTGTAACCACCTTGTAGCTTTTACTGTCTGGAGACTTCTTGTTCATGGTTATTTGATCTGGCTCCAAGGGATGCCTCCTTGTTCTGATTTGCATGTCTAATAGTTCACCAGCTCTGATTATCCTAGGAGGCAGACACAGCCTTGGAGCAAGTCCTGCTCTGGGGTTGCAAATTGAAGAGGAGCCTGGCGGCTACAGTCCATAGGGCTGTAAAGAGTAGGACATGACTGAAGCGACTGGGCAGGCAGGCAGGTGCCACAGGTACCCAACAGCTTGTGTCGTTACCTCTTTTTGGTATTAAATAAAAAATTTTAATTGCTGTAAGACTGAAATACATGATCGGTGTTTGGTAGGTGTACCGAATTTTTCATGTTACACAGATGGGATGATTATATTCTTTTACATGTTTGAATCAGATTGTATTGTGAACATATTGCGGTTCTTTTTTATCCATTCATTTGTTGATGGAAATTTTTTTGGCTTTCATGTCTTGGTTATTGTAAATGGTTCTACACAGTATGTTTGGGTGCCTGAGTCTTTTCAAAGTCTGGTATGATGTGCAAAGACTCTTAAGAGTGGGACTAACAGATCATTTGACAGCTGTGGTTTCACTGCTCAAGGCAATTTTATATTGTTCTTTCTCGGGGCTGTTACCATTGAGATTGCAGCCTCACCGTAGGAGGGTTCCTTTTTCTTAACTCCATTGTAGCTGTTGTTGTCTTAGACTTCTTGGTCATGGCCATTTTGATTCGTGTGAGGGGAGGTCTGCTGGCTGTTCTGAGTTGCATGTCTCTAAATCACCATATTTCTCTTGTTTGTGCGTGCTTTACTCTTTTTTAAACATTGTGACTTGTATGTCCCTGTGAAATTGTCCTGTTGAAAGCGTGCCCCGTGTTCACTGTTTCTCTTGCTTACTCCTGGAAATTTTGTAGGGCAGGTGCAACATGCAGCCCACCAGTGCTTGTGAGTATTCCGTTTAGGCAGGCAGCAGTTCTGAGCCTGCTGTTTGGGGAAATCCGCCATGAGGCAGCAGCAGTTCTTCATGCCGGGTCTGGTTACTCTAGCAGACAGAAAGCCCTAGAGCAAGTCCTGCGTCCGCGTTGCACACACCGTGCAGTGTGCCAGAAGCAGCACCCAACAGCTTGTGTCCTCACCTCTTTTTTGTATCACACTAATTTTTATTTTTTTATTAGTGTTGGATTGAAATACCTATGTGTGTTGTAAGTGTACCAAATTTTCCGTGTGATACAGATACAAGTATCTACATACGTTCAGATTCTTTTTTCTAATTTGGTTATTACTGAGTGTTGATTAGACCTCCCTTGGTAGAATCTCTCCTTATTGATTATCTGTTTTGTAGAAATAGATTGCATTTGTTCATCCCAAGCTCCTAATTTATCCCCTCCCCACTTCTTTCTGCTGTGGTAACCATAAGTTTGATTTTCAAGTCTTCGAGTCCATTTTTGTTTTCCCAGTCTGCTCATGGCTGTGTATGTGTAAACTGCAGCTCAAAGTGATATCATATGATATTTGTCTTTCTGAGTCTTGCTTACTTACTCAGTAGGATTGTCTCTAGTTTTAGGTAGGTTCTGGAGGTTGATATGATTATACTCTTTTTCATGCCTGAATCAGAATGCATTGTGAACATGTTGCAGTTCTTCTTTATCCATTCATTTGTCCATGAAAAATTTGTCTTCCGTGTTTTCTTCATTACTGTAAAAGGTGTTAGAGTGCAAATTTGGTTGCCTGTGTCTTTTCAAAGTCTGTTATTTTGTGGAAATACTGTTAAGAGTGGAACTAACATCGTTTGGCAGCTGCGGTTTTACTGCTCAAGACACTCATACTCCTCTCTCGGGTGGCTGTTACCATTGACAGTTCAGTCACACCATAGGAGAGTCCCCTTTTCTTAACCCCATTGTAGCTGTTATGTCTGTAAACTTCTTGGTCATGGCCACTTGACCCTTATGAGGGGATACCTCGTGGCAGTGCCGAGTTGCATGTCTCTAAATCACCGTAGTTCTCATGTTTGTGAGTGCTTTATTCTTTTTTAAACCCTATGAGTTTTAAAAATTGTCTTCTTGAAAGTGTGCCCCATATTTAATTGTTTTCACTCACAACTGCTTGACTTTTTGCACACCAGTGCTAGTGAATATTCTGATCTCCAGGCAATAGTTTTCAGGCTGCTTTTGCTAGGTTGGCCACAAGGCGGCAGCATTTCTTCATTCCCAGCTCTGGTTACCAGGGCACGCAGACAGGCCTTATAGCAAGTCCTTCTTTGGGGTTGCAAATTACAACGCAGTGTGCCAGAAGAAGCACTCAACACCTTATGTCATTACCTCTTTTGTGTTTTAATTAATTTTTATTTTTTATTGAAGTAAGATAGAAAAACATGTTGTGTGTTTTGTAGGTGTACAGAATTTTTTGTTTACACACATACATATATGTTCAGATTATTTTCCCAGTTAGGTTATTACAGAGCGTTAATTAGACCTCCCTTGGTAGATATTGCTCCTTATTGACTGTTCTGTAGAAATAGATTGTATTGTTCATCCCAAACTCCCAATTTATCCCTTCCCTGCCTTTTCCCCTTGTTGTGACTGGAAGGTGATAGTCAAGTCTCTTTCTCTGTTTTCCCAGTTAGTTGGTGGATGTGCACGTGTAAACCACAGCTGAAGTGATATCCTGCGATTTTTGTCTTTCTGGTTCTTGCTTACTTCCCTCACTAGGATTGTATCTCGTGTCGGGTAGGTTCTGGAAATCGGCATGACTATCCTGTTGCATGCCTGAGTCAGGTGCATTGTGAAACGCTGCAGTTCTTTACGCACTCACTCGTCGATGGGCGTGTTGTCTGGCTCCCATGTGTTGCTTGTTGCAGTAGGTGCTACTGTGCGCGTTTGTCTTTTTGAATTCTAGTTTGCTGTGCACATGTGACTAAGCGTGGGACTACGGGATCATTTGGCAGCTGCGGTTTTACTTATCGTGGCTGTTACTATTGACATTCAGCCACACTGTAGGAAGGTCCCCTCTTCTTAGCTCCATTGTAGCAGTTACTGTCTGTAGACTCTTGATCACTTGGCCATTTTGACTGTTTTGAGGGGATCAGTTCAGTTCAGTTGCTCAGTCGTGTCCAGCTGTTTGTGACTCCATGGACTGCAGCACACTAGACTTCCCTGTCTTATCATCAGCTCCCGGAGTTTACTCAGATTCATGTCTGTTGAGTCAGTGATGCCATCCAACCATCTTATCCAGTCATCCCCTTCTCCTCCTGCCCCCAATCCCTCCTAGCATCAGGGTCTTTTCAGATGAGTCAGTTCTTCGCATCAGGTGGCCAAAGTATAGGAGTTTCAGCTTCAGCATCAGTCCGTCCAGTGAATATCAGGACTGATTTCCTTTAGGATGGACTGGTTGGGTCTCCTTGCTGTCCAAGGGACTCTCAAGAATCTTCTCCAACACCACACTTCAAAAGCACCTTGTTGCAGTTCTGAGTTGCCTGTCTCTAAATCACCATATTTCACGTTTGTGGGTGCTTTATTCTTTTTTAAACACGGTGAGTTGCACTTTCCTGTTGAATTGTCTTTGTGATAGTGTGCCCATGTTTCATTGTTTTCACTTAATTACTCCTGGAAATTCTGGAGGTCAGGTGCCGAGTTCAGCAAACCGGTGTTTGTTCCCCTAGGCAGTAGTTTTCAGGTTGCTGTTGTGGGAAATGGCCACAAGGTGGCAGCATTTCTTCGTTTCCAACTCTGATTACCCACAAAAGAGCCTTCTTTGGCTTTGCAAATTATACAGTGTGCCAGAAGAAGCACTCAGCAGCTTGTGTTTCACCTTTGTTTGTTTTGAATTGTTATTTTTCATTACATTATTCAGTCTTAAGATTGAAATACATGTTGTGTGTGTGTAGGTGTACAAAATTTTTTGTGTTACACATAAGCATATATCTATGTATGTTCAGATTCTTTTCCAGTTAGGTTGTTACAGAGTTTCGATTAGACTTCTCTTGGTAGATATTGCTTCTTAATTGATTATCTGTTTTGAAGATAGTAGATTGGGTTTGTCCATCCCAAGCTCTTAGTTTATCCCTTCCCTACTCTTGCCTTTTGACAACCGTAAATTTGACATCCAGGTCTCTTATTCCATTTGTTTTCCCAGTTAGTTCATGGGTGTGCATGTAAATTGCACGTGTAAGAAATGTCATATTATTTTTGCCTTTCTGTTTCTTTTTACTTCCCTTAGGATTATTTCTAATTTCAGGTAGGTTCCGGAAATTGGCGTGATGATGTCTTTTTCATGCGTTAATCAGATTGCATTGTGACCATGTTGCAGTTCTTGTTTATCTGTTAGATTGTCGATGGAAAATTTGTTTGGCTTCCATGTCTTGGTTCTTGTAAAAGGTGCTATAGTGCACTTTTGCATGCCTTTGTGTTTCGAATTCTGGTTTGCTGTGCACATACTCTTAAGAGTGGGAGTACGGGATCATTTGGCAGCTGTGGTTTGACTGTTTATGACACTCGTATACTGTTCTCTCTAGGGGCTGTTACCATTGAGATTTCAGCAGAACCATAAGAGGTCCCCTTGTCTAAACCCCACTGTAGCAGTTACTGTCTGTAGGCTTGTGGGTCATGGCCGTTTTGACCAGTGGGAGTAGTTATGTCTTTGTAGTTCTCAGCTGCATGTCTCTAAATAGTCGTATTCATATGTTTGTGAGTGCTTTATTCCCTTTTAAACTGTGTGAGTTGTACCTTCTTTTAAAATTGTCTTCTTCAAAGGGTGTCCTGTGTTTCATTGTTTTTACTCACTGACTCTGGGAAATCATGGAGGGCAGTACTATATACAGCCTGCCAGTACTTGTGAGTATTCTGTTCTCCTGCCAAGTTGCTTCAGTTGTGTCCGACTCTGTGACTCTATGGACTATAGGCGGCCAGGCTCCTCTGTCCATGGAATTCTCCAGGCAAGAATACTGGAGTGGGTTGCCATTCCCTTCTCCAGGGGACCTTTCTGGCCCAGGCATTGAACCTATGTCTTTGATGTCTCTTGCGCTGGCAGGCAGCTTCTTTACCACTAGCACCGCCTGGGCAGGCTCCTCCGTCCATGGGATTCTCCAGGCACGAATACTGGAGTGGGTTGCCATTTCCTTTGCCAGGGGACCTTCCCAACCCAGGGGTCAAACCCATGTCTCCTGCATTGGCAGGCAGGTTCTTTACCACTGAGCCACCAGGGAAACCCCTTCTCTTCCCCTGGGCAGTATTTTTCAGGTTGCTGTTGTGAAAAGTGGCCTTAGGGTGACAGCATTTGTTCATTCCCAGCTGTGGTTGCCCTGGCAAGCTGACAGAGCCTTAGACCATGTCCTGCTCTGGGGCTGGAAATTACAGTGTAGTGTGCCAGAAGAAGCAATCCGCAGCTTGTGTTGTTACCTCTTTTGTGTATTAAAGTAACTAGTATTTTTTATTGGAGTATGATTGTGTGTGTTTAGGTGTACAGAATTGCATGTGTTTAGGTGTACAAAATTTTAATGTTACCCATATACATATATATATTTACATATGTTCAGATTCTTTTCCCAATTAGGTTACTACAGAGTGTTAATTAAACCTCCGTTCATAAATACTGCTCCTGGCTGATCATCTGTTTTGTGGAAGTAGATTGTATCTATTCTACTGACGCTCCTAACTTATCCCTTCCCCCCTACTTTCTCCTGTGGTGACTGAAAGATTGACTTCCACGTCTGCGACTGTTTCCCAGTTGCTTCAAGGCTGTGCATGTGTGAGTCGCACCAGTGAGTGATCGCTTAGGATTTTTGCCTTTCTGATTCTTCATTACATCACTTAGTAGCGTAATCTCTAGTTTCAGGTAGGTTCTGGAAATTGGCATGATTACATTCTTTTCATCCTGAATCAGGTTGCATTGTGAACATGTTGCAGTTCTTTATCCATTTGTTTGTCGATGGATAATTTTTTTCCTTTCCTTGTCTAGGTTATTATAAAAGGTGGTGTAGGGCATGTTGGGTGCCCATGTCCTTTGAATTCTGGTTTGCTGTGTATAGGCTCTTAAGAGTGGGAATACTGGATCATTTGGCAGCTAAAGGCACCTTTATACTGAGCTGTCTAGTGGCTGATACCATTGACATTTCATCCACACCAGAGGAGGGTCCCCTTTTCGTAACCCTGTTGTAGCAGTTACTGTCTGTAGACTTCTCGATCATGGCCATTTTGACTGGTGCGAGTGGATACCTCCTTGCAGTTCTGAGTTGCTTGTCTCTAAATCACCCTATTTCACATGTTTTTGGGTGCTTTATTCTTTTTTCAACATTATGAGTTGTACTTCCCTCTTGAAATTGTCTTCTTGAAAGTGTGTGCTCTGTTTGTTTTCGCTTAACTTGCTGCTGGATATTTTGGAGGGCAGTTACCATAGAATCGCACCAGTGCCTGTGAATATTCTGTTACCCCGGGGGAGTCTTAGGTTGTTGCGAGAAGTGGCCACACGGCGGCAGCATTTCTTCATTCCTAGCCGTAGTTACCTTAAAAAGGATGGAGCCTTAGAGCAAGTCCTGCTTTGGGGTTTCAAATTACAGTGCAGTGTGCCAGAAGCAGCACCCAGCAGCTTGCTGGGTTGTATTACATTCATTTAACTTTTTTTGGAGTAAGATTGAAATACATGTAAATGTGTAGGTGTATAGAATTTTTTGATACATATATGCATATATCTACATATGTTTGGACTCTTTTTGCTATTAGTTTGAGTGTTGACTCGACCTCCCTTTGTGGATATCGCTCCTTATTAATTATGTGTTTTGTAGGTAATAGATTGTATCTGTGTATCCCACGCTCCTAATTTATCCCTTCCCCCTTCTTTCTCCTGTGGTAACCATAACTTTGATTTTCAAGTCTCTGACTCTGTTTATGTTTTACCCACAGTTCATGGGTGTGCATGTGGAAAGGGCACCTACAAATGATGTCGTATGATTTTTGCCTTTCTTATTCTTATTTCACTTAATAGGATTATCTCTAGTTTCAGGTATGTTCTGGAAACTGGCATGATTGCATTCTTTTTCATCTGTGCATCAGATTGCATTTGAAAGATGTTGCAGTTCTTTATCCATTCGTCAATAGGACATTTTTTGGTCCAAGTCTTGGTTACTGTAAATGGTGCTGCCTTGCGCATTGGGTGAGGTTTCTTTTCGAAGTCTGGTCTGCTGTGTACTTACTCTTAAGAGTGGGGCTACCGGATCATTTGCCAGCTGTGGTTTTACGGTTGAAGGCACCTTTATACTGTTCTCTCTAGTGGCTGTTACCATTGACATTCTGCTGCACCACGGGAGGGTGCCCTTTTTTTAACNATGGGAAGTCAAGTGGGCCTTAGGAAGCATCACTATGAACAAAGCTAGTGGAGGTGATGGAATTCCAGTTGAGCTATTTCAAATCCTGAAAGATGATGCTGTGAAAGTGCTGTATTCAACATGCCAGCAAATTTGGAAAACTCAGCAGTGGCCACAGGACTGGAAAAGGTCAGTTTTCATTCCAATCCCAAAGAAACCCAATGCCAAAGAATGCTCAAACTACCGCACAATTGCACTCATCTCACAACTAGTCAAGTAATGCTCAAAATTCTCCAAGCCAGGCTTCAGCAATACATGAACCGTGAACTTCCAGATGTTCAAGCTGGATTTAGAAAAGGCAGAGGAACTAGAGATCAAATTGCCAATATTTGTTGGATCATTGAAAAAGCAAAGAGAGTTCCAGAAAAACATCTACTTCTGCTTTATTGACTATGCCAAAGCCTTTGACTGTGAGGATCACAACAAACTCTGGAAAATTTTAAAAGGATGGGACCACCAGATCACCTGACCTGACTTCTGAGAAATCTGTATGCAGGTCAGGAAGCAACAGTTAGAACTGGACACGGAACAATAGACTGGTTCCAAATAGGAAAAGGAGTACTTTAAGGCTGTATATTGTCACCCTGCTTATTTAACTTATATGCAGTACATCATGTGAAATGCTGGGCTGTATGAAGCACAAGCTGGAATCAGGATTGCTGGGAGAAATATCAATAACCTCAGATATGCAGATGACACCACCCTTATGGCAGAAAGTGAAGAACAACTAAAGAGCCTCTTGAAGAAAGTGAAAGAGGAGAGTGAAAAAGTTGGCTTAAAGCTCAACATTCAGAAAATGAAGATCGTGGCACCGGTCTTATCACTTCATGGCAAATAGACGGGGAAACAGTGGAAACACTGACAGACTTTATTTTTTTGGGCTCCGAAATCACTGTAGATGGTGATTGCAGTCATGAAATTAAAAGACGCTTACTCCTTGAAAGCAAGGTTATGACCAACCTAGACAGCATATAAAAAAGCAGAGACATTATTTTGCCAACAAAGGTCTATCTAGTCAAGGTTATGGTTTTTCCAGTAGTCATGTATGGATGTGAGAGTTGGACTATAAAGAAAGCTGAGCACCGAAGAATTGATGCTTTTGAACTGTCGTTTTGGAGAAGACTCTTGAGAGTCCCTTGGACTGCAAGGAGATCTAACCAGTCCATCCTGAAGGAAATCAGTCCTGAATATCCATCGGAAGGACTGATGTTGAAGCTGAAACTCCAATACTTTGGCCACCTGATGCGAAAAACTGACTCATTGAAAAGACCCTGATGCTGGGAAAGATTGAAGGCAGGAGAGGAAGGGGAAGACAGAGGATGAGATGGTTTAATGGCATCACCGACTCAATGGACATGACTTTGAGCAAGCTCCAGGGGTTGGTGATGGACAGGGAAGCCTGGTGTGCTGCAGTCCATGAGGTTGCAAAGAGTCAGACACGACTGAAGTAGACGGAACTGAGGGTAGTTTTCAAGTTCCTGTTGCCGGAAGCGGCCACAGGTGGGCAGCATTTCTTCATCCTCAGCCCTGTTTTCCCCGGGAAGCAGACTTTGAACCTTAGAGCAAGTCCTGCTTTTGGGTCGTAGAGTGGAATGCTCCGGAAGAAGCACCCAAAAACTTGCCGTTGGCTAGCTCTCTTTTGTATTAAATTTTTAATTTTTTTATTGGAGTAACATTTAAATACGTGTTGTGGGTGATGTAGATGTACAGAATCTTCCTGTTATACATACATCTTTGTATATTCAGATTCTTTTCCCTTATCAGTTACTAAAGAGTGTTAATTAGGTCTTCCTTTGTAGAATATCGCTTGTTGTTAATTATGTTTTAGATTGTATTTGTTCATTCCAAGTTCCTAATTTATCCCTTCCCTGCTTCCTATTGTTACCATAAATTTGGTTCTAAAGTGTCTAAATCTGTTTTCCCAATTAGTTCATGGGGTGTGCAGATTACACCTGCAAGTGATATAAAATTTTTGCCTTTCTGATTCTGACATCATTTAGTAGGGTTATCTCTGTTTCACATAGGTTCTGGCAGTTGGCATGATTACATTCTTTGCTGCCTGATCAAATTGCATTGTGCACAGGTTCCACTTCCTGTCTGTTCATCAGTCCGCGAACATTTGCTGCTTCTACGTCTTCGCTGTTGTGAAAGGTGCTGCAGCGCACATTGGGTGCCTGTGTCTTTTCAAAGCCTGCTTCTCTGCCATATATTCTTTTAAGAGTGGGACTGCTGGGTTGTATAGTAGGTGTGTGTTTTTCTTAACGTTTTAAAGGCACTTCTGTACTCCTTTTCATAGTAGGTGTACCAATTTACTTTGTTACTAACTGTGGAAGTGTGCCTTTAGCTTTTATTGTTTGTAGAAATTTTGATGATGGGTTTTCTGAGTGGTTTGAGATGATGTCTCATTTTTAATTCTGAGTTGAATTTTTCTAATCAGAAACCGTTTTGAGCATGTTTTCATGTGCCTCTTGTGTGTTTTCTTTTCTAGAAAATTTTTTTTAGGTTGTCTGACCATTTTTGATTAGTTTAATGTACATTTTGAATGTGCATTTTTAGGCCATTAACACTTTTTCTAAGGAATATATCACCAAATTGAATTTTAAAAGCTGTGGATATTCTACCTTAGTTTTAAAAATTTCCTCATAATGTGCTAAGGGCAGAGCCTCACAAAGACAGATCGGTGTATTTGTTGCCTTTATGAGTTTAGGATCATCTTATACATGACATTGTTAGTCTAAAATGTGAAGATTGTATTTCATTAAGCACTAGTATTAATTAGCATTTAATGTCATTATTTCATTTAATACTATTATTAATTACCTATATTTCATTAAATACTAGTATTAATATAAAAACATAAAACATATAGCAGAATTCTTTGTTCTTAATTGTACCTTTTTATTTGAGACTGTTTTGACTGTTACAGTATGATGTGTGATACAGTATGTACATAAAAAATACATTACTTCCTCTCATCAGGACAGGGCTAAGCATTCAAAACAGCCCTCAAAGTTGTTAAGGAGGTTTCTGAAGAATATTTTGTTTGCCTTAGGCCTTGCTTCCTGTCGTAGCCATTTTTACTTTTTGTGAATTCTAGGAACAGAAGTCGGAGAAGGCAATGGCACCCCACTCCAGTACTGCTGCCTGGAAAATCCTATGGGCGGAGGAGCCTGGTAGGCTGCAGTCCATGGGGTCGCTAGGAGTCGGGCACAACTGAGCGACTTCACTTTCACTTTTCACTTTTGTGCATTGGAGAAGGAAATGGCAACCCACTCCGGTGTTGTTGCCTGGAGAATCCCAGGGACGGGGGAGCCTGGCGGGCTGCCGTCTGTGGGATCGCGCAGAGTCGGACACGACTGAAGCGACTCAGCTGCAGCAGCAGCAGGAACAGAAGTGATCCTTTGAATGTTTGCATCTAGAATATAAGATCACATTTTTTTTTAAACGGAAACCATGGTTGCTATTTGAAGTTTAGTGAATTCAGTTTAAAGCAGAGGAGCCCGTCCTCCCGGAAGTAGAATGAGGCAGTGGTTAAGCAGGTCTCCTTTTTTGGAAGACCTCAGATAAGATCATACGTTTTTTATACGTATTAACTCAGTGAATCCTCATAACTACTTGTTGAGGTAATGTTTATTATCCATACTTTATAGAGGAGGAGTCATAACAAGAGTTGGAGTAACTTGCCCAAGAGGAATAACTGACTTTAATTTCCCTGTGTTAATTCCCTGGGGGTAATCTGTGTATGCTTTCCTTGTTTCCCTGACAATATTAGAATAAATATTGGAAACTTTGATTTTTACTGGTGGTCAGCTTAGAACAGTGTTGCTCTGAGGACCTGTATACATTTTGTTACATGTCATGCTTATGTAAGTTTTCAGAAGAGCTTTTGTTGTGAGAAGATAAAGACTTAAGATACCTATAGAATTATACATCTCTAAAAATGAGATTTTTTTAGGTGTATTTGAAGTTACTCCTGAGCAGCAATTAAAGTATTGTTAAGTGTGAGCCTGTATGTATTCTCTTTTTATTTGTTTGACTCTAAGATTATTGTTAAGAAGTTACTTCTTGGATAGTATGTGAAAATGAACTAGTTAAAAATGAAGTAAAAATTAAAAAAAAAAATCAAATTTGATTTCTCAAGTTCCTCCAGAGGAGGGTGCTTGGTGTTTACAGTAAAAATTTAGTTCTTTTTCTTTGATTGCAGATTGGGAGTCCTCCTCTTGACCCTACTGAGCATTTTCTTCCGGAAGAAGAGAAACTTCCTGAACAGGAGAGATCAAAAAGGTGAGCAGGTCTGGAAATCAGCCCTTACAGGTATTTCCACATAGTGTGTTTGAGATGATTGCTCAATATTTTCTTTTTCAAGGCAAAGGTTACAGAATGTGGATTCTGACTTGAATTAAAACCTTCATTTGCTACTTCTTAGATGCATTACCCTGTTTATATCTGGGACTCAGTTTCCTTATCTGTTCGATATAGTAGTCATACGAACTGGAGGGTCAAGATAAAAAGTTCCTTATAAATTTGATAGATTTGAAAGTTCCTTATAAATTATACACTGTTACAGAAATATTTTTTCCTTTATAGATTTGAGAAGGTTTACACTCATAATCTGTATTACCTGGCTCAAGTCTATCAGCATATGGAAATGTTTGAGAAAGCTGCCCATTATTGCCACAGTACCCTAAAACGCCAGCTTGAGCACAACGCCTACCATCCTATGGAGTGGGCTATTAATGCTGCTACTTTGTCACAATTTTACATCAATAAGGTAAGCTTCTTAGAGTAGTTACCTACCAGTGTTACCAATAGTGTATATAAAAATAGAGCCTAAAGAAAGTATGTTGAAAATGTCATCTTTTAAAAACAGATAGCTTGTAGTTTATGATATAAACTAAATAGAAAAATGCAGTCCAGTTTGCCAGTGTACTAAAGTTTGTAGCTTTTTGTTGCAATAATCCTTTTGAATCTTAAAATAATTTTATCATGTCCTACATGTTTCTTAAGAGTAATTCTTTTTTGATACCGGCAGGCTATCTCTGTTTTAATGAAATGTTGCCTTAAATTGCAGATTTTATCTTGTAGATTTAACTTTATCTTTATGCATTGTTAATCTGGCAAATGTGAGAATTTGTCTGAGGAAGTTGACTGTTAAATGTGGGCTTTGATAGAAGCATGTAATGCTCTCAGTTATTCTTTAGAATTAACTCCTTTGTGAAACTTATTCTGTGTTGGGAATGTCTTGCTCAGTTCCAGAATTCTAGGTTGGTATATTTTTTCCTAGAGTATTACACAAGGACAAATTTGAGCTTCTTCGTTGCTTTCAGAATTATCCTGAATTATGAAGATATCTTTTTTTTTTAATGTAGATATATTCTTAATTGACCTTTTAAGTTTTTTAGCCCTTAAAAGAATTTTTAATGCTAAAACACTTTAAAGCCTCCTTTTTAGCCAGATTTTATATTAATTCTCAATATCTCAGTAATAGAAATAGCTTTTCTTTGTATTTTTGAATTCACATGCCTCTGAAACTTTGGTAATTCTTTGCTTATCAGGGTTCTTTCTTAGATCTCTCTTTATCTGCTGCTGTATCCTTACTGGGCCTATATCCTTTCTAAGTGTCTTGTTAGTGCTGGTTCTATAAATGCACCCTGTGTTTAAAGTATTGTCCCACAGAATTTCATTCTGAAAAGCTATTAGCAGGAGAGAAAGGGCTGTGGCGACTACAGCATCGCTTCTAGGACTTTGGTCTAAGATCAAGCGTGTAAGTAACGCTACTGCATATATCAGAGCATTCAGTTAAATCTAAATCTCATTAATTCATTTCATTGTGATCATCAAAACTTATCTGGGGCTTCTGCTTGTGGCACCTTTCTTAATAGTTCCCAGAAGCACCTTATTTTGTTTAGCAGCTTTAAAATTATTCGCTGTAATTGTACTAAGATATCCAGATGTTAAAGTATAATTACAAGTTTAAAGTTGTTAAGCATTGCTTATGTAGAGCATGCAGTAAATTTCACGAGGACCTCCCCCACCCTGTGCTTTTATATTTTTCTTTTTTTACCAAAGTGTTTTGTAAGTTTTGTTCCAACTAGCTAAGTTATAATGTGAAGAGAGATTTGAGCCATTTTTTTTTTTTAATACAGTTGTCATTTATATCACTGTCATTTCATCTGGTTACATGAGGTTTTGCTACGTAGTGAGTCCCTACCTTACAGGTGCTAAAGTCCCACATTTACCAGCCACGTCAAAGACAGCATGCACACTCACTGTTCGTTCCAACAGTGGTTACTTTCAGATAACCAGTCTGGACAGTGCTGAAGTGATGATGAAGAAGAAGTTATAGAGCAACAAGTAAAACTTCTTTATGTAAACTGTAACTTTCTTTTGGTTTTTGAGGTTTAATACCAATATTTTGATCTGTAGATACTGCTGGGCTAGTACTACACATGGTACCCAGCTGTGCTCAAGATGGCTTCTGAATTTACCATAATTCAGATACATTGAGTGCTGAGATTTTAAAGTCATAGTCAACTGTTAAAAACCACCTTAGCAAAAGCAGTGTTACTAATATGAAATAGACATTTAACAAGGGTAGCTTGGTTCCATCTAAAATTTGACTTTTAACTTGGTACTTCTGATGAGTATTCCTGTGACTTACATGACACATGTGAAGTAAGTTAAAAGGAGATTTTCTCCAAGGGTTTGAGAAGTTTACCATGCCCAGGTTTGAATTCTGAAGTCTTCAACTGTGTTGGTAAAGCAGTTCCATGGAGTTCGTCTGTGGAAATCTGTTGACCTCAAAACTTGGTGGGAAGCCTCATTATATGTAAAATTGGAAAGATTTCAGAAGACAGGAATCTCTTATCAGTATTTATCCTGCTTGCCTTTGAATGATTGGAAGATGAAATCTTCCATTCCATTGACAGAATGTAAATGGTCTACACATTGATCATACAGGGAACGGCTGTTCAGACTGAAGCTTAGAGGATGCGGAGGCGGGGATAGCTGTTCTTTTCTGCTGATTGATTCCTGGAGGGGCTAGTTTCCAATCAGCAAGCATTTCTCAGGCTGTTTGGATTATTAAGAGTTTGAGGGTATTGTTATTTTTAATCAAATAATATTCAGACATGTCTTATATACTTTCTTGTTTAGTTACCATACAGGGTCTCCTTAGTAGTGTTTTTTACCTGAATTTGTAGCTTTTCCCATATTAAGAGACTATGCAAGTATCTATTGCAAATAAGGTTTTGTGATAATTGAACTTTATTCTTATTTCTGCAACAGCAATGCTTTATGGAGGCCAGACACTGTTTGTCAGCTGCTAATGTCATTTTTGGTCAAATTGGAAAGATCCGAACCACAGAAGACAGTAAGTTTATGTGTACATGTTTGATTATGTAAATTAAAAAAAAAAATCTTTTTATTTTAAAATCCTGTTAATTTAGAAGATTCAAGAACAGAACAAAGAATTACCATAGGCCCATCTAAATTCACCAAGTTTATTTATTTATTTATTTTTTCACCAAGTTTTTATATTTGCCTCATTTGCAGATATGTTTAGGCTCCATTACCCCCTAATACTTCAGGGAGTTTTTCCTAAAAATATTTTCTTACATAATCATAGAACAGGAAATGTAACATTGATACAGTTCTTTTACCTTTAGTTCATATTTAGCACTGTCTCCATAATGTCCTTTGTAGCAGTTTCTCTATAGTACTAGTTTCTCTCAGTTCAGTTCAGTCGCTCAGTCGTGTCGACTCTTTGCAACCCCATGAATCGCAGCACGCCAGGCCTCCTTGTCCATCACCAACTCCCGGAGTTCACTCAGACTCACGTCCATCGAGTCGGTGATGCCATCCAGCCATCTCATCCTCTGTCGTCCCCTTCTCCTCACGCCCCCAATCCCTCCCAGCATCAGAGTCTTTTCCAATGAGTCAACTCTTCGCATGAGGTGGCCAAAGTACTGGAGTTTCAACTAGTTTCTCTAGTACTTTAAAAAAGTTTTATTGACGTAGAGTTGATTTATAGTGTTGTTAGTTTCTGCTGTACATCAAAGTGAATCAGCTTTGCATATTCATATATCCAGTCTTTAGATTCTTTTTCCAGGGGCTACCCTGGTGGCTCAGATGGTAAAGATTCTTTTCCCATATAGGTCATTACAGAATATTGAGAAGAGTTCCCTGTGGTACACAGTAGGTCCTTATTAGCTAGCTGTTTTATATATAGTAATGTGTATATGTCAGTCCCAGTCTCCCAGTTTATCCCTCCCCACCCTGCTTTCCTCCCTGGTATTCATAAGTTTGTTTTCTACATTTGGGACTTCATTTCTATTTTATAAATAGGTTCCTTTGTACCCTTTTTAAGACTTCATATATAAGTGATATCATATGATACTTGTCTTTCTCTGACTTAACTTCACTCATATCTCTAAGTCCATCCATGTTGCTGCAAATGGCATTATTTCATTTTATTTTTCTATGTCTGAGCAATAATCCATTGTATGTATGTACCAGATCTTTATCCATTCTTCTGTTGATGGACATGTAGGTTGCTTCCATTTCCTGGGTATTGTAAATAGTGCTGCAGTGAATATTGGGGTGAGAATATCATTTTGAATTATGGTTCTCTTTGGATATATGTCCAGGAGTGGGATTGCAGGATCATAGGGTAGGTCCATTTTCAGTTTTTTAGGGAACCTGCATACTGTTGTCACATCTCTCTAGTTGTCTTTGATCTGGACCAGTTCCTCAGCTTTTCTTTCATCAGGCGTTTTTGAAAAAATATAGACCTCTTATTTCATAGATTTTCTACCATTTGGTGTTTGTTTGCTTATATAGTAAGATTCAGATTATACATTTTTGGTTGGAATACTATATATGTGATGTGTCCAAATATCTAGTTTAATTATAGTGTTTCACTTAGTTTTGTAAATCACAGCACAGTCAGCATGTGTATTTTAGCCAGTCAGAACCAAAACAAGCTATCACTTCACATCTATTAATTGGCCATTATCAAGAAGAAAAGAAATAACAAGTGTTGGTGAAGGTGTAGAAAAGGGGACCCATGTGCACTACGGTGGTATTGTAAATTGGTGTAACCACTATGACAAACTGTATGGAAGCTCTTCAAGAAATTAAAAATAGAGCTGTATATGATCCAGCAATTCTTGGGTACAGTTGCCCTTTGGTGTCCACAGGAGATTGGTTTCAGGACCACCCCCCGCCCACACACACCCCAGATAACAAACACCTATGGATGCTCCAGTCGTAATGCGTGTAACCAACACACATTCTCTCTTGTATACATTAAATCATCTTTAGAGTATTTACAATACTAAATACAGTGTGAATACTGTATAAGTAATGGACAACATGTGGCAAATTCAAATTTTGCTTTTGGAATTTTCTAGAATTATTTTAAAAATTTTATTTTATATTGGAGTATGGTTGATTACCAGTGTTATGTTTCAGGAAAACAGCAGAGTTCCCTGTGCTCTACAGTAGGTCCTTGTAGGCAACCTATTTTAAACGTAGCAGCGTCTTTTCAGTGGCCGAGTGATATTCCACTGCGTGTGTGTGTCACACCTTCTCTGGTTAATCTGACAGTGGACATTCAGGTTGTTCCTGTGGCTTGGCTGCTGTCAGCAGTGCTGCAGTGAACACTGAGGTGCACGTATCCTCCTGAACCATCATTTTCTCCACATATGTGCCCAGGAGTGGGATGGCTAGATTGTATGGTAGTTCATCTGTTTTTAGTTTCTTAAGGACCTTCCATACTGCTCTCCATAGTGGCTGTACCAGATTACATTCCTGCCAACAATGTGGGAGGGCTCCCTTTTCTCTACACCCTCTCCAGCATTTATTATTAGTAGACTTTTTGATCATGGCCATTCTGACTGGTGTGGGGTGATACCTCATTTCTCTAATAAGTAGCAATGTTGAGCATTTTTTCATGTGCCACTTGGCTACCTAAATGTCTTTGGAGAAATGTCTATTCAGGTCTTCTGCCCATTTTTGATTAGGTGGTTTTGCTGTTGAATCATGTCAACATGGTTTAAATTTTGGGGATTAATCCGTTGTCCATCACATCATTTACAAATATTTTCTCCCATTCTTTGGGTTGTCTTTTCAATGGAATATTACTCAACCATTAAATAGAATGAAGTAGTGCTGTTTGTAGCAACATGGATGGGCCTGGAGATTATCATACTAAGTGAAGTAAGACAGAAAAAAAGCAAATATCATATGATATCACTTATAAGGGGAATCTAAAAAAGATGATACAAATGAACTTCTTTACAGACGAGAAACAGACTCCCCAATTTGGAGAATAAATTTATGGTTACCAGAAAATTGGGAGAAGGGTTAGAGTGGGAATTTGGAATTGACATATACACACTGCTGTATTTAAAATAGGTTACCTGAAAGGACCTGCTGTATAGCATAGGGAACTCTGCTCAATATTCTGTAATAACCCAAATGGGAAAAGAATTTGAAAAATGATACATGTATATGTATAACTGAATCACTCTGCTGTACACTAACACATTGTTAATTAACTATGCTACTGCTGCTGCTAAGTCGCTTCAGTCGTGTCCGACTCTGTGTGACCCCATAGACGGTAGCCTACCAAGCTCCCCTGTCCCTGGGATTCTCCAGGCAAGAACACTGGAGTGGGTTGCCATTTCCTTCTCCAGTGCATGAAAGTGAAAGGGAAGTTGCTCAGTCGTGTCTGACTCTTCACAACCCCATGGACTGCAGCCTACCAGGCTCCTCCATCCATGGGATTTTCCAGGCAAGAGTACTGGAGTGGGGTGCCATTGCCTTCTCTGTAATTAACTATAATATTGAAAAAAACCAAAACAGTAATATGCCCACATAGGACCTTTGAGCACATTTTAGTAAGGTATCAGTTCAGTAACTTTTGCTTCCGGACCTTAAGGAAGTCAGTTACTCAGATCCATAAGCTATAATCCATAAACTGTATCTAAAAAGGAAAGATCAAGGGCTTCATATCTTTGAATTTGCCTACTTGCTACAATCTACTTAAAACCCCAAGATTATTACTCGAGGCCCTTGTGTGGTCATTTGCAGAGAGCCAGAGGCTTTGGGACACCTGAGGTGCACATTACCAGCTGAGGTTGAACAAGGTAATGCTCCGCCTTCTCACTGCAAGCCCTCATACTATTTGTGGTCTGTTTAGTTCCCCATTTTTCAGATTGTTCTGCATTTTATTGTTTAAAACAGCCCCCAGCTGTAGTGCTGAGGTGGTATCTAGTGTTCGTAAGCACATGAAGGCTGTGATGCACCTTCTGGAGAAAATACAGTGTTATGTTCACATAACCACCATGAATGATGAGAGTCAGCTGTGTATTGTTTCCTTAGAATCCAGGTAGAAAAGTTTTACTGTTGGGATTAAAAATCACCTTTTCTACAGAACCAAACATTCATATGAAGGAGATGATCCAGCTGATCAGTGACTTACATCACTGCTGGGAGATGAGCAACTTGCTTCTCCCCAGGTAGAGCCACTGTCCCGATCTCTGCTCTCTGAAATTGGTTGGGGGACTCTGCAACCTTGCGAAGGCTCAGGACAGATAAAAATCAAACCTACAGTGTTTGGGAAAAAGTTTTCCCAGACTTGTTCTGTACAACAGGCTGAACATCATGATAATGGGTATAGGTTTCTAACAAGATACTTAAAATATCTAAAGTGTGTGTTCTTACTAGGGATGAAAATGGTTTTTTGGAAAGTGAAAAGTAAATCTTAGCTATTACAGTGGTATGTGGAAAGATAGAGAAAGAGAAAAGAAATCTTGCCATTTTTGACAACATGAATGGACCTTTAGGGCATCATACTAAGTGAAATCAGAAAATGGCACACACTGTATGATTTCACTTATATGTGGAACCCAAGAAAACAAAACCCAAAACACAACTCCTAGGTACAGAGAACACATTAGTGGTTGCCAGAGGTGGGTGTGGGTGAATGTGTGAAGGGTGTCATAAAGTTTATAAGTCATGGGGATGTAAGGTACAGCATAGTGTGTGTTATAATGTATTGATTGCATATTTGAAATTTGCTAACAGTAGATCTTAAAAGGTCTCATCCCAGGAAAAAACATTTAACTATGCATAGTGACAGATTCTAGCTAGACTTACTGTTGTGATCATTTTACAGTATTTAAAAATATCAAGTCATTATGTTGTACACCTGGAACTAATATGTCAGTTATCTCAGTTTAAAAACTGTTGGTCACCTAACAAGTTTTATAATAAAGTAACTGTATCATTAAGGATCAGAAGATACAGAGGCTGAGTTAGAGGAATGTACAATATAAAAGTAATTTTTTTCTCTTATTACATTCAATTAATTGTAGATTGGTTGAAGTCTAAAAGGTATTTGTCCAAAAAAAGAAATAGTTAATGAGAACTAAACCTCATGTTTTGTTTTTACTCTTCAAAGTAGAAAATTAAACCATGGGCTGTGTTCAGTATTTTTAAAGTGACTTTATTGAGCAGCCTTATATGTTGTTAGAGTATTTGTTGAAATTAATTTGGCAGTGTGTATCAAGAACATTTTAAATGGTGTAAAACTCTGACCCAGTAAATTTCACATCTAGGAATCTATCTTAAGGAAATAATTGAAAATCCAGACAAATCTATGCACAGAGATCTTCCTGTTTAGAGTTGTTTGTAAAGAGGAATTGGAAACAATGGCCAGTATTAGAAGACTGACTGAAGTATAGAAATATATTTCTATGCATTGTACATGATGCTATACTTAAAAATGACGTTGAAGAGTTGATAGTGATAAGTATGTTGTGTTAGTCACTCAGTCATGTCTGACTCTTTGTGACCCCATAAACTGTAATCCACCAGGCTCTTCTGTCCATGGAATTCTCCAGGCAAGATTCCTGGTTTGGGTTGCCATTCCCTCCTCCAGGGTATCTTCCCGATCCAGGGATTTAACCTGGGTCCCCTGCATTGGGAGCAGATTCTTTACCATCTGAGCCATCAGAGAAGCCCTCATTTTATTACATTTCACTGAATTAAAAAAAAAATGTTTTGTGGTAACTCTCAAGCAATTGATCAATACTATTTTTCTAAGAGCATTTTCTCAATTCATGTCTCTGTCACACTTGGGTAATTCCTATATTTCACACTTTTTCATCATTATTTGTTATGATGGTCTGTGATCAATGATCTTTCACTGTTGAAATTGTTTTGGGGTGCCACTAACTGTGTCCATATAAGATGGTAAAGTTAATTGGTAAATGTGTTCTGACTGCTCCACTGACTGGCTGTGGTCTTGTGTCTCCCTCCCTCTCCTTGGGTCTCTGTATTTCCTGAAGACACAGCATTATTAAAATTAGATCAGTTAATAACCCTACAGTGACCTTGAAGTGAAAGAGAAAGTTGCACATCTCACACTTCAAGCTAACAGCTAGAAATGATTAAACTTAGTGAGGAATGCATGTAAAAATGGGCCAGAAGATACTCCCTCTTGTGCAAGTTAGCCAAGTTATGAATGCGAAGAAAAAGTTGCTGAAGGAAGTTAAAAGTGCTACTCCAGTGAACACACAAATGATAAGAAAGTAAAACAGCCTTGCTGCTGATAATGGAGAAAGTTTTAGTGGTCTGGATAGAAGATCAAACCAGCCACAACATTCCTTTAAGCCAAAGGCTAATCCAGAGCAAGGCTCTAATTTTATTCAATTCTGTGGAGGCTGAGAGAGGTGAGGAAACTGCAGAAGAAAAGTTTGAAGTTGAGATTTAAAGAAGGAAGCCGTCTCCATATCATAAAAGGGCAAGGTAAAGTAGCGAGTTATCCAGAAGATCTAGCTAAGATCATTAATGAAGGTGGCTACACTACACAGACTTTCAGTGTGGCTGAAACAGCCTTCTGTTGGAAGAAGAGGCCATCTAGGACTTTTCATAGCTGGAGAGAAGTCAGTGCCTGGCTTCAAAGGACAAGCTGCTGACTCTCTTGTTAGGGGCTAGTGCAGCTGACGATTTTACCATTCTGAAAATCCTAGGGTCCTTAAAAATTATGCTGATTGTGCTTTATGCTAGTCATGCTGCCTGTGCTCTGTAAATGGAGCCACAAAACCTGGAGGACAACGCGTGGTCTCCTGAAAACTTTAAGCTCATCACTGAGACCTACTGTTCAAAAAAAAAAAATTCCTTTCAAAGTATTATTGCTCATTGACAGTGTACCTGGGTCATCCAAGAGCTCTTATCGAGATGTACTTATGACTAACGTTGTTTGTTAACACAACATTCATTCTATAACCCATAGATCAAGGAGTCATTTCGACTTTCAAGTCTTATTATTTGAAGAAAAAAATCGCGAGGCTATCACTGCCGTAGATGTGGCTCCTCTGATATATCTGGGCAAAGTAAATTGGAAATCTGCTGGAAAGGATTCACCATTCTAGATGTCATTAAGAAGATTTGTAGTTCATGGGAAGAGGTCAAAATATCAACATTAACAGCAGTTTGGAAGAAGTTGACCAGACCCTCAGGGATGATTTTGAGGGTTGCAAGACGAGTGGAGGAAGTAACTGCAGATATAGTAGAAATAGCATGAGAACTAAAATTAAAAGTTCCACCTAGGGGACTTCCCTGGTGGCCCAGTGGCTAATACTCCGTGCTCTCAAAGCAGGGAGCCGACATTTGATCCCTTTTCAGGCAATTAGATTCTTCATGCCACAACTAAAGCCCTCACGTGTCACAACTAAGACCCAGTGCAGCTGAATACATAAACAAGACTTGTAAAATGTTGAACCTGAAGGTTTGTCTGAGGTGCTATAATCTCATGCTAGATTTTGACAGCTGAGGACTTGATTCTTAGGGATGAGCAAAGAAAGTGGTTTCTTGAGATGGTGTCTACTTCGGGTGAAGATACTGTGAAAATTGTTGAAATGACAACAACGGAGTTAGAATATTACATAAACTTGATAAAGTACTGGCAGGGTTTGAGAGGATTGACTAATTTTGAGAGAAGTTCTACTGTGGGTAAAATGCTGTCAAACAGCATTGCATTGTACAGAAGACAGTGTTCCTGGAAGAGTCCATCAGTGCAGCAAACTTCTCTGTTGTCTTATTTTAAGGAAGTGCTACAGCCTCCCTACCCCAGCCTTCAGCAACCAGTACCCTGATCAGTCAGCAGCCATCATCAATGAGGCAAGACCCTCTAACTAGCAAAAAAGATTATGACTCTCTGAAGCCTTAAATGATGTTTACTTTATTGCTAAAAAAAAAATGCTATTTTTTAATGAAAATGTGTACATTTTTAAGACAATGCTATTGCGCA
This sequence comes from Redunca redunca, assembly GCA_006410935.1. Taxonomy (NCBI): domain Eukaryota; kingdom Metazoa; phylum Chordata; class Mammalia; order Artiodactyla; family Bovidae; genus Redunca; species Redunca redunca. The sequence continues at coordinate 169,774 of SJYQ01002137.1, forward strand.
CTTAGTAGACTACACCATAGTGCAAACCTTAACTTTTTTAAGCCACAGAAAACCAAAAATTTACGAGACTCACTTTATTGCAGTGATCTAGAGCCAATCCTGCAATATCCGTGGTGCTTGTGCTCAAAATTTAGTAGATGTGGTGACCTTAGTTTCTACCTGTAGGTAATACAAAAGAAAAAAACTAGAAAGAACCTCTGGGTGGTAGGAATTTTGGGTGAGTCTCTTCCCACTGCTTCAGGTAGGACTTGTTATTTTTATAATCAAGAGCGATATAAAGAAGAATGGCATACACAATGAGAATTCCAGTTGTGACCATTGGCTTACACAAGTCACGTTGTACCTTTCAGCTACGGAAGCTGAAGGAGATGTGCCAGAGCTTTATCACCAAAGAAAAGGGGAAATAGCAAGATGCTGGATCAAGTACTGTTTGACTCTCATGCAGAATGCCCAACTTTCCATGCAGGTAATACAGTCAAAGGTGATCTTTTCTGTCTTAAACAGTAGGATGTAAGTAAAAGCTTAAAATGGGAAGTATGCTCATTGGGCTCGCTGCATGTGTGTTATTCGTGGCATGCAGAAAGCTTATTTCTTGCTTTCCCTGTCTCATCCTGTTCAAATCTTACTCATCCATTAAGGCTGTCTCAAACAGCACCTCTTCCTTCGAGACTTGCCATTGGATAGAGCATAAGCCCCACCAGAGGGGAGTCTTCATCATATTCATACTATGTACCGATTTCTAGACATAACAGGTGCTCAAAAACTATTGAATGTATATACAGTTCTTAAACCCTACGGATCTCTTCTCCCTCAAGAACCCTCCCTAAGTCACTTGACTTTTTATTATTGTTATTCATATTCTTATCTTATTCCTTTACCTCTTCTTAGACTGTAAGCAACCTGATGGCAGGAAATCTTACTAATCTTTATATACTTTAGACAGTAAATATATATATATTGATAAAAATATAAGTATGAATGTATCTGGAAACAGCCCTGCTAGTTGGTGGCTGTGTCTCCATGGCAGTTAACTTCTCTTTGTCTAAGTTTCCTCACAAGTAAGATAGAGATAATAATAGTACTTAATAGTTCCTGTGAGTTAAATATGTATAAAGGGCTCAGAAAGTGCCCAAGAGGTAACTAAGTCCTCAATCACTGTTAACTATCATTGTTGATACCATTATTGTTAATCCATACTTAATGGATTCTAGTTCCTAATCAGAGCTCTGGTGGCTCAGATGGTAAAGAATCTGCTTGCAATGCAGGAGACCCAGATTCTATCCCTGGGTCAGGAAGATTCCCCTGGAGAAGGGAATGGCAACCTGTTCCAGTATTCTTGTCTAGAGAATTCCATGGACAGAGAAGCCTGGAGGGCTACAGTCCCTGGGGTCACAAAGAGTCAGACACGGCTGAGAGACTAACACTACAGAGGAAAATAAATCATTTGGATGCATATTCTCCAGGAGACTTTCCTGGAGGAGTTGTCATGCCTCTTTTCTGTTTACATGCATTAAAGTTTAACCATTTTTTACTAGTAAATATAGAACCTTGTGAAACTACTATACAAAATAAAAGCAAACAAACCACAAAACCCCAGAAGCAGCAGTGTTTGAAAGGTGAGAGCACTTTGGAGGTCGAGGGTAAAGATGAGGCATATTTGGAAAAGGAAGGGTGTGGGGAGAAGAACTAGGGAGTTTTATGTCTAGAGAAATTGCAGCCCAGAAAATCTGTCAGCATTCTTCTGCTCAGAAAGCAGTCTAAAAAGTGTGTAAATAAAGACACCACCAGGAAGCATGGTAAGTAAACAAGATAGAGGCTTAGGCCTGCATCTGAAGTGATTGTGTCAAGCAGAGTGCCCTGTGGCTTACTCTTGCCATTCCTTTAGTCTGTGCTTTCCAGACTGGGCACTGGAATTTACCACTTGCTTGTTTTAAACTCACATAGTGACCACACTACTAAATTACTCAGTTTCCTTTAATCTGGCTGTTACCTTAGCTTCATCCTTTGATCATCTGCTTACCTGAAAAGCCTTCTTTAATTCAAGTTTAATAACATATACAAATTTAAGTATTTATTTCTGACAGGTTTATAGTAGTCATTGTACTATGATGAACAAAAATAGACCTGGTTTTTTACGTCATATGGAAGTGCAACTTTAGTAAGTTCCACAAAGGAGAGACACGAGATATAAAAAGTCACAATGTGAGGAAGTAACATCTGAAGGAAGCTCTGGGAATGCGTAGGAATTTCTAGACTGGAGAAAAAGCACAGCATTCTGAGGAGCTGAAGCAGCATGTTGAAAAGTTCTGAGGTGTAGGGAGCATGGTGGTGGAAATGACGGAGGAAGGCCTGTGAGGCTGGAGCAGAGAGAGCATGTGTGATAGAAGACCGAGTTAGAGAAGGGCTGGGACGTGCCGGGCCTTCCATAACTGGAAGCCTTGGCGGGGGGCGGGAGGGTTTGGACTGATCACTTAGGTGGCAGAATGGAGGATTGAGGGAAGGACGAGGAAGGTTATACTCAGGTCACTGGAACAAACTGGGGATGAGATGTGAAGGGAGCTTGGGCTAGGATGGTGGCAGAAGAGATGGTGGAAAAGAGTGGGTGCAAGAGGTTATTTAGGGGCAAGACAGAAAGGATTTGATGATAGACATGAAGTGTGGGCTGAGAGAGGAGAGAGACATCAAGGATGATTCTCCCGCATCGGCTGGCCGTCCAGATCGAGGGAGTGACCTTCACTAAAATATGAGGAGAATAGGAACCTGTTTGCGGAAGAGGGAGAATTCCATTGTGGACATATTGAGGATGAGGGGTCCTAGTGTCCTGAAAGGAGCAGGAGGTGCGTGAGGCGCTTTAGTTATGGGTCTGGAGCCTAATAAGAGCCTGTTGTACCTGAAGATTTGTGGGTCCTCCTCCCGTGGATGGCGGTTGCAACCATGGGCACAGATGGAGACACCTGTGTAGAGCTGTGCTGAGCAAAAGAAGTCGAAAACCACCTACTTAGGTCATTTTAAGCTTTCTAGTGGCTACATTGTGCTTGGTGCTAAATCGCTTTAGTCGTGTCCAACTCTTTGTGACCCCATGAACTGTAGCCTGCCAGGCTCCTCTGACCTTGGGATTCTCCAAGCAAGAATACTGGAGTAGGTTGCCATACCCTCCTCCAGGGGATCTTCCCGACCCAGGGATCGAACCCCTGTCTCTTATGTCTCCTGCATTGGCAAGTGGGATCTTTACCACTAGCACCACCTGGGAAGTGGCTACATTAGACAAAGAAAAAAGCAGGTGAAATTAATTTTAACTTGTATTTCTTCCACCTAGAATATATAAAGAAATATTCATTTCTATTTGTCCTTAATACTAAAAAGTTGTTGCACTATTTGATAATTTGTACTAAGTCTTGGAAATTGGGTGTATATTGTTTTACACGGATCACATCTCAGTTTGGACATTTCAAATGCTCAGTGGTCATCCACGTGCAGCACATGACTCTGTTCTGAACAATGCAGATCTAGAGAGAAGACTTTTCAAATGAAGAGAAGAGCTGGCCTTGGGGCTGACCACTGGTTATCTGATGTTTATTGTCCAGGAAGAAAAGTATGAACTGACTATTTTTCTACCATCTTAGTTCCTTCCTCTTTTTTTTTTGCCACAGGAGGTAGGGGAGATAACTTTAACTATGATGGTAGATTTAACACTGTCTTTATTTTAATATCTTTGAGAGATCTAGAGCATTCCTCTGTAGTATATTTTGTTAAATAACTTAGCATAAACATCATGCTGTTAATGGAATTTCTTTGCAATATTTTTAAGACAGATTTCAGCCTTACTCTAATGTTAAAATATCAATACTAACAATGTATTACATGTATGTAATATTTCTTAGCTCTTACCATTTTCATATGCATTTATGTTATCTGAAGGAGTAACTATAAATGAGTTACTTCCCCAAAGAGGAAAATAATAAACAGTTTAGTTGTGTTATTTACTTTTTCCTAGTTTCTTTCATTTTTAATTACATGGAATATAACTAGAAAGAAGTCAGGATTTCCTGGTGGTCCAGTGGCTAAGACCCCATGCTCCCAATTCAGGAGGCCTGGGTTCTATCCCTGGGTCAGGGAACTAGATCCTGAATGCCTGCAAGTAAGAATTTGCTTGCCACAAACTAAAAAATCCCACATGCCACAGTTAAGACCTGGGTCAGTCAAATAAAATAGATAAATATTTTAAAAAACTAGGAGTTTTAAAAAGATGTGGGCTTCCCTGGTGGCTCAGGTGATAAAGAATCTGCCTGCAGTGTGGGAGATCTAGGTTCGATCCCTGGGTCGAGAAGATCTCCTGGAAAAGGGAATGGCAACCCACTCTAGTAATCTTGCCTGGGAAATCCCATGAACAGAGGAGCCTAGCAGGCTACAGTCCATACGGTCACAAAGAGCTGGACACAACTGAGTGACTAAAAGATGTGATTATAATACCTCCCTCCACCAGGTTGGGAAGTAAGAGGGTTTTCTTGTCTTTACTCTTGTGTGTTAGTTGCTCACTCGTGTCCGACTCTTTGCAACCCCATGGACTGTAGCCCGCCAGGCTCCTCTGCCCATGTACTTCTCCAGGCAAGTACCCTGGAGTGGGCAGCCATTCCTTTCTCCAGGGGATCTTAGATTTGCTTTAGTACTGGCAGCAGGAGACAAGTCAGTGTCTGTCTTCCTTAACCATAATTTATTTTTTTCTTTCAGGACAACATAGGAGAGCTTGATCTTGATAAACAATCTGAACTCAGAGCTTTAAGGAAAAAAGAACTAGATGAGGAAGAAAGTGTTAGGAAAAAAGCTGTGCAGTTTGGAACCGGTGAACTATGTGATGCCATCTCTGCAGTGGAAGAGAAAGTGAGCTATCTGAGACCTTTAGATTTTGAAGAAGCCAGAGAGCTTTTCTTGACGGGTCAGCACTATGTCTTTGAGGCAAAAGAGTTCTTTCAGATCGATGGTTATGTCACTGACCATATTGAAGTTGTCCAAGACCACAGCGCTCTGTTTAAGGTGCTTGCATTCTTTGAAACCGACCTGGAGAGACGGTGCAAGATGCATAAACGCAGAATAGCTATGCTAGAGCCCCTGATTGTGGACCTCAATCCACAGTATTACCTGTTGGTCAACAGACAGATTCAGTTTGAAATTGCACATGCTTACTATGATATGATGGATCTGAAGGTTGCCATAGCTGACAAGCTGAGGGATCCTGATTCACACATTGTGAAAAAAATCAATAATCTGAATAAGTCAGCACTGAAGTACTATCAACTCTTCTTAGACTCTCTGAGAGACCCAAATAAAGTCTTTCCTGAGCATATAGGGGAAGATGTTCTTCGCCCTGCCATGTTAGCTAAGTTTCGAGTTGCCCGCCTCTATGGCAAAATCATCACTGCAGATCCCAAGAAAGAGCTAGAAAATTTGGCAACATCATTGGAACATTACAAATTTATTGTTGATTACTGTGAGAAGCACCCTGAAGCTGCCCAGGAAATAGAAGTTGAGCTAGAGCTTAGTAAAGAGATGGTAAGTCTTCTTCCAACAAAAATGGAGAGATTCAGGACCAAGATGGCCCTGACTTAATGATCCTTGTTTCTAATGACAGAAGATGTGCAATATTGAGGAAATTTTCTTCCCCCTTAAACAGACCCAGTTCCATTGTGATGTTTAACTTAATAGCCAGGTGAGTGCTGTTTGAACTGGAGATACAGTCAGACCAATTGAGTCTTTGCTAGGACCTTAATCAGCATAATTAATAATTTATACCTAATTATGTAAATACATTGCCTTGTTAAAGTGACATGTGATTGGTATTTTAGATTGCTCGTTTCCTATTTAAATATAAGCCTTTTCTGCCTCATTTTCAAAAAGTAGGTTTTTTGTCGGCTAATATTTACTTGATGTTGTTAAGGGAAAAAATGCTGGCTAATATACCTGGGGGGCAAGCTCTTACTGTATTAAAATTGAAAAAGTAACTTCTTGTAGTTATTCTTCCCAAAATATTTACTTTCCTAAAAAAAAAAGTTTCCTTTCTGAGATGTTAAAAAACTAAGTTATGTTGTAAAATATTGTAGTATGTTTCATTATAGAGAAAAAAGGGCCTTGTTGGAAATATAATAAATTGACTTGTTTCACTAACAAAAGCTTCCATTTATTCTCTTGTCTTCTTGTAAGAATTGGTTTATTTTTGATACTTCAAAAATATTACCTTATTTGAAGCCAGAGAAGAATATTTCTTTGGTAATGTTGTACAGAGAGAACACATAAAATCTTACTGAGTATCCTTACTGAAATACTGCCATGCACCAGAAAAGTTCTACTGGCTCCAGTTTCTCAGAGGATCCTAGTGTATTGGTGAACCTTAAAGCCTTGTTGAAAAAAGATCTGTACATAATAACATTGTTAATATATGTTATTTTTAGTAGATGCAGGATTGAAATGGAGCTGCTCGTCAGATACTGCAAAATTCAAGATGGGTTGTAAAGTTTGATACAGAGAATAGCGCTGTATGTTACCCTAGTCCTAAGCGTTCTGAAGCTAAGCCTAAGATTCTGTAATGTTTATGTATGTGTGGTAAATACCTTGCTTTCCCTTTGAGGTCAGTTTGCTGGAGGGGGTTGGGGGTGTGAATCTTTGAATGTAACAGCATTGTATGATTCACTGAATATTTAATACATTAAATATCTACTGTGGGTCAGGCACTGTTCTTGCTTTTCTGAGCTTAGAAGATACAATAATGAAGAAGATCAACAAGGTCCTGTTCTCATGGAGCAAGTAAATAGAGAAGCAAGAAGATTTCAGGTCATGAATGCTATTAAGAAAGAAGCCAGAGGGACTTCCTCGTGGCCCAGTGGCTGAGACTCCCCGCTTCTACTTCAGAGGGCCCAGGTTTGATCCCTGGTCAGGGAACTAGATCCCACATTCTACAACTAGAGATCCTGTATGCTGCAACTGAAAGAGCCTGCATGCCACAGCTAAGACCAGTGCAGCCACATAAAATAAATATTTTTTTAAAAAGGAACCAGAATGCTAGGTTGACATTTAATGGGAGGTGGAGCTCGTTTAGTGAAAGTGACCTGAAAGGCTGCTGAAAAGGTGGGAAGTGACACTGAGATAAGAATTTAATGGGCTAAAAGGGCAGAATCACTGCAGATAGTGGCTGCAGCCATGATATGCAAAGATGCGTGCTCCTTGGAAGAAAAACCATGACAAACCAGGAAGCATATTAAAAAGCAGAGACATTACTTTGCCGACAAAGGTCCATCTAGTCAAAGCTGTAGTTTCTTCAGTAGTCGCATACGGATGTGAAAGTTGGACCATAAAAAAAACCTGAACGCCAAAGAATTGATGCTTTTGAAATGTGGTGTTAGAGAAGACTTCTTGAGAGTCCCTTGGACTGCAAGAAGATCAAACCAGTCAATCCTAAAGGAAATCAGTCCTGAATATTCATTGGAAGGACTGATGCTGAAGCTCCAACACTTTGCCACGTGATGTGAAGAGCTGACTCATTGGAAAAGACCCTGATGCTGGGAAAGATTGAAGGCAGGAGGAGAAGGGGACGACAGAGGATGAGACGGTTGGATGGCGTCACCGATTCAATGGACATGAGTTTGAGCAAGCTCAGTTGGTGATGGACTGGGAAGCCTGGTGGGCTGCAGCCCATGGGGTCGCAAAGAGTTGGACGCGACTGAGCTGAACTGACTGAAAAGCAGCAAAACCCGCCTTCTTCGGGAGCGCATTCCAGAGGCTATGCGGCCCTCAGGCCGGACTGAGCTTGGGAAGGAGTTTTGAATTTGGGAAGGTAGGAAAGGCCTATGTGACTGCAGCAGAGGAGGTGGGAGCCAGATGGGGTGGGGCAGGTGTGGGAGAGGACTTTGTAGATGAGGGTAAGGAGTTAGGATTTTATTATAGGCTTAGGGGGAATATGTGTGGATTTTTTTTTTTTTAAGGGAGAACATGATCTGATTGGCATATTAACGAAAAACTGATCTGGGTCCTGGGGGGAGAATAGATTGTAGGGAGACGGGGGAAGTGCCGAAAGAGAAGCAGGGAGACAAGCCACATTACGTTAGGATTAATCCAAGGGCAGTCGAATAGGGCTGGAGAGAAGTGGATAGATTCAGAATGTGCTTTGGAAGTAGAATCACAGGATGTGCTAGAGGATTATGTGGAAGGCCTGAGAGGGAAAGGAGTTAAGAACCGTATTAGGTTGAAGTGTGCAGGAGAAGCACATGTCTCTGAGGGAGACGTGGGGTTAGAATAAAGAGTTCTGTTTAGGATATTAAGATACTTTAGATGGAATGATTGCTAACGGCCTCTTTTAATCAGACTTAGTGAAAGGATCAAGAAGAGGCAAAGGGGAGGGAGGCTGGCTGGGGATGTGAGACGGCTCTGCATCTCAGGTCTGCTCATTTCTCCAACCCTCTTGAGAACTGACTCTAGAACAAGTCCCCCTGTTATAAGCCTTTCTTGATATGGCCGTTTTGTTCTCAGCATTAGTCAGTCTCATAACTTCCTTTTATAGCCATTCAGGTGTTTCCTTAACTGGCTGAGCTCTTTTTGTGTGCTGCTGCTGCTGCTGCTAAGTCGCTTCAGTCGTGTCCGACTGTGCGACCCCGTAGACGGCAGCCCACCAGGCTCCTCCATCCCTGGGATTCTCCAGGCAAGAACACTGGAGTGGGGTGCCATTGCCTTCTCTGTGTGCTAGTTGTGCTAAACTCTAGAACATGATCTGTAAGGCACAGCCTCTTAAACCCTGATAGCTTTTCCTCCTCTCAGCTGTTACTCAACTTGCATTTAAAAGGTAAAGTTCAACTGTAACAGGCACTGGTCTTAAAACCAGTCTTTATCCTCGTAACCATCAACATACTTTGCTATTTTCTATTTGCTGTCTAGTGACTTTTCATGTTTTAAGACTTTGTCTTTAGCTATCAGCAGAAAATCTGGCTGCTCCATGGCCTGCACTGTTCAAAGAACCTGTTTCGCAGACGGCTTTCCTGAGCACAGGGTTCAGAGACGGCCGCTCCCTGAGGCTTTGTTGTTTCCCTGGGTTAGTAGTTCTCGAACTTGTTGGTCTCAAGGCCCCTTTGCACTGAAAATGGAAGATGCCAGAGCTTTTGTTTTATGTAGGTTATAAGGTTATATCTTTCTGTGTTTACCCTATTTGAAATCTAATTTTGGGAAACTTTAATAATTTAATGTTAATAAATTCATTGGGTTTTTTGGTTTTTTTTGGCTGCAGCCTGTGGCATGTGGGATCTTAGTTCACTGACCAGGGATCGAACCCACAGCTTGTGCAGTGGAATTGCAGAGTATTAACCACTGGACCACCAGGGAAGTCCCTGGATATAAACAGTTTTATGAAAAAAGTTGAAACCTTTACATTTACTTTAGAAAAAGTGGCATACTTTACATTTTTGAAACATAATGTCTGAATAAGAAACAGGTTGATTTTCATAATTGGTGTGATGTAACATGTCATGTAGCCTTTGGAAAACCCCACTGTACATTTGTGACAGTGTGAGTGAACAAAACAATGTCATATTATGAAAATGGTTTCATGGGACGTCATGCTCCAGTCTGAGGTTCCCTGGGCCCTACCTTAAGAACTGCTGCCCTACTTTATCTCCAAAATAAATAACTCATAAAACTCAACAACAAGAAAAAACAACCCAATCAAAAAATGGTCTGAAGACCTAAAGACATTTCTCAAAGAAGGACAGTCAGCCACAGGCACATGAGAAGATGCTCAGCATCACTAATTATTAGAGAAATGCAAGTCAAAAGTACAATAAGGTACCACTTCACAGCAGTCAGAATGGCTGTCATCAACCATTTGTTACAAATAACAAATGCTGTAGGAGGGTGTGGGAAAAGGGACCCCTCCTACACTGTCGGTGAGAATGAACATAAGTTGTCACTATCAGAAATGGTATGAAGGCACTCAGAAAAGTAAAAATAGAATTACCATACAATCCAAGAACCCCACTCCTAGGCATATATCTCTACAAACTATAGTTCAAAACGATACTTGCGTCCCTGTGTTCATAATAGCACTGTTCATAACAGAACATGTCAACAACCTGTCCATCAACAGATGAGTGCATAAAGAAGATGTGGTCAGTTCAGTTGCTCAGTCGTGTCCAACTCTGCGACCCCGTGAACTGCAGCATGCCAGGCCTCCCTGTCCATCACCAACTCCCAGAGTTCACTCAAACTCGCATCCATCGAGTCGGTGATGCCATCCAGCCATCTCCTCTGTCTTCCCCTTTGCCTCCTGCCCCCAATCCCTCCCAGCATCAGTCTTTTCCAATGAGTCAACTCTTTGCATGAGGTGGGCAAAGTACTAGAGTTTCAGCTTCAGCATCATTCCTTCCAAAGAAATCCCAGGGCTGATCTCCTTCAGAATGGACTGGTTGGATCTCCTTGCAGTCCAAGGGACTCTCAAGAGTCTTCTCCAACACCACAGTTCAAAAGCATCAATTCTTTGGTGCTCGGCTTTCTTCACAGTCCAACTCTCACATCCATACATGACTGCTGGAAAAACCATAGCCTTGACTAGACAGACCTTTGTTGGCAAAGTAATGTCTCTGCTTTTGAATATGCTCTCTAGGTTAGTCATAACTTTCCTTCCAAGGAGTAAGCGTCTTTTAATTTCATGGCTGTAGTCACCATCTGCAGTGATTTTGGAGCCCCCCAAAATAAAGTCTGACACTGTTTCCACTATTTCCCCATCTATTGGGACCCACTTCTGGTCCCATGAAGTGATGGGACCAGATGCCATGATCTTCGTTTTCTGAATGTTGAGCTTTAAGCCAACTTAGACACACATAATGGAATACTACTCAGCCATAAAAAAGATTGAAACAATGCCATTTGCAACACCATGAAGGCAACTAGATCCTATCATTCTAAGTGAAATAAGTCAGAAAAAAGACATACCAGATGTCACTTATATGTAGAATCTAAAATATGGCACACACGAACCTATCTATAAAACAGAAATAGACTCACAAACAGAGCAGACTTGTGGTTGCCATTGGGGGAGAGAGGGAGGGACTGGTAGTTGGGGGTGAGTAGGTGCAAACTATCACATTGAGACTGGATACACAACAAGGTCCTACTTTATAGCACTGGGAAGTATATCCAATTTCCCGGGATAAACCATAATGGAAAAAAAGTATGTATATATGTGTATAATTGAGTCACTTTACAGCAGAAATTAACATAACATTGTAAATCAACTATACCTCAATTTAAAAAGAACAGCTTCCCTAGCCTGTTCTGTGTTGGACAAGGTGCAGAAAGGATGCTGAGACTTAGTTTAATGTGGCTGCACTTGCATGTCTAATCCTCTCATGAGAAGAAAAAAATAATCTCCTCTGTTATTTATTCCACGTTGGCTTTGGTTGAATGTAGAGTCATGGCGATGTCATGTCTTTATTATCTTATCATGAATGTATCGGGTGTCTTGGCAATGCTGGGTTCTTTCATCCTATTTTGTCTGCTTCAACTCAGTCAAAGCTGTTTCACTGTTACTTTCATCCCTAATAGTGTGGAGTTGCTGAAGGGTAAGTAGTGGTTCCCCCTTACGAAGCTGGTTCATGGTTCTGGGATTGTTTTGCAAAAATCTTCCCTGAAATACATATGCCCAGAACCCTTAGATGTGTTGGCAGCATGACAGAACTTGGGCCAGAGGCAGTGGACTTTCAGAGCCGCAGAGCCTTGTGTTCTTTCTCTTACCCCTACAACTAATGACTGTACACCGAGGTAATAAAAAGTGGGCTTTTATTCAGGGAGCAAGCAAGGGAAACTGTTGCTTGTCCTTGCTCCCCTCTGCTTCAGCAAAGGCCCCAATAAAGCCTTTCCTGAACTTCTAGTCTATTTTCTGATCAATTTCTATTGATGAAAGAGACCAACAACCCTGGTTGGTAACAATTTGTGGCACTCAAAGTGGGGATCGACCCCTACTGAGGAAAGGATCTGGGCACCTCTGGGGCACCTAACACAGCCTCCACGTGGGTGACAAGAGTCTGAACCACTTGCTTCAGAGTCACCTTGGTTTGTTAACTCTTCCTCCCTGGCCCCTGGGGCCTCAGTCCCCTCGCTCAGGCAACGCTTTCCCCTCGCCTTTGTGCCTTTTCGTTCGCCACCATTTCCCTTTTCCCTCTCCTGAAGTCTCTCCGCTTTTCGTCTGTCCTCTCCTTTTGAGAGAGTGGACTAAGCAGCTGTGGCATCACTCCCCTCAGCTTGTGAGACCTGCTCCCCCTGGCCGGCAGCAGCTCACCTCGATGGGTGACGAGCAGAGGGGAGAGGCTTAGCTCATACCCTGCAGACCTTGGTCCAGGGGCTCCCCACTGACTGGAGATTTACGAGGGAGATACAGGTTCAAACCTCATATCCTGTAGTGACTGGAAGTCTGATCCTCCTAATATCCTCACCTTTATTTTCCTGCCGCCAAGAGAAGTCCCACAGGGGATGGGCTGAAGCAGCAGATTGCTACACGCTGGTGTGCGTGTGAGGCCCACTTGTGGGTTGCAGCCCCACATAGGACGGACAATTGGCTGGTCCAGGCTCTTTCACCCCAGTGAGCAGGAGACGGTGCCCCCTCCTTCACTAGCCCTTTCTGGAAGCCTGTGGCTGGGTGTCTGAATAGACACCCGCAGGGGCTGGGTTGAAATGGTAATCTCTGTCTCTGTTTTTCAGTGTTTTCTGTCCCTCCTCCCTTCACCTCTCCCTCAGTCCTCAACCCCTACTCCTGTCCCCTTAATCCTGAAGACTTCTCTGTTGCTGAGTATTATCATTGGCATCTTTGTGAAGTAGTTTTGTCTGTCCAACAGCTCCTGCAAGTCTTTGCTGACATTGTGGTCACGGTGGAGCACTGAAGCCTTGAAATACAAACGAGTGTGCATTGCCTTGACCTCGGCCTTGTTGGGGTACTTAGCAGGATTTTAAAAAAACAAAAGATAAGACTTGCGTTTTCCCCTCCTCTGCTCTTGCCTTGGGCTTGTAACTCTTGTGCCTGGGCTCTCAGGAAATACCTGATTCATCTGTAGTCCCCCA
>SJYQ01002139.1:0-61152 GCA_006410935.1 Redunca redunca
AAGAGGAGAGTGAAAAAGTTGGCTTAAAGCTCAACATTCAGAAAATGAAGATGATGGCATCAGGTCCCATCACTTCATGGGAAGTAGATGGGGAAACAGTGGAAACAGTGTCAGACTTTATTTTTTTGGGCTCCAAAATCACTGCAGATGGTGACTGCAGCCTTGAAATTAAAAGACGCTTGCTCCTTGAAAGGAAAGTTATGACCAACCTAGACCACATATTAAAAAGNAGGTCCATCTTGTCAAGGCTATGGTTTTTCCAGTAGTCATGTATGGATGTGAGAGTTGGACTGTGAAGAAGGCTGAGCACTGAAGAATTGATGCTTTTGAATTGTGATGTTGGAAAATACTCTTGAGAGTCCTTTGGACTGCGAGGAGATCCAGCCATTCCATCCTAAAGGAGATTAGTCCTGGGTGTTCATTGGAGGGACTGATGTTGAAGCTGAAACTGCAATACTTTGGCTACCTGATGCGAAGAGCTGACTCATTTGAAAAGACCCTGGTGCTGGGAAAGATTGAGGGCAGGAGGAGAAGGGGACAACAGAGGATGAGATGGTTGGATGGCATCACTGACACAATGGACATGGTTTTGGGTGGACTCCGGGAGTTGTTGATGGACAGGGAGGCCTGGTGTGCTGTGGTCCATGAGGTCACAAAGAGTCAGACATGACCGAGTGACTGAACTGAACTGAATGGACCAGTGACTGCTATGTGGCTCCCTGGTCCTCCCCCTTATGAATGGAAGTGCCTATTGGGTGTTCCATTCTCACAAGTGCATGCTGAGTATGTGTGGAGAAGATAAGTTATTTTTTCAGTCCTTGGGTCTCTGAATGATATGAAGCCACGCCTGAGAAGCTTCATGAGGGCCTGCACCTGAGAAGCCCTAACCACATCTAGACCTGAGCCAGATCAGGAGATCCAGGACCTATAGTTTGATGACATGATTGGAGGAGATCTTGATCGTTTGGGGAGGAGTAGTCAATTTTTCAAATAAGAGAGATGTGAATCAGTAGGGCCGAGGGGAAGAGTGTGGTTCCTCATTATAGTAATAGGCCTCAATAAATTGTGCCCTATTGATATCCATGCCCCTGGGTATACCATGACTTTATACTCAGCCATAAGACTTACTTTGATCAGTGGAACATCATCACATGTGATGCGAATAGAGGCTTGAAAGTGCTTTTACACTGGTCTTTGTCTTCTTGGAAGCCGCCCTGAGATCACCATGCTGTGAAGAAATCTAATGAAGGACCATGTGGAGAGATCAGCCCAGTCACCTGAAACTGTCCTAGTTAACCCTGAACCCAACCAACCCACCAGCTAAATGTGGCTTCATGAGTGAGCCCAGGCCAATAAAGAATGGCCCTAACATTCACAGAGTCATGAGATATAATAAACAGTTGGGACCTTGGCCATGGGATAGTGGAACAGCAATTTCAGGGTTGGGAAAACTGGGGAAACTGGGTCCATGATAGCAGGGTTAGGGATCTATAAACCAACTCCAGGGATAGGGCAGAATTTCTGAGCTGATTTGTCCTCAGGGTTCTTTTATATGTGCTTTCATTGATTTTTTTTTTTTTTTAGCAGCACATTGTGTACCAGCTGAGTCTTTGGAACACTCTTCCTCTCTCACTTGTCAAAATAACCTGTTCTTAGTCCCATTTCCTTAAGGTTCTGCTGAAGTACCTCTTTGTCTTACAATTGTTCTTGAAATATGAATTCCACTTAGAAGTAGAGTCAGTAAGCTGTCTCTGATACAACCCAGGACACACAAAAGAAGATACCCCTTTTGTGAGAAAATGATGATCTTACTTCTGGGCTGTCAATGTTATCAACCCAGGCAAAGGCAATGTTTAATTACTCAGATGGTATGGTCTCAAAAAATGTAGAAGAGGACCCAGCTGGGCACTACATTTAGGACATTTCTATCTATCTACCTACCTATCATTTTTGGTCATACCGCATGTAGGATCTTAGTTCCCTGACCAGGGATCAAACCTATGTCCCCTGCATTGGAAATGCAGTGTCTTAACCACTGGACTGCCAGGGAAGTCCCCCGTTTAGGACAAGTCTAAAACAAGGTACCAGGGGAATTCTTGGCCAGTTGGGAGGGCACCAAGGCTCCCAAGGAGTTGCCTACTTCGGTCTAGTACCTACTTGAACTCTGTTGGCCTTCGAGGTAGTTTGTGATAGCAAGAAATGATCACTATGGTGCATTGGGAAAAAAAAGGTTAATTACTGTCAAAACATAAAATGGTGGAAGAAAAGTAGAAGCTCTTCCAGGGCAGGGAATTAGAGTAATTCTTAAGTCCCCTTGTGAAGGAAATCCATCCATTACAAAGTTCCTCAAAATAATGTTCATGGCACATGGGAGACTTGGGAGGGGGAGAGTGGATACTTTATCAACAACTTTTTATTTTCCCCCTGACCCACTTGCTGATTTTCAGGCTGGTCTTGAGTTATAAGTCTTTGGTTTCCTTTTGTTGATTTTGTTTTTGAATTTCCATTTGTTAAGCAACTTTTAATGCGTCAGAGGCTGTGCTAGGTATTTTATTAATTGAAGTATGCATTTATCTGGCTGCATTTGGTCTTAGTTGTGGCACTCAGGATCTTCACTGTGGCACGCAGGATCTTTCCTTGCGGTGCACTGGCTTCTCTAGTTGGGGCTTGTGGGTTTCGTTGCCCCACAGCATGTGGGATCCTAGTTCCCCCGCCAGGGATCAAACTTGTGTGCCCTGCATTGGAAGGTGGATTCTTAACCACTGGTCCACAAGGGACATCCCTGTGCTAGGTATTTTATTTTATTTATTTTTTATTTTTTAAATATAAATTTATTTATTTTAATTTGAGGTTAATTACTCTACAATGTTGTATTGGTTTTGCCATACATCAACATGACTGATCCTCACAACTGCTCTACACTGGAGATGTTGTTTTCCACTTTATAAACGATTTGACTTGGAAAGGTTTGAAAGCAAGTTTGCCTGACTGTGAGGATTTTGTTCATTCCCTGCAGCATGGCGGGAGGTAGGGCAGCTGCAAGGCTTTCAAGTCAAGAACAGTTACACGAATCTTTGGGAGAACGAGTCTCATCTCTAGTTAGAGTCTGGTTTTACTTCCTCATGTAGTACTTTGATTACAAAGTGCTTTCTGAAGACTTACCACTACCAGAACTGCTCACATTCTGCCCTGATTGGGAGCTAATTGGTTTACTCTCATTAATTTTACCCGGTTGAAGCCTTCCTTCCCCTGCTTTTTAGAAAAGGACAGTATTGCTCTATCAAGTCATAAAGACATTATTTTGGTAGACTTTTCATATAAATGTTGTGCTGATTTTGTCTTACATAAATTATAGTTCTGTTTTTTTTTTCCCTGACTAATATTTTCTATGAGGAACAAGGTTGGGCTTAGGTAAAATATTCCATCACTAACCTTGCTATTATGTATTGAAAAAATCTGTCAAGAATAGCTTTAACATTGCTTATAGATATAACTGACCTTGATTTGGTGTTTGTGCATAAAAGCTAGTAATGGACTAGTATATCAGTCAGTGCTTATAAAGAGATAGTCCATACAGACTGAATAACAGAAGGGAAGTTAAGAAAGGAACTATATACAAAGGTATGGGCAAGGTTAAGGAAAAATCTACAAGGGTTGTTGTAGTAGCTTGGGTACATTGCAACTCACAAGCCTGAATGATCAAAGAAAGTGAGGGTTTACTGAAATTCGAAGAGTACAGCTATATAAAGAAGGCTGCCTGACATAGAGAGCCTTTGTTTAGGGAATGGCATCAACCCCCAGTGGCCAGGCAGGGAGGGAATGGGAGACAGTCTAACCTTTCTATCTTCTCATCCTCATCTCCTGCTAGTGCCTCCCATTGGCTGAACTCCTCCAGAAGTCAGAGGGAAAGGAGCTTATTGATGCAGCTCAGACAGTTCAGCCTTCTGGGGGCACAAAGCAGTGGGGGAGAAGCGTGGAGAGGAGATGGAGAAGGCCAAATGGAAGACACTCAACACAGCTGGGATGCAAGATCTGATAACTAATGTTTATGTTCAACTTGAGCTTTCGACCACAGCAAACATTCATGAGAACAGTCTAATAGATCAGATAATAATTTCAGTCTTCAAGAAATGGGAATGTGTTCTGCTTCTGCTTCCTCCACTTCTTCTTTCTAATTTGTTTCTTAACGATTTGAAACAATTTGTGCACGATCTAACTGCATATACCCCTGTTATGAAAAGTATAAAAATAACTATTCTCTATGCTGGTGATATAATTTTATTGTTGCTAACCAGAAATGGCCTCTCTGTCTTACTGGAAAACAGAGTGGCTTGATTTCAACTTCTCTAAATCCCAAATCATCGTTTTTGGCAGGTAGTATATTCAATCTAATTGCCTTATATCTAATGCTTATATATAGCCAGCCAACTTTTTCAGCTACTTAGGGGACATCTCACAACCATTTTCCTCTGGTGGTTTCACTAGAAAATTATGCTACTTAAAAGCAGATATTTTTTGGGTGCATTATTGATATTTGTTTCTGAGGCCCAGGAGATTGGTGAAATCTATTTTGAAAATGTTTTCAGGTACAAAGTATAACATGCATGCCTGTTCAACATATTTTGGTTGAATGAAAGAGTGAAGGGATTTACTTTGTAACTTTGATTTTTATCTTTCTTTCCTTCAGCTGTTTTTAGAAAACAGTTTTTGCAAACCATCTTGAAGGAAATTTTAGTCTTGCTAAAATTCAGTGGTAGATCCTCCACTGAAGATCCCCATACGGAGGTTGGGGTGGCTGGCTATTTGGGTCTTGATTGCGTGTGTGTATGTTCGGTCACTCTGTCATGTCCAACTCTTTGATTCCCCATGGACTGTAGTCAGTCAGGCTCCCCTGTCCATGGGATTATCCTGGCAAGAATACTGCAGTGGGTTGCCATTTTCTTCTCCATGGGATCTTCCTGACCCAGGGATCGAACCCGAGTCCTCTGTGGCTCCTGCATTGGCAGGCAGATTCTGTACCACTGAGTCACTTGGCAAGCCCTTGAGTCTTGGTTAGGAGCCTTCATGTACTGTAAAGGAAGAGAGACTTCCCTGAGTCAGTCTCCTGCCCTGTGTATTGTTAAGGTGTATGGGACTCTCCTTTATTACCATTACAGATTTCATGCAGCACATACTCTTGTCAAATGTTAAAATTTGGACATTTCTGCTGCCTAGTACCTACCAAGAGCTTAATAAGATGGGTGAGCAATTCTGATTGACACCTAATGAATGTACATTTCTTTCATTATTCTAAATCGATACTGTCCAATAGAACTTTCTGCAATTATGGAAAAGTTCTATAATTGTGTTGTACAATCTAATAGTCACTAGGCTTGTGTGGCTATTAAACATTTAAAATATGATTGTCGAGACTGAATGAAGGCATTTACAATTTTAAGTTTAATTTCAATTAAATTTAAAATCAGCTATACTTCAGGAATTCTCTGGTGGTCCAGTGGTTGGATTACTGCCACTGAGGGTGCAGGTTCAATCTCTTGTTGGGGAACTAAGATCCCACAAGCCATGAGGCACAGCCAAATAAAAGTTACAATCAACCATACTTCAATGAAAAAAAAAAAATACCCTAAGAGGAACAACAAAAAATTAAGACTGAGGGAAACAAAAGAATTTATTACGTGCCAGGCTCTGCTCTATCTCAACTAATCCTCACAATAACCCTCTGAAGGAAGTACTACAGTCAGCATTTACAAATAATTTTTTTCTCACTAATCACAGCTGAAATCGACAAGAGTGAAATTACACCAAATGTCTTGGGTAACTGATTTCAGAAATGATTTAGCACTTCTTCGATGCATTGTTCCTCAGCTTTTGCTTTCTATTTCAACTTTCATATATTTTATTTGAGAAAAATAAAAAATTCAAAGTAAACTTAGTGACCTACTAAAATAAGCAAATAAATTTAAATAGCCTGGTAGGCTAGAGACTAACATCTTGGGCAGATATCCTAGATATCTTAGATTTTATCTCTGGATCAAATCTGACTGTCCTTTTGCTTTCAGTAGAATAGCATTTGTTGCATTGCAAATTTCTATTTTATCATTTATATAGGTGGCTTTAAAACATGTTTTCGTATTCTTGGACACTTGTCCATCAAAGTGTGGAGACAAATTACCCTTCCTTTGAATGTGGGCCCGCTTTAGTGACTTGCTTCTGGCAAATAGACTGTGGAGGAAGTGACGCTGCGTGACTTCTGAGGCTAGTTTTTGAAAGACAGCCTGCCTGGCTCTCTCCGTCTCAGCCTGAGCTCCCGCAGAAGGACTCCGGCTGCTCTCACACTGCCATCCTGAAGTCACGTAGAGAGACCACCTACAGATATCTGAAAAGGACCAGCTGTTCCAGCCCCAGCTTAGAGAACTGCTTAGCTGACTCGTCAGTCCCCAGTGAGACTGTAATAAATGATCACTATCGTTTTAAGGTTGTTGCTCAGTGAGATAACTGGACCAGTCTCGTAGGCAATGATGCAGCGGAAAGCAGTTCTATTAAACTCCCTTGTGTATTCATTGCTGGGCTGTTCTGAGGACAAAGTCTATGACATTAGTTTCTCATAGATCTTAGTATCAGGGAGAGCTGCACTTTCTTGAACAACTACAATCTCTTACTTTTTGCTTTGGTTGCTAGGAAGCTCAAAGTTGAATTCATGCCCCACTTTTTGTAATAAAAAAGGATTGCATTTTTCCTTTAGCCTTACCCTGTTATTCCCTGTACCAATTTTTCTTTTTAAAACCCCCAATGCAGTATATACATGATCCAACCTCTTCAAAACCTGAGTGAAAGTAATGTTGGGCCTTTGCTGAATCAATGTGAGAGCTACAGATCATTCAGTAGATTGATCATGATGGCTGGTAGAATGCTGGAATTTTGTGACTCTCAAATGCCCTTATCTTATAGGAAGGAAATAGGCCCTGAGAAGTAAAGTAACTACTGAGAGATACAGAGCTTACCCCAGTTGAAGCTGTGTCATGCCATCTATTCACCCACATGGCACGCATTGGTCAGAGGTTTGTTCTTTACACTGGGGGTGGGATGGTGGTAAAAGATAAATAAGACCTTGCCGAGGGATTGACTCTCAAGATTGTGCCTGGTGGGGCTGATGCATGTCTTTAAACATAAAGGAGTATACAGTTGGAGATTTCCCTGGTGGTCCAGTGGTTAGGACTCCACACTTTCACTAGAGGGGGTACAGGTTTGACCCCTGATTGGGGAACTAAGATCCCTCAAGTCATACAGTACAACCAAAAAAAAAAAAGCAATATATAGTTGACCCTTGAACAACAGGGGATTGGGGTTGCTGATTCTGCACAGTCAAAAAATCCACTTGCAATTTACACACATGGTTCCTTATACATGGTCCTCCATGTATATGGTTCCTTCTATTTGTGGTTCCACATTCATGGATTTAACCAACCGTGAATCATGTAGTACTATAGTATTTCCTACTGAAAAAAAATTCATGTACAAGTGGACATGCAGTTGAAACATGTTGTTCAAGGGTCCACTGTACATCATAAATAAAGTAGAATTAAACTTTCAGAGGAATGAGAGATTGCTTCCAAGTGGAGGGTCATGGAAGTTTTCATGAAAGATTCTGAGCTAGTCCTTGAAGGACAGATGGGATTCACGTGTGCAGACACTGGAGAGAGGATGGGGTGGATGATGGAGCAGACTAGCAGCAGTAAGTTCAATGCTGGGAATTCTAGGCTCTGTGGCATTTGGTGGGGAAGATATTTTTGGAAGGGGGCTGTGACACATCTCAAATTATGCTGTGTGAGTACTTACTTAACTCTTCTGTTTAGGGGACCAGCCTTGTCCAGGGGTGTGTGACCTGCACATGTGGGTGGGATTGACCCAGGGAGAGAGACAAATGCAAATTAAAGTTTCCGCGTAGCTGATTGCTTAGAAAACCCAACACTTGGGACTATGTTCTGAGGTAAACTCCTTAAAACCTTTTAGCAACAAATTGCTTTTAGACTTTAGCATCACAGAGAAAATACTGGAAGAGATTCTACAGTATTGCTCAGCCCTGAAAGCAGGGGCATTTCAGGATACTTGTGAGGAACCCCAAAACAAGGTCAGCCTTCTTCTTAGGCTGCCTTGCATTACTTGCAGCCTCCTGTGATCATAGGAGCCTGTTATTCCATGGAAGTAAGCCCAGCAAAGCTAGAGAGTGCAGCTCTGTAGGGACAGAACGTCTTATTTCTAGATTTCAATTTGCTACAATTGGTAATAGGTGGCTCTCCTGAAATTCCACAATTGCCTCTGCAAATAGGGAAATCCCAGGTCACAAGGGTAGGAAATTGCTAATAGGTTGAAAACTTTCCAGACAATTAAAACAAGATCCTGCCACTTGCCTGTAAGTGAAAGTCTAAACAAACCTCCTTTCTTGATTGGGAAAACCAAAGTCAATATCAGATTACAGCAAAATTTAAGGCCATTTTGTTACATTCTTCTGGGTCTGTAAAACCCCAACAGGATACCAGAATAGGTGGATGACTCATAAGAGTTCTAACTTAGAATCCAACTTCTTGAGATGCTAAACCACCAACAATCACAGCTGCTGTATTAACTTTGCATGAAACTGTACAGCCTATAGGACTTCCCAGGTGACGCTAGTGGTAAAGAACCCATCTGCTAATGTAGGAGACATAAGAGATGTAGGTTTGATCCCTGAGTCGGGAAGATCCCCTGGAGGAGGGCATACCAACCCACTCCAGTTATTCTTGCCTGGAGAATCCCATAGACAGAGGAACCTGGCAGGCTACAGTCCATAGGGTCGCAAAGAGTCGGACACAACTGAAGTGACTTTGCATGCACATACAGCCTTTAAATCATTTTCATATGTAGTATCTCATGTAATCCTCCCCCAAACTCAATGAGGTTTATATCATTGTTTTACTTTTGCAGAAGAGAAAATGGAGACCCAGAGAATTTAAGCAAATTATTCTAAATCTTGGGGTGAACATGTATCAATGGAAAAGGTTTACATCTGGTCTTTGGAATCTAAGTCCAGTTGTGTGTTTGAGCAAGGTCTGAGGATGAGAGGCAAGGTTGGGAACTGTAGGTGGAAGAGTGGATGCAGAGGTCCCTTGGGCCAACATTTGATCATCTAGGGATATGTTTTTGGCAGCCTTCTCTCTGCCTGGGAAGGTAATCAGTTATGGACAGAGGCCCCTCAGATCTGGAAGTGACTATAGCTATGATGGAGTTCAAATCCTTCATTTTTCAGATGTGGAATCTGAGGCCCAGATAAGTTCAATGTCTTGCAAAGATTTACACAGGTAACTGATGACAAAGCTGGGATTGTTATCTAGTTTTCTGTATTTTACTGGAATTTCTGCCACTACACCCAAATGCACTTCCTGCTACATGCTCTCTCCTTTTCACCGGGTAGAAATGTGTTTACAATGAAAGATAATTGGGCACTCTTAGATAAGTGAGCTAATATTATCAATCACTACTATTTCTGCAACACCTGTGATATGCCAGGTACTCTGCTAGACCCTTCACATACATTATTTTGAATCTTCACAACAATTCTGCAAAGTATGTATTATTATCTCTGTGAGGAGATGGAGACCAGGGTTCAGGAGGGATTTGCCAAGGCAATACTGAGTTTATACTCTTTACACTGTGCCGTGCAGCCTCTGTAAGAATTTCTGTCTTGTCCTAGAAAACAGAAATGTCTGAACTTTTTTTTTTTATATGGTCAAGTATTGTTTTTGGAAAATCATTAAAATTAAAATTATCTGTGTTTATTCCTAGGATGTATCTGATGAAAAACTGAGATAAGGGAGATGAATTAGTTATCACTTTTACACAGTTCTTAGAAGTCTTGATTAATAAGGATTTTTTAAAATAGTGAAGCAAATCCAACATTAAAAAAAGACTGTAATTCAAGTCATATGCTTAAGTAATTTCTTTAGAAGAGAGACAGGACGTTTTTTAAACCTCTCTTCATCTAGAGTGCTAGGGACAGAGCTCTAGAGGTTCTTTTGTATTAATTATTCTTCCCTCAAATTATCTTACCTGTAGGAGCACTGAGCAAATTCATTATTTATATTTCAGTTGGAGTACTTTGACACACCTGCTTTCCTCTTAGCATCTGTGATATGCCTTCCAAATTTTGTTTTAAAAGAGCATTTTTAATGAAATTTTTAATTTTCTGAAAAATCACCATGCTGGTTTTCATAGCAGGCAGGCGGTTTTTTATTACTACCAGCTGTGTATAAGAATTCCAGTTTCTCCTTGCCCATCCAGCCCCTGTCTGCTTTTCTTTTGTTTTTATGGTAGCCATCCTGACCAATGTGAGGTGAAATCTCACCATGTTTTTTTTTTTCTTAATAAATTTTTGTTGGAGTGTAGTTGCTTTCAATGTTGTGTTAGTTTCTACTGTACAGCAAATGAATCAGCCATATATAGCCCCTCCTTTTTGGATTTCCTTCCCATTTAGGTCATCACGGAATACTGAATAGGGTTTCCTGAGCTACATAGCAGTTATCAATTTTATGCATATTTTCAATAATATATATATGCCAATCACAATCTCCCAATTCATCCTATCTCCCCTTCCCCCCTTGGTGTCTTTACATGTATTCTCTACGTCTGTGTCTCTATTTCTGTTTTGCAAATAAGATCATCTATACCTTAAAAAAGCATTTTTTTAAACTTGGAAAGCTTTGAGGAAATGGAGAAATTTAAGTATCATCCATCCAAGGAAGGGTTTGGAACACAGATGGGGAGCTTGGAATTGCTTGTTACTTAAAACCAGCAGGGAAGGTTGCCAGAAAATGGGAAAATAGAACTGACATGGAGCTGGGAAAGTGTCAGTGTGAAATTCCTCAATTTCCATTTCCCCCCTGACCCCTAGTGGCTATTGCTGGCCAGTATGCTGCCAAATCCTGATACAACATAGGTGGCTAATTACTGGCTTCAAGTTCTGACCTTCATCAGGCAGTGCACAGAGGTGTCACGATGTGTCTTTAAGTCTGACTCCAAACACTATACTTCTGTCATTTGACTCCATTCCTTTTCACGTGGACTCTCTGCTTCCATCTCTACAACTGAGAATGGTCACATCTTAGATTGCTCTCACAAAACTGGAAGAGTCTTCCCCAGAACAGCCAGTACTGCAGCTTCAAGGTTCATTGTGATGGTGCCTCTTAGTCCAGCGTCACAAATTTAACTTGGTTTCTGGTCCTTTGACTTGTATTGCCTGGAGTCAGAGTTTCCTGCTTCCTAACTGCTGGCTTGGTTTTTAACCCTCATCCTTAATCTTGACTCCTGATATGTATCTGATTGCTGACTGTTCATTTGGCTTGAGCCCTTTTGACTTGTCTCATCCCCAGCCCCTACCTGTGATTCTTAGATTGGTTTTCTCCCTGGCTTCCCACCCTGGATCTGGGATCCGACGATTCTCATCAGCACCAGTCCTGACTCAATAGGGAGATTCAGTCCCATTGAGCAGCCAGGTGAACACAAGGACTGTGGAAAGAGTTGGCAGCCTTACACCATCATTTAGCACCTGGCACAGATTTCAAGGTCTTTTTGATCATGGAGTTGCTTTTACATGTTATAAGGGTTCAAAGGATGCTTAAACAGAAGAAATCTTTTGTAATCAAGGGGGCAATAGTTGTTATTCTTTCCAGTTGTTGAGTTAGCTATGCCTCTATAAATTGTAACATAGTGTTTCAAGTTTTATTGCATTCCTGCAGTGTCCTGAAATTGGGGTCAGACCACCTCTCCAAAGACCAGACATGTTCCTGTGTTGCACAATATTTGATAGAGTTCATGGGTGATAATTTCTACTGCTCCTTCCTCATTCTAAAAGTGAACAAAATTCAGTTTCCCCACAGAGCCTAGATTTTTGAAATAACTTTACTGTGTAAAATCCCAATTTACCTCAATAGGCTACTATTAAAGGAAGGACAATTTACCATCCAAAATAACTAACCCAAGTCAAGGTCCTTGACTGGGAAATGAAACTTACTATCTGATCCCCACAAAGCCTCTGGTATTTTGTCTTGCAGGTTTGTTGAAAGTATACATAACCTTGGGTAATTTTTTGGGCAAACGAACCCAAGATTAATTTCTCACAATTTTCTGGAAATATATAGAAGCTTTTGCAAGTGAAGGGTAGGATGGGCTCTCAAATATCAATTCTATTAGGTCATTGTTCTTAAGAACTCACAGTAAGCTTATTTCTGAAATTATAACTGACCATGACAGATAAGTTGACGAGTCAACATCATCTCTTAAAGTTCATTATAGTTTTAAGGGCATGTTATCAACCACATTTCTAGCCAAAATCAAGCAATTTTAGGTGTGGCTGTTAGTTTTCCACAGTGTCACACTTTACCCCATACTTGTAGCTGCTTTCTGAGCCATAGGGTTTGGTGGGGCCAGGAATTCTGACCTCAGGAAGGATTTGAGACAGTGCTTGGCAATTCCATGACACATGGAATTGTCCTTTCCCGTCATCTCTCTGGCATTGACTGGATCAAAAACAGAGCACTATTCCCGGTTTATGTTGAAATTCTCTGTTGTCCTTTGAAATTCCAAGTAGAGATTTCCTCCTATTGTGTAACTCGAGAAGTTTGATCAAGTATTATGTTTGGCATTCTGTTTCTGGAACTCTTTACAGAGGCCACCTCTGGGCGTTCTAGAGTTGCTTGAATGACAGTTAGTGCTGGATGATGCAATAGAGGCCGCAAGCCAAGTCCGTGTGGCAATAAAACACATCCTAAGGGAACAGAGGCAGAGATAAGTAGAGGCCCTTCTAAGAGGGATGAAGCCACAACTCAAAGGATCCATCACTCAGACAACCAAGGTCATAGGGAGCAGAAGAGGAACACCAAGAAACAGTCCCTGATAAACCAGTGCAGTAATTGGAAGTGTTTCTGACGACGTGAAGCAGGGCTCTGGAGGCCTTCGGGGTGAGATAAGGCAAGCAATCAACATGTCAAGGTAATTTGTTAGCAGTCCTGGCTCTGGGTCGAGGTGTGTAAACCTGCCCGCTATGATGTATGAAGCCTGCTAACCTGAGGAGACTTGGCTGTAGAAGGACAATAGCAAAGGGGAGCCTGCTTGGAACTGACAAGAGGGCCACCTGTACCTGGCAATGTACCATCTGTTCCAGGGAAGGCAGACCCTGATTATAAAACACGACACAGACGAAGGGGAGGCGTGGCCTCCGATAGGACCGCAGGATGTTTCCTGCCTTTCCCTGATCTTGCTGAGGAATTGTTACGGACAAACAGCTGCAAAATGGGAATGCAGGCTTTAGTGAAGGGTCCTCACTGTAGGCCAAACAGACATTAACTATAACTGTCTGAACTCACACCAGCTGAGCACGGCCCTCACCCTCTCACTGAGCCCACACAGACTGTATAACACCCACCCCATTGTTAATCTCACACTTCTGTGCGTTTCTCACTGACCTGCCAAGCTCAAACCAACTAAAACTCTCTCTTCACCATTTCAGGGATTTGACATCTGCCAGACTAACCTAGATAGCATATTCAAAAGCAGAGACATTACTTTGCCAACAAAGGTCCATCTAGTCAAGGCTATGGTTTTTCCATTGGTCATGTATGGATGTGAGAGTTAGACTGTAAAGAAAGCTGAGCACAGAAGAATGGATGCTTTTGAACTGTGGAGCTGGAGAAGATTCTTAAGAGTCCCTTGGACTGCAAGGAGATCCAACCAGTCCACTCTAAAGGAGATCAGTCCTGGGTCTTCTTTGGAAGGAATGATGCTAAAGCTGAAACTCCAGTACTTTGGCCACCTCGTATGATGAGTTGACTCATTGGAAAAGACCCTGATGCTGGGAGGGATTGTGGGCAGGAGGAGAAGTGACAACAGAGGATGAGATGGCGGGATGGCATCACTGACTCGATGGACGTGAGTCTGAGTGAACTCTGGGAGTTGGTGATGGACAGGGAGGCCTGGTGTGCTGCGATTCATGGAGTCGCAAAGAGTCGGACACGACTGAGGGACTGAACTGAACTGAACTGATGCTCTGCAATCTAATGAGATCACCCAAACCATCTTAACTGACTTCACGTGGATTATCCACTGATGGGAAAGCTCTTGCTTTCTGCAATACCTATTTTCCCATGTATTCCAGGTTGTGCTGATATGCAGCTAAGTGACCACGTTTCTCAGCCTCCCTTGCAGTTACATTTGGTTATGTGACTAAGTCTGGCTGATGAGACCTAAACAAAACTTGTTGGGTGGGACTCCTGAGAAGGTTTCTTGAAATGAGATGGAATGCTGGGCTCTTTTGCTCTTAGTTTTTGTATCCCCCCCCAACTCCCCCCCCCGCTCAGTTTTGAAAACATATTAACATATTATGATGGTCAGATCTCATCTGTGGTCTTGTGACGTTGAGAATAGAAGTCACCTAATAAGAATGGTTGGTTCATAAGTTAGAGGAGACCTTGGTCCTTGATGACTTTGTGAAACTACAATATTACTTCTGGGCCTTCTGTCTTTTAATTTCTTTATGTGAGAAAATGCATAAGTCACTGTATTTGGATGTCTGTTACTATGACTGAAGGCAGTTCTTACTGATACAACCCCTTCCCATTCTTTCGGGCTCACACTGACTGTACATGTACTTACCATCCCCCTTTGCCAATGTGTACTCGGCGTATTATCACTTGACCACGATCTTGCATAAGTGAAACAATCATCTTTTCTTTTAATGCCTAGATGAGTTTCTGCATTTTCCTTTTGATTTATCCCAGTGCATAAACCAAGATGGGCCAGAATCTCTGAGGTACGTAAAAACCATTCTATACATGTTAATGGAGACAAGGTAAACCAGTACAACACAGTTGTACACAGAAACCAATAGGTAGGTAGTGCAGAGAGACTTGAGATCAACAATTTCCCCTCCCCTGAGCCAGCAGCAAATCATATCTTGGTGCTGTCTCTGCTGTCACACAGGGTAGGATGGCGCCCCTGAGGGCCACTACTAGGGAGTCTGTGCCCCATGATGGAGGGTGCTGCGTGCTGCAACCAAGACCTGACACAGCCAAATAAATAAAGAAAGGTAGGGAGATGGCAGCTGGAAAGCAGGAAGGAAAAAGACAGGCTTACCAGCACCACCCACCCCATAAAGGGGTATCATGTGAATGGTGCCCCCTAGAGTGGTGCAGCAGCGGCCCTGGCTCATTCCCACCTCTACCATCTCAGCTGCTATCAGAGTCCTTGGGGACTGGCTGGGTGAATCTCCTGCTCTGGTTCCCTTCCTCCTTATGCTTTTGGTAAATGCCCTGTCCGCAGGCTTCAGCACGCTGGAGCAGGGGAAGGGGTCCCCTGAGAGGACAAGTGTTCAGATGAATGACATTTCCACTAAGGACTCTTCAGGCTGCAAAGACTAAGACTGAGGATGGTGTGACTGAAATCTCTGGATAGGAAGAGTGGTTGTTGTTCACTTGCTAAGTAGTGTCTGACTCTGCAGGCCCATGGACTGCAGCTTGCCAGGCTTTCCTGTCTTTCACTGTCGCCCAGAGTTTGCTCAAACAAATGTCTGTTGAGTCAATGACGTCATACAGTCATCTCATCCTCTGTAACCCCCTTCTCCTCCTGCCCTCCATCTTTCCCAGCATTAGGATCTTTTCTAATGAGTCGGCTCTTCACATCAGGTGGCCAAAGTATAGGACCTTCAGCTTCAGCAACAGTCCTTCCAATGAATATTTAGGGTTGATTCCTTTAGGATTGACTGGTTTGGTCTCCTTGCCCTCCAAGGGACTCTCAAGAGTCTTCCCCAGCACCACAGTTCAAAAGCATCACTTCTTTGGTGTTTAGCCTTGTTTATGCTCCAACTCTCATATCCATACACGACTACTGGAAGTGGTTACCTTGGCATAAAAAGCACCTTTTCTGTTCCATCAGGACTAGAAAGCATGACTAGAAACTTTAAAAGCAGTATATTTAGGATAAAAGTGAAAAGAGATTGCTTTAAACAAGAAGTTATTGTCTGGTCTCTACACCTCTAGGTCTTTGTTCTCAACTAGTTGAGCGCCCTACGTGAGCCCTTTCATGAGACTCTTGATGAGTGGCTGTGACTGGCAGATGGGGGAGGGTCTATGACTCTTTGGAACTTCAAAGTTGTCTCCCAGATTTGGGGTTCAAGGGTAGTCACATGTCTGAGTCACGGTCATCTGCTCATTTTGCTCTTTATAGATTCCACTGGGACTAGCATTTACACAGTCATTTCTTAGAAAAATAGCCCGTGTTAATTATTTGATAATGGATATCCTGTCTTCTTAGCCTCAGGGGTCCTTTCTTCCCACCCTGCCCATCTCAGCCTCTGGATATTATTTTCATGTTAATCACACATAACAAAGAAGGTGTTGCTTCAGGCCTTCATTCTTTCCAATCTGTCCCTGTTGCTACCCATTGGTAGGGATAGGTCACTTATCCCATGTGAATGAAGGCCAAAACCTGCCCTGAGGATAACTAATTTACTTGGGATTACTTGGGATTGACACATACACACGTCTATATTTAAAATAAAACAATAAGGACCTACTGTAGAGCACAAGGAACTCTACTCAATATTCTGTAATAATCTAAATGGGAAAAGAACTTGAAAAAGAATAGATACATGTATATGTATAACTGTATCAGTTTGGTGTACAAACTGAAATCAACACATTGTTCATCAACTCTATTCCAATAAAAATAAATAAAGACACAAGGTAACCCAGTGAAAGCCACTCAGTCTGTGTCCTACCCTTTGTGATCCCATGGACTATACAGTCTATGGGGTTCTCCAGGCCATTTACTGGAGTGGGTAGCCTTTTACTTCTCCAGGGGATCTTCCCAACCCAGGGATCAAACCCAGGTCTCCCACATTGCAGGCAGATTGTTTACCAGCTGAGCCACTAGGGAAGCGCGTGGCAGGGAACCAGAGGCAGAGTTTAGGCCTGCACTCAGGCCTCCTGAGCCCCTTCCTCACATCTTTTCCCATGACAACAATAACTCCCTGCTTGTTGTGGAAATCAGATTAGATGATGTGCTGAAAGGCCTTTTATGCTCTGAGAAGTGACATGAAGAGTTTTGTGATTATAGCTAGGGATTTATGCTCCCTAACAATCCCAGTGACAGAGTGAGGCCTTTGCTCTTAGAGAAAATTACTTTCCTTCACTGTTTTGCATCTCCCACAAACCTCAGGGGAATGGCTTTTAAGCTTTTGAAAGAGTCAACTAATACGAGATTTTAAACTACAGCTGATGAAGCTTCTGTTGGCTTTCCCCAGTGTCTGAATCTTCTCTGATCTCATGGTAAGCTAGAGTTGGCTCTCTGCTCTGCCTCTAGAGACCATGGTAATAATATCATCCCTTTTAGGTATACTATCTCTGTGTGTGTGTGTGTGTGTGTATCTGTACGGTTGTGTGTGTGTCTGCTAAGAGTCACAAGGATCCCTCCTGTGTTCCTATTTTATTTTTATGTGACTCAGAGCCAAGCTCGTATTTTGTTGAGTTTTGTACAAATACAAACTCTCTAGTGAGGAAGATCCTAAAGAAAGAATGTTTTGAAGAGATAGAGGCAAAGAGGAGGGTTCTTTGGTGGAACTTTCTTAAGAACCAGTCTTTGGGGACTTCCCTGGTGATCCAGTGGCTAAGACTCTGCCCTCCCACTGCAGGGGTCGAGGTTGGCTCCCTGGTCAGGAAACCGGGTCCTGCATGCTGCAACTAAGACCTGGTATAGCCGAATAAATAAAAACACATTTTAAAAAATTCAAAAGAATGGTCTTTGGAGGAAGATAAAGGTTGGATCACATCACCAAGTCAATGGACACGAACTTGGGCAAATTCTGGGAGATGGGGAGGGACAGGGAGGCCTGGTGTGCTGTAGTCCATAGGGTTGCACATAGCTGGACACGACTTAGTGACTAGATGACAACAGCAAAGAAGATACAAAGATGGAATCATTCTTGTCCCTGGAAGGATTAACGGTGTCCACGGTGGTGGGGACTTTAGCCCTAACATCCTGGACTGGCCATTGTGGATGTAGGACACACGTGATGATGTTCCCAGCTGTGGTTCTGAGCCCTGGGCCTCTCAGAGGGCCTGGTCCTTCCTGTACCTGCTGGAGACAGCTCCTCCCACTTCTGCCTCAGGGTCTAGGGCTATCCTACTGGTGTCTACACTGAAGGACTGGCTCTTCCCTCTCTCTGTCTGACCCAGGAATATAGAGAGTCTTAGGAATTCTCAAGAGCAATGAGCTTCTTTAAGAGGGTTTGGTCACTAGAAAAAATAGAATTGTAGGATTTTTAAAACCAAAGAGGGCCTCAGAAACCCATGAGGACATGGAGGCCCAGAGAGATTAGATTTGTTCAAACCTTTATCGTACCATAGTATCTGTGTTAGGATGATAATGCAGGTTTCTTGATTTCTAAATAAATGCTGTTTTCTACTGAATTTTTTGTATTCAGGAAGGAGACATTCTTTTGATAAATGACAATGGGAGAGTTAGGGCAGATTCAAGAATTATCTGTTATCTGGCTGTAGTAGCCACTCTGAGACAAAATGGCTCAGTTAGTTGTAAGAAAGTGTCGTGTTCATATACTGAGTTGCTTCAGTCATATCTGACTCTTTGCAACCCTATGGGCTATAGCCCACTGGTCTCCACTGACCAAGGGATTCTCCAGGCAAGAATACTGGAGTGGGTTGCCATGCCCTCCTCCAGGGGATCTTCCCCACCCAGGGGCTGAACCCAGGTCTCCTGTGTCTCCTGCACTGTAGCTGGATTCTTTACCCACTGAGCCACCTGGGAAGCCTGAAATGCTCAGCTGTGCTATCATCACAAGACACATAGTTAGTGTTATCTCTTTATAGCCACGTGCATGCTAAGTCACTTCAGGCACGTCCAGTTCTTTGGGAACCTATAGACAGTAGCATGCCAGGCTCCTTTGTTCATGGGATTCAGTCTGTAGAGTGAATTCCCTATCATGTAAGTTATAAAGAATGCATGTTCTCACCCACTGATGTGTTAGAGCTGATTCTGCTAGCTCATGAGAATGGATGTTCTTCAGAAATTATTGTGAGTCTGTTGTGAAGTCACTGGCAGCTTGAAATCAGTCATGATGGGAATACTTATACCACGGAGATGAGCAAATATTATAAATTAGGACCTTTTTTTTTTTAATCAGAGAGCCTTTTTGCTGGCACAACAATATCTTTGCCACATGAGAAGTTCCACTATCCAGAAATAATCATTGTTAATCTTCTTATGTAAAAACATCCCCCCCCCAAAATTATTTGTGCTCTGATACATGTGCATGTTATTATTTTAATTCATTTACAGAAAGAGAATAAGGGACTTCCCCAGTGGTCCATGAAGACTCTGCACTTCAAATGCAGGGGGCATGGGAACTAAGATCCCACCTGGCACGAGGCATGACTAAGAAATAAAGTAAGAATACTAAAATAAATTTTAAAAAGAGAATAATATTTCATGAAATTTTCTTGAGATTTTTCACATCAACACATACAGATCTAACAACTCACCATTTTAAATTATAATAAGCTATTACATGACTGCACCATAGTTTACTTAGTCAACCTCTTTTGTTTTTTGTATTAAAGGATGTATGCTTGTGCTTAGCTGCTTCAGATGTATCTGACTCTTTGCAACCCTATGGACTGTAGCCCACCAGGCTCCTCTGTCCATGGGATTCTACAGGCAAGAATACTGGAGTGGATTTCCATGCCCTCCTCCAGGGGATCTTCCAAATCCAGAGAAGGGAAGGAAAGGAATTATTGAAGGACAGTTGATTTCCAATGTTGTGTTAATTTCTGCTATACTGCAAAGTGATTCAGTTATACATATATATCTCAGTACATTCTTTTTTATATTCTTTAACCAGTCTCTTAATTATGGGTGTTCTTGTTTGGATTTCCCCGAAGTAGACCCTGAGATGTGGGGTTGGGTGCAGATGCTTCATTTGGCAGAGGTGACTGAGGAAACACAAATGATACAATGGAAAAATAGAACAAGGAAGTTTGCTTGTTTAAATCAGACCCAAATAAGTTCCTCACATTTGATTGGTTTACATGTCTCCTAAATCTCTGCATCTTTAGGGTCCTCATTTGTCACTTTTTCTTTTGCAATTTATTTATTGAAGGTACTAGATCATTTTGCTGATTGAAGTTCTCATGGCATAGTTTAATATGTTCCTCTGTATGTGGTATTTCCTGTAAATTATTGTTGGATATAAAGGTAGAAATTTCTCAAGTTTAATAATGATGATAAAATAATGATAGATATTCTAATTGTTAAGCTCCATTTATTTTTATTATCACTATTTTTTTATAGACTTTCCTTTTTGGTAGTTTTTTTAAAAACTTTTTATTTTGTATCATAGTATAGTGGATTAACAATGTTGGGATAGTTTCAGGTGCACAACAAAGGGATTCAGCCATACATATACAAGTATCCACTCTCCCCCAAACTCTCCTCTCATCCAGGCTGCCACATAACACTGAGCAGAATTCCCTGTGTTATACAATAGGGCCCTGCTGGTTGTCCATTTCAAGTGCAGTAGTATGTACCTGTCCATCCCAAACTCCCTAAATATCCCTTCCCCCCATCCTTCCCCTTGGTTACAATAAGTTCATTCTCTAAGTCTGTATCATAGACTTTATCTTTGATGGCAGTTTTAGATTTACAGAAAAATTGGGAAGATAGTTCAAAGAATTCCCGATATATTCCCCCTCCCAATGATCTCCCCTCTTATGAACCTTTTACTTTAATATGAAGTGTTGGTTATAATTAATAAACAAATACCAACACATTTAATTAATTAAGTTCATAGTTTACACAGATTTTTAAAGTTTTTACCTAATGTCCTTTCTCTGTTCCAAGATTGCTCCCAACAAATGCTCATTGCATTTTGTTGTCAAGTCTCTTTAGGCGCCCTAAGAGATGGGAATACCAGACCACCTAACCTGCCTCTTGAGAAACCTATATGCAGGTGAGGAAGCAACAGTTAGAACTGGACATGGAACAACAGACTGGTTCCCAATAGGAAAAGGAGTACCTCAAGGCTGTATATTGTCACCCTGCTTATTTAACTTCTATGCAGAGTACATCATGAGAAACGCTGGGCTGGAAGAAGCACAAGCTGGAATCAAGATTGCCGGGAGAAATCTCAATAACTTCAGATATGCAGATGACATCACCCTTATGGCAGAAAGTGAAGAGGAACTAAAGAGCCTCTTGATGAAAGTGAAAGAGGAGAGTGAAAAAGTTGGCTTAAAGCTCAACATTCAGAAAATGATCATGGCATCTGGTCCCATCACTTCATGACTCTGATGCTGGGAGGGACTGGGGGCAGGAGGAGAAGGGGATGACAGAGATTGAGGTGGCTGGATGACATCACTGACTCGATGCACATGAGTCTGGGTGAACCATGGGAGTTGGTGATGGACAGGGAGGCCTGGCATGCTGCGATTCATGGGGTGGCAAAGGGTCAGACATGACGGAGTGACTGAACTGAACTGACTATGACAGGTTCTTAAACCTTTCTGGTTTTTGATGACCTTGACAGTTTTAAAGAGTACTGGTCAGGTATATTATAGGATCCTCATCTATTGGAAACAGTCTGATGTTTTACTCAGGATTAGACTGTGCTTATGGGTTTTGGGGAGGACTATTACAGAGGTAAAGTGCCATTTTCATCATATTATATCAAGAGGACAAAGAATGCACATGATTTGTGGCTGTGATGCTGACTTTGACTACTGGGCAGAGGTTGCTGTTGTTCAGTGATTTTGAAGCCCAAGAAAATAAAGTCTGTCACTGTTTCCACGTTCCCCCATCTATTTACCACGAAGAGATGGTGGTTGTCAGGTTTATCCACTGTAAAGCTACTCTCCCCTCTAGCCTCCACACTTCCACACTCCTTGTAGCCCACACTTAAGGAGTGGGATGTTATACTTCTCCTCCTTGCTTCCTCTCCTCCTTGAGGATGCTGCGCGCTTAGTCACTCAGTCGTGTCCAACTCTTTGCCACACCATGCACTGTAGCCTGCCAGGCTCTGCTGTCTATAGAATTTTCCAGGCAATAGTACTGGAATGGGTTGTCGTTTCCTCCTCCAGTGAATCTTCCTGTCCTAGGGACTGAACCCACATCTTGTAGCTCCTGCACTAGCAGGCAGATCTTTACCACTGAGCCACCTGGGAAGCTGAGGGTGGAATATGCATATAAAATGATTTGGAATTCTGCGTGAGATCTTTGTTTTTTCTCCCCACATATTTATTTACTCAATCATTTATCTCAATGTGGACACATAGCTATTTATTTTATGCGTTGGTCTATAATCCAATGCAACTTTATTTTGTTGGCCAAATTGTTCCAGCTTTCAGTTGGCTTCTGTGTCCCCTATCATTGTGGGTTATTAATTTATTGTGAGCGTTTCCTTAGTTTCTGGGCTCCGTTGGTTTTTAAGGAATAGAAACTTACTCCAGTTACCTCAAGTTTTGAAAGGGGAGATTACATTTTTTTAACAGTATATACATAAGGATTTACTCTCCTTTTCCTAATCTGATGAAATGTGATGGCTAGTTTTACATGACTTCTTAAACCACTGAGGTCAATACCTTACTCTGCCGGGTCTCCCTTTAAGAGATTCTTCATTAGCAATTGTTAAATGAGTCTTCCAGCATTTGCCTTTGGTCTTTCTTTTCTAACTGGTGCTAAATTTTAACAAAATACTGTCCTGTTTCTGTAACCATTTCAGTGAGGATGTAGGACTAATTTGGTCTTTGCACGACAGGTACCTGTGTGTGGTTTGTAGCTGGGGGCGAGGGGGTAGTCTCAGTTCCTGTTCCATAGCTGTGTGAAGGCAGTGCTTTCTCCTGTCCCTGAAGCCTAGACTTGGGCAACTGAGATAACCACATGTCCTTATTATTTTGCACTCTAGCATTTCCTCTTCTTTTTATCCTTTCTCTTGAGACTTTCTTTGCCTTTTTTTTGTAGTTCAGCTATGCATTTTAAAGTATGTTTGTTATATTTCACCCAGAATTTCTACATCTTTTATATTTAAAACTTTTAAAGTCTGTTGCCAGAAATGGAAGTCCTACTCTTTACTTCCTCTTTTTAAAATTGTATTTCAAGAAATTAAAACAATTAAAAGCTACAAGGTATTATTTCAAATATATCTTAACTTTCACCTAGAAATGGAAATTCTTTAATTTCTCCCATGAATATTTATGTGTGAGACACTGTCCCAAGAACTTGTGATAAATCAGTGAAGAAAACAGAAGTCCTTCTCCCCTTGGAGCTTACATTCTGGTGGGAGATGCAGACAATGAGTAATAAACATAATTTGTGATGATATTGCCTGATATGTAGAAGCAGATAATCCTCTGAAACAAAACAAAGAACAAGACCCAAAACAACTAGAGCAGGGCTTGGGAATCAAGAGTGTAGAAAGTTGGACTTAAAAAAAATTTTTTTAAATTTATTTTAATTGGAGGATAGTTACTTTACAATATTGTGGTGGTTTTTGCCATACATCAGTATGAATTGGCCATGGGTATATATGTGCCCCCTCCATCCTGAACCCCCTCCTTCCTGCCTCCCCACTCCGGCCCTCCAGGTTGTCACAGAGCAGAGGCTTGTCTTTTACAGTAAAGTGGTTCTGGTAGGCCCCACTGGAAAGATGACATTTGAATCAGTCATGAAGGATATGGTGGCCAGGTAGAATTCTGGGGGAAGCGCCTTTCAGACAGAGGGAACAACCAAGGCAAAGGCCTTAAGGTGAGAGTGTGACTGATGGGTTTGAGGAAAAACAAGAAGGCTTGTGTGGCTGGCATGAAGTGCATAAGCAGGGAACTTGTGAGAGATGATGATCAAGTGGAGGAGAGCGGGTAGATCGTGGGTGGACTTACTGGTCATTTGAAGAACTTTGACTTTCTCTGAGTTAATGCAGGATCCATTGAAGGTAGCTTTTCCCCCGCCCCACAAATTAATACAAAGAACTTTTTGTTTTTTGAACCATTTGAGAACAAGCTACCAACATGAAAACCTATAATCCCCCAATTCTTTAATGTATAATTCCTACAAACAAGGACTATCCAATCATCTGTAACTATACAACCATACAACTGTCAAAACCAAAAACTGCCGTTGATACTGTACTAACATTCTATTCTCAGGCTCTCTTCAAATTACACCAGTTGTTCCAAATCCGTCCTTTTTGTAGCCAAAGGGTCTAGTCTAGATCTCACGTCACTTTTAGTTGTCATGTCCCTTTAGTCTCCTTCAGTCTGAAAGAATTCCTTGCACTTCCTTTACTTTTATGACACTGGCACTTTTGCAGATTAGTTCAGTTCAGTTTCACTTCAGTTGCTCAGTCGTGTCCAGCTCTTTGCGACCCCATGAATCGCAGCATGCCAGGCCTCCCTGTCCATCACCAACTCCCGGAGTTCACTCAGACTCGTGTCCATCGAGTCGGTGATGCCATCCAGCCATCTCATCCTCTGTCGTCCCCTTCTCCTCCTGCCCCCAATCCCTCCCAGCATCAGAGTCTTTTCCAATGAGTCACCTCACATGAGGTGGCCAAAGTACTGGAGTTTCAGCTTCAACATCAGTCCTTCCAATGAACACCCAGGACTGGTCTCGTTTAGGATGGACTGGTTGGATCTCCATGCAGTCCAAGGGACTCTCAAGAGTCTTTTCCAACACCACAGTTCAAAAGCATCAATTCTTCTGCACTCAGCTTTCTTTATAGTCCAACTCTCAAGCTAATAAAATCGTCGAATATCCCTTTATTAGGTTTTGTTGGTTGTTTCCTCATGAATAGGATTCAGTTGTTTTTGACAATACTATCATGGGATAGGCATTTTTTTCACTCACTGAATCTAGCCATGAGTATGCAATTTGAATTTGTCTCATTACTCGTGCTGCTAAGTTTGATCACTTAATCACAATGTTGACCAGGTTTCTCCTCTATAAAGTTACTTACAGTCTTAGTAAGTATTTGGGGGAAAAGTCACTTTCAGTTCAGTTCAGTTGCTCAGTCGTGTCCGACTCTTTGCAACACCAAGAACTGCAGCACGCCAGGCCTCCCTGTCCATCACCAACTCCTGGAGTCCACCCAAACCCATGTCCATTGAGTTGGTGATGCCATCCAAAAATCTTATCCTCTGTGGTCCCCTTCTCCTCCTGCCCCCAATCTTTCCCAGCATCAGGGTCTTTTCCAGTGAGTCAGCTCTTTGCATCAGGTGGCCAAATTATTGGAGTTTTAGACTTTATAAATATTTTTTCTCCTAATTCAACTTCCACTGACTAGTTTTATTCTTTTTTTTCCCAAATAGTTTATATGTCTCTATATCAATATTACTTATAGCAATAATGAGTTGGCTTCAACATCAGTTCTATCTTCCCACCTCCCATATTTAAAAATGTACTTTCTGAGAAACTTTGTTCATATAAATAAATAGATGAGTTCAAAACAAGTTTTATACTTGCACGTTGGCTAATCCTTTGAACTCCTTCCAAGCTATATGCAAATCACAAATTCTCTGTCATAAAAATTACATGTAATGCTCTATCAGCTGATTAGTTTAACTTTTTTCTTTTGTTGAAAACAAAAAACATTTTAAAAACCTACCTTGCAAAAGGATTTCCTTCTTAATTTTCAATTTCTCTGAATTACACAGGAGAGACTTATTAAGACTTATCAATGTCACTTAACTTTATAGCCTGTTAAAAGTATTTGTTTTGCTTAGAAAAGCTTAGAAAATTTTGAATATTAATTTTATAACATTTTGATTATTTAACTTATATGCAGAGTATATCATGAGAAACGCTGGGTTGCAAGAAGCACAAGCTGGAATCAAGATTGCTGGGAGAAATATCAATAACCTCAGATATGCAGCGGAGAAGGCAATGGCACCCCACTCCAGTACTCTTGCCTGGAAAATCTCATGGATGGAGAAGCCTGGAAGGCTATAGTCCATGGGGTTGCTGAGGATCGGACACAACTGAGCGACTTCACTTTCACTTTTCACTTTCATGCATTGGAGAAGGAAATGGCAACCCACTCCAGTGTTCTTGCCTGGAGAATCCCAGGGACCGGGGAGCCTGGTGGGCTTCCGTCTATGGGGTCACACAGAGTCGGACACGATTGAAGCGACTTACCAGCAGATATGCAGATGACATCACCCTTATGGCAGAAAGTGAAGAGGAACTAAAAAGCCTCTTGATGAAAGTGAAAGAGGAGAGTGAAAAAGTTGGCTTAAACCTCAACATTCAGAAAANGGATGGCATCACTGACTCGATGGACGTGAGTCTGAGTGAACTCCGGGAGGTGGTGATGGACAGGGAGGCCTGGCATGCTGCGATTCATGGGGTCGCAGAGTCGGACACAACTGAGCAACTGAACTGAACTGAACATACATTCAAGATGTACTTTTTTGGGGGTAAAAAATATTGGTTCTGGAAATTTAGCTTAGTCAATTTATGGAAATTATCCACCATAAAACCTAATGGTGGTAGGCTACTATCATGCCAGGACAACAGGCTTAAACAGCTGCCTTGGGCAAACTGAGACATATGTTTATGTTATCTAATGAACAGAGCCACCATCCATTGTCATACCATTCAGCCAAATCAACTTCTTTTCTGTCAGAAAAAATCTGACTTCATATTCAATCCAAATAAACATGCTATTATGTGTCCCCATGACAACCAGCTCACTTCTAAATTCAGCAACTAGCTGGGGATAAGATGATCCCATTTCCTCACACATCAATTTAAAAGGATACAGTCTTAACTCCCTTGATTTTATAATATTTACAATTTAAATAGCACCATTCAATACTCCCTACAAGTCAGAACTCCTTTTTTTTTTTTTTTTTGCAGCCAAAGCTTGTTTATCAATAAAATCATGTTCCCAAGCTAAAGTAAGTTTAAAGCATGGATTAAAAACAAAACAAAACAAAACCAATTTCTGTGTAGTCACTGTAACGATCAAGACCAGTTGCATAATTTGCAGGGCTCAGTGCAAAGTGAAAATGTGGGGCCCTTTGTTCAAAAATTAAGTATTTCAGGATGGGAACATCAGATCCTGAAAGCCAGCACTAACTTTTAAAAGGTGGGGCTCTTCTAAGGGCAGGTCACAGACCCAG
Source organism: Redunca redunca (assembly GCA_006410935.1). Taxonomy (NCBI): domain Eukaryota; kingdom Metazoa; phylum Chordata; class Mammalia; order Artiodactyla; family Bovidae; genus Redunca; species Redunca redunca. The sequence continues at coordinate 27,210 of SJYQ01002139.1, forward strand.
TGAGCTGGCCTGAATAGCAGTTTTGTTTGTAAAGACTGTTATGCCCATTCCTAGGGTAAGCTGAATCAATATGAATAAAAGTTTACAAATTTTAAAAATAATATCACTGAGCCACCCGTGCATGTATTTTCTTCTCAGTAAAAGTGGACACAATTTATTAACTGAAAACACCTGTGTATTTTCCTTATCCGAAAGGCATAGGAAAGCTGTCTATCACAACCTTTATCATAATCTGGTGGACAGTTTCTCAGTGCCTCAGTTTCCTCATCTGTAAGATGGGGATAATGTACCTACCTTGAATTATAAGGACCAGTTGGGTTAATATGGGAATGCACTTAGAACAGTGTATGGCATGTAGTACTATGGTAGCTGTAGTAGAACAGAACTGTTTTCTATTATCATTATTATTCAATAATTTCATTAACTATTCAAGTTACAATAACGTTAGAATAGGAATTGATTTAATGGCAATGACAGACTTGGTATGTAAAATCTTTTTACCTATCAAGGGTGTACCTGGTATTATAACCTTTTCCATATTTATGTAATATTTTCTATTTTTCACCAGAAAAACAGTGACCTAATGAGCAATGTTAATTTGTATGATGCTTTCCAAGCCAATTCTAATAACTTTTAAAATGTTAACCTTAGTGATAATTTTACCAGTGCCCTTAACTTTCCTCACAAAGAATTAATTGATTTACATTCTGTAAATAATCATTGCACATTGCATTAGAGATATTTTTCATACTATTGTTTGACAATTTTTATGATGAAGATCACAAAGCAGAATTGTAATTAGAAAGAAGAACACGTTCTGTGTAAAATTTATTGTTTAGTTTTGCTGTTTTGCTTTTTTGGTGGTTCTTGGAATGTTGATTGAAAAACTTCTGTCGTGTTTTTGTTAGAACTTTGGTCTCTTATAGAAGTGCCCAAACTGTTGGTTTCCTTGTCCAAGGGAATCCTTAGTCTGCTTTCTTCAATATATGGTTCTTCCTTAGCTAGAGACAGGCAATTTAAAAATATTTTATATGGTATATATATATGAAATGCTGACTTCTTTTACTCTAAAGTGACAGTAGAATTCAAACAGAACTCACATTTGTATAAAACACATCTGTATTAGTTTCCTGGGGCTGCTGTAACAAAGTACCACAACTTGGAGGGCTGAAAACAACAGAAATTTACTGTCTCACAGTTCAGAGGCTAGAAATCTGAAATCAAGGTGTCAGCAGGGCCATGCTACCTCTGAAACCTGCAGGGGAATCCTTTTCTCTCCCCAGCTTTTGGTGAATTGCCAGCAGTCCTTGGTTTTCCTTAGTTTGCAGTTGCATACCTCTCTAGTCTCTGCCTTTTGTTATGGGGCATCCTCCCTGTGTGTGTCTGTCTTCACATGACTGTTTTCCCACAAGAACACCAGTGGTAGTTAGCGCGGGCCCATTATACTTCAGTATGATCTCGAACAAAGCTAGTGGAGGTGATGGAATTCCAGTGGAGCTATTTCAAATCCTGAAAGATGATGCTGTGAAAGTGCTGCACTCAATATGCCAGCAAATTTGGAACACTCAGCAGTGGCCACAGGACTGGAAAAGGTCACTTTTCATTCCAATCCCAAAGAAAGGCAATGCCAAAGAATGCTCAAACTACCACACAATTGCACTCATCTCACACGCTAGTAAAAGAATGCTCAAAATTCTCCAAGCCAGGCTTTAGCAATATGTGAACCGTGAACTTCCTGATGTTCAAGCTGGTTTTAGAAAAGGCAGAGGAACCAGAGATCAAATTGCCAACATCAGCTGGATCATNCTCAAGATTTTCCATTACAGCCATACAACCAGATTATAATTGTATATGCCAATAACAATGTACATTTATTTATGAATAATTAAGTTTATATTTTCAAGGAAAACATCTAACTACATAGATTTATATTTCCAAAATCTATTATAAAGAAATAAATTATGGAAAGTGTTTGTGATAGAAATTACTCAAATCAGTAAGGTCTAGATTAAAATGATGTAGAGTGAAAATGATTATTCATTTTTATAATAAGTTGTAATAAATGATAAAAAGTCAGGTACCATATCAATTGTGCTAATTCTCATTACTTACTTTGTAATAATCCAATGTAATATGAAGCTAAAATGTTATGAAACAATGCTATAAATGGCATGATATTTCTTCTGCAAATATATGTGAACACATATATCAAATTCTGGGATTTGACTTTCAGAAGTAAGTCAGAATCATATATTAATATCAGAAATCATTCCATTAACTTGATCAGATATTGTAACTAAACTTAGTTCATACACGTGAAGAAAGAGAAAAGGGTGTTCTTTAGAAGCTAATCAGTCTGAAAGCTGCGGTGAGGCTGTGGCTTTTATTTATAAACATGAAGCAGGAGGTAGGAAAGCACAGCCTAGGAGATGCCTCAGGAACAAATGTGCGCTCAGAGGGCTCAGTATCAAGAAAGACTCACATGGAAGTTGAGGGTTTGCAAATCGGTTCGCTAGAAAGTCTGCACATCCAAATATCTGTGAGTGTTATTGCTTGACAAAGCTTTTGTCACAAGTGGAACCTTAGCAACATGAAATCTCGGAGATGTAGCTTTCAGCTTTCCAAGTAGGATAGGTTAGGACGGCAAGTTAGGACGTGGGTCTTGAGTGAACCAGGTTAGTTTACAAAATTTACCACTGTGGCCTTCAGTAGAAATTACCAACACTGTTGCCTTGCACTTCATCCTGAACAGACTTAACATTAAGTGTGTGTGTGTGTGAGAGAGAGAAATGTGCTCTGTTGCTCAGTTGTGTCCAACTCTTTCTGACCCCATGGACTGTAGCCCACCAGGCTCCTCTGTCTGTGGGATTTTCCAGGCAAGAATATTGGAGTGAGTTACCATTTCCTCCTCCAGAGGATCTTCCCAACCCAAAGATTGAAACTGAATCTATTGCACTTTACTGCTTAAGTCACTGGGGAAGCCCGTGTGTGTGTGTGTGTGTGTGTGTGTGTGTGTGTGTGTGTGTGTGTATCTGATAGTTAACACTGTGCTCTAGAAATCTCCTGGAAACTGGAGTAGCTGACCCATAGAGATGTTGTCCTATCCCTATGAAGGGAGGTAAGATGATCCTTGAATCCTGTAGCCAGAGATGAAGTGACTCTCTCAGTGAGGGCCAGATTAACTCATAAAACTCTAAAGAATGATGTTTGCAAAAGAAGAACCTGGAAAGAATCTCGACAACTTTTTCTATGAGTACTTTATCAGATTTCATGCAACATCTCATAGTTATTTTTCTTTCCTTACGTGTGTTTCATTACTGTTTATTGTAGCAAACAAAAGCAAAACCTAGAGCCAAAGTCTGTAATACCTGGAGGGGGAAAAGCAAATAAATGGAATGGAACTGTTGAGGGACATTGACTCTGTAACAAATCAAGTGAGAAGCCCAAGAGACCAAGTAGGTCTTTGAAGATGTAAAAATAAAACAAAATAATCCCCTAAGGAAAAGTAGAAAGAACAATCCCCTGTGGAAAACAAAGAAAATGGACCTTGTGTGGCTATCAGGGACCCAAAATAAAGTGGAATCAGGCAGTCATGACAGATCTGGGGTTCAGCCATGTATTATTCTGTGTTCTTAGAAAAACCACAGACAAACAACTATAAGCACTTCTGCTTCTCCTAAGGGTCATACCTGAAAAAGCCTCCAATGAGAAGCTCCAGTGGTAGCCAATCATTGAAGACTTGTGGTTAGACTCTGAAGACTTATGGTCAGGCTGCAAGAGCCACACAATCCCCTTTGCAGCTCCCCCAACTGTGACTTCTGCAGCTTTTGCTTCTAAAAAATTCCTCATCCCCTTCACCCTCCAGGGATGTATTTTCAGTATGTATCTCCAGTTTGCAAAGCTTGCACAACCTTACAAACAATAAACCTTGTCTTTTGCGTTAAGACAAACCTGACTCTTTTCTGAGTTTTATTTCTGATTTAAGACAACAAAGAACAGATGAAACAGGTTGAATCCATAGGGCCTGTGATAAGGTTGTTAGAACTGTTGGGGCCTTAGGGTCCTCAATTATAAAAGAGCATTGGGCAAGGTGGTTGCACAATAAGGGTACTTTTAAGGCTGCTATTCATCAGTGACCGTTCCGAAGGAGGCCCCGTCATCACCTGAATGTGGATAGGGTATGTGCCCTGCCCTTCCAGGTCCTCCCAGTAGGACGGGGAAGAGCAGTAGCCCTGGGACAGTGAGGTACACCAGGCTGTGTGGCTTCAGACAAGTCATCTGACATCTCCAAGGTGTCGAGGCTAGATCACCTCTAACGTCTTTTCTGTCTCTGATGCTCAATTGTGTTCCCCCCTGAAGCATGAGCTCGCTGCTCAGGTTGTTCCCTGGAGACCCAGGAGTGGAGAAATGGGGAGCAGGATGGGAACTCAGGCCATAGTATGAGACAGAGACAGCGTTTGGTCCTGTCCCAATACATTTTATCTCCCTTGACTTTGAATCTGTACCTCCTGGAACAGGAACTCTGCAGTCACAGGAATCTCTAATATGTAACCCGCACAGACTTCCTGTTGATTTCCTTCCTTTTTCTGATAAAGCTTTGAATCTGGCCCCCATGGTGCAGTTTTAAAACTTTCTTTGCACAGTGATCATTCCCTTCCACGCCTGTGCAGGGTGTGTATCCAGGGACCCCAGCCACAGCCCTTGGTGAAGGGAGGCATGTCTATTCCATAAAATGGAGGTGGACTTTATTGCTTTTGGCTCAGCTTTTACCTCCCTAGACCTCCAAGAGGGGCCATGTGGGCAGCGTGTAGCAGAGCCTGGGAAGACACAACTTCTGCTGCAGCTGCTGCTAAGTCGCTTCAGTCGTGTCCGACTCTGTCCGACCCCATAGACGGCAGCCCACCAGGCTTCCCCGTCCCTGGGATTCTCCAGGTAGGAACACTGGAGTGGGTTGCCATTGCCTTCTCTGGGGAAGACACAACTGGCTTCCCCTACTTACCCAGGTTTCCTATCATTTTCTCCCAGAGCTGGGATTCCAGCAATGCAACCCCAATCAATGTCCATTTTCTAGAATGATTCTGCTACCTTTATCCCTGGAACCTTGACTCCTGGCCCCAAAGGGGTGAGTCTGGGAAATCATTCATACACCAGCACTGACGCCTCTGTGTTGTACATGTGCCTGCGAGTGTGCTAAGTCGTTTCAGTTGTGTCTGACTCTTTTCAACCCTCTGGACTGTAGCCATCCAGGTTTCTCTGTTCATGGGATTCTCCAGGCAAGGATACTGAAGTGGGTCACCATGCTTTCCTCCAGGAGATCTTCCTGACCCAGGGATCGAACCTGCGTCTTTTATATCTCCTGCATTGGTAGAGGGTTCTTTACCACCATCGCCACCTGGGAAGCCCCTCTGCTGTGGGTATAAATTCAGAAAGGAGTAGGTCTTGAGAGAGTGGCATTTGAATTACTGAGGCCCTGGACATCAGTCTCCCACATCCTCTTCGTGGACTTGCCCTCAAGACCCGATTGCATGTGGCATGGTAAGCAGACGTGGTAAAGCTATTACCATGTTGCTCATTAATCTTCAAGTTTCTTTGCCAAAAGAGCTAGAATTTGGCCAAGACTGTGCCCATGGTCTGGACTAAGGGACCCGAGGTTGCTCAAAGCAGGTCCAGGGAACTCAGCATGGGGGAGGGACAGGAGAGAGAGCAGGCTATGTGGTCACCTAATTTTATGGAGAAGTGACAGAAGACATCTTTGTGTTCCGCATTGTTTGACTTCTTTCCTCTATCTCCTTTTCTCTCTCACAGACATGGGAAGGGAAGCCTTTGTGTTCCCCAATGAGTCACATGATTCCTTTGCGGCACTGGCGGTGCATTTAGAGAAGCCTGGGGCATGGCGAGTGTCAGAGTCTGTACTAACCTCACCCATGATACAGTCTAAGGCATATAACATCCTGGAGCAAGAAAATGAGGTCCTTGTCTTTAAAGGAAAGATTGAAATGTGTAGTGGGCTTGTGTGTGGTTCTGATATGTTTTTCAAGATTCGATAGAGCTCTCCTGGTCCAAAGCACCTCTGTGTGGGCCGGGAGTCTGCCCCAGGCACTGCAGAGCTATGGGTGGATGGGCACCCCACAGTGAGGAGGAGTCTGGAGGAAGAAGGGATTCTCTATGAGGACAGAAGCCAGCATTGTCTTGGGCAGGAGCAGGAGTCCTTTGGTAATAACTTTGATAAGAATCAGTCTTTGGATATGAACTTGTGGGACTGTGTCGTCACCAGCTGAGGTTATGGGTTTGTCATGGTGGGACTTTTGGTCCTACATTTTGACCTTGGAGGACACCAATATCTGAGGTGCACCCAAGCATGAAAATTGTTAGTTACTCAGTTGTTACTCTTTTCGACCCCATGGACTGTAGCCAAACCAGCTCCTCTGTCCATGGAGTTCTCCAGGCAAGAATACTGGAGTGGGTAGCCATTCCTTTCTCCAGGGAGTCTTCCTGACCTGGGGATCGAACCTGGGTCTCCAGCTTTGCAGGCAGATTCTTTACCATCTGAACCACCAGGGAAGTTGGAGGTGCATGTGAAATCTTCACCAAGCCCCAGGTGTGGCCCCGAGGTCCGTTCTGCTCCTCTCCGCATGCAGGTCCTGAAGGGCAAACCTCGGAGATTAAACCTCTCTCTTCCTGTGTGTCAGGCTCTTCAGTATTTGTTTGTTGCATGTATTGGAATCTCGCCTAGCTCTGTGGTGGCTGCTTTCCCTTCCTCTTCAATGTGTCTTCACCTAAAGCGTTTGTTTATTTGTAGGCTGCCTCAGTTCATTTCAGTCTGTCAGTCGTGTCCAACTCTTTGTGACTCCATGGACTGTAGCACGCCAAGCTTCCTTGTCCATCACCAATTTCCAGAGCTTGCTCAAACTCATGTCCATTAAGTTAATGATGCCATCCAGCCATCTCATCCTCTGTTGTCCCCTTCTCCTCCTGCCTTCAATCCTTCCCAGCATCAGGGTCTTTTCTAGTGAGTCAGTTCTTTGCATCAGGTGGTCAAAGTATTGGAGCTTCAGCTTCAGAATCAGTCCTTCCAATGAATATTCAGGCCTGATTTCCTTTAGGATGGACTGGTTTGATCTCCTTGCAATCCAAGGGACTCTCAAGAGTCTTCTCCAATACCACAGTTCAAAAACCTCAATTCTTTGGTGCTCAGCTTTCTTTATGGTCCAACTCTCACATCCATACATGGCTACTGGAAAAATGAAAGCAATAATCACTGGAAATCAGAACTGAAGGATTCTTTTGAACTTAGAGGTACCTTAGAAACCTCATGGAATTATGGTTTTTATACTTTTTTTTTTTGAAAACTTGAGACCAAGTGAGACTTTATGTGAACACCCTACAAACAAACAAACAAACAAGCAGGAAAAAAGCAAACAAAAAATCACCTGGTAGAAGCAATAGATCTTTTTTCTAAACTGTTTGACTCTTCACAAGTTTTGGGAAGGTATTAGCTGTGGGTGAAATCTCTAACTTTCCCAGAGAACTTCTTTCTAAGTAACACAATTTGAAAAGTGTTTTAAACCAAAGCCCTCATTGTACAGAGTTTGAGGACCTAGAGCGAAAAGGCACTGTTACAAAAGTAATAGTCTAGCTCAGAGTGGAAATGAAATGCAGGTCTTCCAATTTCATACATAGTGGCTGATTTCTGGCTATGGTCCCAGCCCCTTTCTTCCCATAACTGAGCCTCCACTCCACATCCAAGGGTGGGTTTTGGCTGCTTCCATTATGGGCTCTTCAATCACGATTTTAACCAGTGGTGACCTGACCCAAACTGTGCTAGGTGAATTAGCCCTCTATTCATACTTTTGAATTAAGAGAGAGCTATTCTTCAATTTGAGCAGAGTTGAAAGGTGGGGAGAGAGTTTGCTTGTATTCCTGATTCATGTTCCTGATAAAACAAAGTCCTTTCACTAAATCCTTTCAGATTCATGCTACCTGCTACTGGAAAAGTCTTTACTGAAGACCCATACACAGTTTCTTGGAGAAGGCAATGGCTCCCCACTCCAGTACTCTTGCCTGGAAAATTCCATGGACTGAGGAGCCTGGTGGGCTACAGTCCATGGGGTCGCAAAGAGTCAGACATGACTGAGCGACTTCACTTTCACTTTTCACTTTCATGCATTGGAGAAGGAAATGGCAACCCACTCCAGTGTTCTTGCCTGGAGAATTCCAGGGACAGGGGAGCCTGGTGGGCTGTCGTCTCTGGGGTCGCACGGAGTCGGACACGACTGAACTGACTTAGCAGCAGTAGCAGCTACACAGTTTCTTCATAGTTTTCTACCATCAAGAGACTTAAATTAGCAGGTTTCCGGTGAACAGTTGATTGTTGTTGATTTGCAGGAGCCCAGCTTTTTTCTTTTTTCCTTGTGTAGAGTTTGTTAGGATTTTAGTTTAAGTATTTGGCCTAATCTTAAAAATAGAAAACCCCGTATAAATGATTTCATGTGATAGTCAGTCTATCTGTGAACGTTCCTCAATGTTGACATTTATGCTGTAATACAACATATCATAAAGAAAGTTTTTGGTCTTTAGAATTATATTCTAAAAGGTAACAGGGATTATGGGAGGAAATATGATTTAGGGCATAACATTAAAAACTTATTTTTTGTTGTTTTTTAGTCTCTAAGTCATGTCTGACTCTTTGCAACCCCCGCTGACTGCAGCACGTCAGGCATCCCTGTCCTCTATCTCCCAGAGTTTGCTCAACTCATATCCATTGAGTTGGTGATGCTATCTAGCCATCTCATCCTCTGCCACCCTTTTCTTCTTTTGCCTTCAATCTTTCCCAACATCAGGGTCTTTTCCAATGAGTCGGCTCTTCGCATCAGGTGGCCAAAGTACAGAGCTTCAGCTTCAGCATCTGTCCTAATGAACATTGAGGATGGATTTCCTTTAGGATTCACTGGTTTGATCTTACAGTCTAGGGGGCTCTCAGGAGTCTTCTCCAACCCCATGATTTGAAAGAACCAATTCTTTGGTGATCAGCCTTCTTTATGGTCCAGCTCTCATATCCATACCCGACTATTGGAAAGACCACAGCCTTGGTTATACAGACCTTTGTAGGCAAAGTGATGTCTTTGCTCTTTAATGTACTAAGTTTGTTATAACTTTCCTTCCAACGAGTAAGCGTCTTTTGATTTTATGGCTGCAGTCACTGTTCACAGTGATTTTGGAGTTCAAGAAAATAAAATTTGTCACTGAAAGTGAAAGTCACTCAGTCATGTCCGACTCTTTACAACCCCATGGACTATACATGGAACTCTCCAGGCCAGAGTACTGAAGTGGGCAGCCTTTCTGTTCTCCAGGGGATCTTCCCAACCCAGGTTTCCTGCATTGCAGGTGGATTCTTTACCAGCTGAACCACAAGGGAAGCCCAAGAATACTGGAGTGGGTAGCCTATGTCTTCTCCAGCAGATCTTCCTAACTGGAATCAAACCAGAGTCTCCTGCATTGCAGGTGGATTCTTTACTAACTGAGCTATCAGCTATTTGTCACTGTTTCTTTTTTTCCCCCTTCTATTTGCCATGAAGTGATGGGAATGGATGCCATGATCCTAGTGTTTGTTTTTTTGAATGTTGATTTATGCAATGATGTAACTGGCTCAATGTCAAAAACAATGAGTATTCCAGTAAAACTATTATCATGTATACCTTAAGTTAAAGTAACCAAATATTGGACTTAACCTTAAAAGAAGATAAATCTAACCCAATGGAAAGGTGTATAAGTAAAGGTTGAGTAGTGGGGATAAAGGCAAAATGCACCAAGATGAGAAAGGATAGCACGGTAAGTACTTCTAAGACAGAGCACATGGCCAGATGGATTGAAGAAGAATATCTGGTTCTGCATCCCTTCAGTTAGCTGTGTTCCCTTGTTTTGGTGTTCTTGTGACAGTTGCTGTTACTTGGTGGTGGAAAATAGTAACTGACTGGGAAAAAGCAATGATGCAACATCTATATTACATTGATATCATTCCCTCAGTTATCAATTATACCTGCATTATTAATAGTTCTTGTCACAGAATGAGAGCTGAAGCTGAAGCGTACTAACGACCAGTGGTGATGGTGCTGGAATTTCTGTATTCAAGGGGCTTAGTAGTGGAAATCTGGTTGAAAAGGGGTCCTAGGAGGTATTATATTGAAGCTACATTTGAATAGCAAGCATATTTTATTATTTCTTTTTCACTTAAATCACATCACCCCTTCCCAAGTTGGCTGTGGCTTTGCTAATTACCTAAGAAAATGATGTGGCAGAAAGAATGCTATTCGGAGATGGCCCGGAGCATTGAAAGCTGATGAAGTTATTTCTTAAGTAGTGTATTTGGCCCCAAGGGCTGAGATTCAGAAGCATCAACAGCCACTTCAGTTTGGAAATTTGCTTAGGGTGATTACCAAGATGAAACAAATGTGAGGACAGGAGAGAGACCTTTCCCAAGTGGCCTTTATCAGCCTGAACAATTCTTCAGGAAGAGGCGGTGGCAGCCACCTCTGGCGCCAAGAATCAAACACTCCTGCCCTGAATGTATTTCAGAGGCTAGGTCACTATGTAGGAGCCCCCAGGGGATTCAGAAACAGGAGATGTCAAAAATAGAAGGTGCAAAGGGATGGAGGGAATCAAGAGAATCTGATTATGCTGAAGGGAAAAGAAAGATGCATCAAATAAGACATGGTGATGGGCTTTGCCAATCCCATATTACTAAACTGTTCACGAGGGTGCCCATACACAGTGCCACTCTCTGAGTGAGCAGAGGTGGAATTCTCTCTCAGCAGGGGTAAATCCATAGGCTTCAGATTGATCTCTCACGGAATTGCTCCCAGATGAGCATACAGGTTATGGACTCAGGACAATCGACATCACTTCACTGGTGTTTTGTGAAGCCCAGATAAAAATTTTATTCAACTCTTTATTCTTTCAACCATTACAGAGTTTTGATCATTGCCTTTGGTAACACTGAGTCCTGAGCTTGGAGAAAATAACTTTGTCTTGGATATCTGATTTAGGATCCTGTTTTCTTCGTTTTGCAGGTGGAATTCCAAGCTGCGGTAATCTTGTGTGCCCTGATAAACTCTCGAACTCCTTAGAGGAAGAGCTCATTTCACTTTGCAAGGCTTGTAGGAGCCGCACTCCTCTTGGTGAAAGAAGCCCAGGCTGCAGATACTGAGGGAATGTGCCTCTGCCCTGACTGTGCACTGTGACTCTGGCTGAGACAAAACAGAATGAGAAGCTGGGCAGAATAAATTTAGAGTCTAATTTCTTTGGCTTTTTAACTCACAAGGGTGAGACAATTTGACTTTAGACTTTACTTACGAGGAAATTTAATCTTGGGATTTTAACCTCTCCCTGGAAATTTAATAATGAAGAGATTTTGTATTTAGATTTGGGGCAGTATTCTTGCCTGGAGAATCCCATGGACAGACGAACCTGGAAGCCTATGGTCCATAGGGTTGCAACGACTGATCACACGACTGAAGTGACTTGGCACGAACACATTGTATGTTGTGGGCATTTATTACTTAAATACCTTAATATTGTCATTGAATTTCATTGCAGAATTTTTAAAAATTGAAATATACTTTGCAGAGTTGTGTTCGTTTAGTTTCTGCTGTATAGCGAAGTGAATCAGCTATTGTTGTTCAGACGCTCAGTTGTGTCTGACTTTTTGCGACCTCATGGACTGCAGCACGCCAGACTTCCCTGTCCTCCACTGTCTCCCGGAGCTTGCTCAAGCTCATCTCCATTGAGTCAGTGATGCCATCCAACCATCTCATCCTCTGTCGTCCCCTTCTCCTCCTGCCTTCAGTCTTTCCCAGCATCAGGGTCTTTTCTAACGAGTCGGTTCTTCACAACAGGTGCATACATATATCCTCTCCTTTTTGGATTCCCTTCCTAGAATGGACCTAGAGATTTTCATACAGAGTGAAGAGAGTCATTGCAGAACTTTGAGATGACTGGAAATAACTTGAATTGGAAACACGATGCAGTTAATTTTAGGCTTGATTGTAGCATGGCCTCATAGTAAGTTAATTAATCTATTATTCTGGAGCAAAATCTACATTGATTGCCAGCAGTCATAGGAGAATTTATAAAGGAGCATTGGGGATAGTTACAGCTCTAGTTGGTCACAGGTGTTTTAGTTGAGCCATATAGATTAAAAGAACAAAAGAATAGAGCTGGAAGCAGCATTAGAGATATGTCCCTGGCCTTACTTTCCTTATTCTCATTCCATCTCCAGGGGAGAAGTCAGTCGTGTCCTGCAGCTAGCTAATACAGGCTCTGTACTCTTCTTCTCAAGTCTGCATTCAGTGACATCACATTGGCAGTTTGAAATCAGCCCCGGTGGGAGTATTTAAAGCATGGAAACCAGCAAACACTGCAAACCAGGGTTTTTGTTCCAGATCACTGGTTTGCCAGCGGTATATAGGTCATTTACCCTGGAAGGAATGACTTGTCCTATTAATGACTTTGGGGTAAGGAACTGAACACATCTATGTCAGTCCTTTTTCTCTCCTCCATGTCTCTGTGTGTGTTTGTGTGTTGAGACTTGGGTGTGTGCGTGCTTAGTTGCTCAGTCATGTCTAACTCTTTGCGGCCCCATGGACAGTAGCTCACCAGGCTCCTCTGAACTTCAGTTTTCATTCAGATTTCCTGGTTTCTATACTAATTTCCTTTTTCTGCTCAACGATTCCATCAAGGAAACCACATTACCTTTAGTCATCATGTCTCCCGAATCTCACTGGTCTAACAATTTCTGGGTCTTTCCTTATGTTTCACCACCTTGACAGATTTGAGGAGTACTGGTCAGGAATTTTGTAGAAAGTCCCTCAGTTTGAGGTTATCTGATGTTTCTTTTCTTATTAGACTGGAGTTGTGGGGTTTTAGGGAAAGTTATTTATTTAAAAATATAAACACAATAGATATGTACATACTTATGTGCATTTATAATATTATTTTGAATTCTAAAGGTTGAGTAAGAGATAACATTTAAATAGCTCTTATAAGCTGCCTTTTTTATTCAGTTTTAAGATTTAGCCTTTTTGAAATGCAAGCTTTTTTTTTAATATAAAGTGATATGTGCATTTCTGAAAATCTTCATGTTCTGCTTAATTGTGCACTAAAAATAGCAGGGCTTGTGGGATAATTAGACCCATAGATAAGTAGGGGCAGACCACTCAGAATCTATGCACTAATACTATCAGAGCACTAATACGAACAGCAACAATCCCAATCAAATTATTAGCATGGTGAAGACTTTTTAGACACCCTCACCAGTCTCACAAATCAGTCACACTTTAGGAACCTACAGCCCAAGACACATGACTGCCTTTGAGATATATGTCTTTGAGGATGATCACCTCCAATAGATGTTGGTTTCATAAAAACTTATAATTTGATCCCTAGTGTAGCTTTAACTATCAGAAAATGTTTTTCAAAGGAAACAAGAGCTATATCTTGACAGCTTTTTCGTAAGCACCACAATATAGTTGGATGCTATGGAATGGATAGCAGTTTTTGAAGCCACTAAAAATACCACATGCACTAATGGGATTTAGGCAGAACTTTCAGCCTTTTCATTAAGATCTCCGTATCTTATTAAGGATTTTCTTTATTTATGAGAAAGTGTGGTCTTTATTGTTTCACTACATTAGCCTGTTAAGGAAGGTGGCGTTTGAGTGGATTAAGTTTTATATTATTCTAACATTGTTCTTTTAGTTACCAATCAAATATGGTCTAATTTGCATCCAGACACTTGTATTTGTTGCAGAGCAGAGTGTATACATATCTAATTCATTCTTTTTAACTGAGGCATACCGTTTCTTCATATAGGTATGCATCTCCCAACTGGTGTATGTTTGGATTCCTTCTATTTTTTTCCCCAATTACAAACTACACTGCAAAAATTTCCTTGCACATGTCTCTTCCTACTTTAATCTGCTTCCTGGTTGCCAGTTAGCTAACAATGTGAAGTGGAAACCTGAAAAAATTTAAACCATGTGTTAAAAATGTTCCTTTTTATGATATAAATACCTTCCAAAATTAAAGTGAAATAAAAAGTGCTTCCTAATTCATTCAAAAAGTTATAAAAAGGAACTTTTTATAGGTTATATTCCTAGAAGAATTATTTTGCTCATAGGGTTTGAACACATTTAATGGAATGTATACAGTAATTTGGGGAGCACATGGCAACCCACTCCAGTGCTCTTGCCCGGAGAATCCCAGGGTCGGTGGAGCCTGGTGGGCTGCCGTCTATGGGGTCGTGCAGAGTCGGACACGACTGAAGCGACTTAGCAGCAGCAGCAGCACCATCTTGGGTTTTCCAGGTGGTGCTAGTGCTAAAGAATCTGCCTGCAGTGCAGGAGACACAGGAGACTTGCGTTCAGTCCCTGGGTCAGGAAGATCTTCTGGAGTAGGAAATGGCCACCCACTCCAGTATTCTTGCCTGAAGAATTCCATGGACAGAAGAGACTGGTGGGCCACAGTCCATGGGGTTGCAAAGAATCAGACATGACTGAGCGACTGAGCATAGCACCATCACAATACTGGGTCAATTGATGGGTATAATGTAGCTACCAATTTATTCATTTTTATATCCTTTAATAATACTTTAATTTTTTTTTATAGAAAAGTGTTTCACATTTCCATTAGGTTTGCTTCCAAATGTTATATGGGTTTTATTGCTGTTGTGACTGGGGTCTTTTATGTGCCATATTTTCCAGTTGATCTCTGCTGTGGGAAACTTCTTAAATGAGTTCTATTATGGTTATCTTCTATCAACACAAATGTTGAACTTCTATGGAGTCTAATAATTTATGTATAGATTTTTGCAACTATTTTCAGGATTTTAAATATAAACAACCATATGTGTAAGTCACTGTACATCTTTCTTCTTTTCTGACCATCAGATCACTTTTTTTTCTTGTCTTACTGCTTTGTGTTGGGCAGTGCAGCGGGCTGACAGTAGGCAACATTCCATGTCCCTGACTCTAAAGGGAAGCTTCTAACATCTCATTTTTAAGAATTATACTTGCTCTAGGCTTCTAGTAGCTCCTCTTTTAACTCTTACTTAAGATGAGTAAATGATACATTTTCTAAATTTCTCTGGTATCTATTGAAATGGTCTTATGAGGTTGCTTTTAAGTCTGTCAAAGTCATATAAATTATATTGCTAAGTTGTCCTAATTTCAAACTACCCCAAATTTCTGAAGGAAACCTTGGACAAGTAAGTGTTAATTACTTTACTGTGTTCAAGATAACCCTTTGCAGCTGGCTACCCAGAAAATGTGCTGGCCCACTGTAAATCTCCATGGAAACCACTCAGGCAACCAATCCTTATAAATTGTAAGGCTTGAACACATACTCCTCAGTCGTGCCAGCAGGGTCTCACCATGGGTGTATATATATGGCTCACCCTTTCCAAGCCTGAGTTAGAGATTTTTAGCTATGACTACAAGGCTCATCCCCCAGCCACATTAGGGGAAAAGCAGTGTCCACTCCAGCCATGAATGCTAAGCTGTCACGCCATATTGCCATTGTGTCACTGACTCATCACACCAGGAGAGAAGCTGGTACTTCTCTAATCCAGCAGCCTCATAACCCAAGGATAGGGATCCCTCCTTAGAGTCTGATGTTTTGCCCTTCTGTCTCTGACTGTTGTTCTAGAACATGATGGTTCATGGGGGCACAGTTGCGACTGCGTGTTCCCATAAATGGTGCGTCAGCAGGTGGGAATATTTGCATTTGCTGTTGTTTGCTTAGCAACTCTACCTAGTCATGATGTTTAAAACATTTTTATGAAGTTTAATTTGACTTGCATAATTTTTATGTAAGATTTTTGCAACTATGTTCATAGATAAGATTAACTTCTCATTTTCTTTTCTTGTACTGTTTTCATCTGGGCTGTCATGTTAACTTGTTAAAATAAATCAGGTAGCTTTCTCTTTTCTAAAATTCTCTTTTTCTTCACAGTTTTCATTCTCCCTTTCTTCTTTCCTTTCTTCCTTTCCTCCTTCCTCTCTCCCTCCTTCCTTTTCTCTCTCCCCCTTTTTTTCTTTTATTCAACATCCATTGCTTCTTAATCCTTTCTAGGATACACACACACACATATGCACACACAAACACACACACTATTTACAGATTTTTCCAATGTTTCTTCTTTTCCTGATTATTAAGCTCCTTGAAATTGTTAGGCATGGATCTTTTGGTTTGTGAGTCCTGCTTGGTTTGTGGCTGTTTCAATCTGACCATGTTTGTCCCATTTCTTTGTTTATTTTTTCTACTTCTAATCCCCAATTTTTCTTTATCTGAAACTCTTGTTTGGAGTATCAAAGTTTTGATTCCCAAGATTTTTTTTGGGTCTAGCCTTTATATCCTGAGTATCTTAATTATGTTTCTCAACAAATAACTTCTCAATCACTCTTAAATCCTGTTTCCTGAGTGAGTTTCCCTTTTCGTGGCATTCATTCTTTCGGCTTGTCTGTAGATGCTGTTACTCTCTTCTGTAGCTTGTCTTCAGGGATTATGAGAAAGGAGCAAAAAGTGCTGGCAAAGCATGCCAGTAATCGCTCTTCTGGATGTGAGATTTTCGAGTTTCCTTGTGGGTATCTCCAGCCTCCCAGGTCTAAGAATTCTCACTGCCCAGGTTAAGGGTAATGACTTCTGATGCTTAATGCTTGACGAAGAAGGCAATGGATGGTGACAGTGACTCTTTAATCAATCTCTCCACTACCTTGTTCTACCACTTGCTGCCATCGTCCTTTACTTTGGGGCACTCAGAAACACTTCAAATTTTCAGAGCAGCTCTCCCAAGCATATATTTTGGGTTATAATTTCCTTTATCTATGTGACTTATATCTTTTCTGTCTTTCAGAGGTCTCCAATGTTTCTTTCTACTCACGGAACTCTTTTTTTCTGGTACTAAGTGGATTTATTCTTTAAGAAAATGTTCTCTATCATTTGTAGGAATTGAGATGGGAAGAAAATACTTGTGCTTGAACTCAGTCCACCATTGATTAAATTTAGCAACTTGGCTTTTCCCCTGCAGTTTCTTCTTACATTCCCTCATTATTTCTTCATCTATCCACTCCACAACACTATTGAGCTCCAAATCTGCGAAAGGCTCTGTAATAGACTACCGTTCAAGAAGGAGATGCCATTGCGCCAAATAGTAGGGTATGAACTTTCTCTCTTTTTGGACTTTCCAGATGACAGTAGTGGTAAAGAATCTCCCTGCCAATGCAGGAGATGCAAGAGATGTGGGTTCAATCCCTGGGTCAGGAAGATCCCCTAGAATAGGAAATGGCTACCCACTGCAGTGTTCTTTCCTGGAAAACCCATGGACAGAGGAGCCTGGAGGGCTATAGTCCATGGGGTCACAAAGACACGACTGAGCACATACGCACACACATCTCTTTTTCCTTAACGAAGAAGCTGTGGCTGTACCAATCCACGTGTACATTTTTTCTTGACCTTGGGGCTATCTTTCCTAGATTCCTAACTGAATTTAAAATTGTAGTGTTTGACCACTGAATAAGTGAAACCAACTAGTCTGTGTACTAACAATCAAACCACCTTGACCTCATTCACATAGCATTTGCCATTATAGAACAATGCTCTCTTTTTGAATTTGATCAGTGTTTTCATTTCTATCAATTTTTCCCACTTACTTGCTTCTCAAATAGCTCCCCTTCTCTGTAGTTTTATTGATTATGCCCTAGTTTTGGTGCCTATTGTCTTTAGCGTGACTGTGGTACTATGATGTGTAGTAAGAAGTATATATTTGATCTTTGTCCCCATTTGTGCCACAACCCTCCTGAAACCCTACAAGAATGACGAAGGTCTTTTGTTGTGTGAATAGGTGGACCACACCTAAAGACAGAGGCTGGTTACCAGGAGAAATAACCATGTGGTTCAGTTCAGTTCAGTAGCTCAGTAGTATCCGACTCTTTGCGACACCATCAATCGCAGCACGCCAGGCCTCCCTGTCCATCACCATCTCCCAGAGTTCACTCAGACTCACGTCCATCTAGTGAGTGATGTCATCCAGCCATCTCATTCTCTGTCATCCCCTTCTCCTCCTGCTCTCAATCCCTCCCAGCATCAGGGTCTTTTCCAATGAGTCAACTCTTCTCATGAGGTGGCCAAAGTACTGGAGTTTCAGCTTTAGCATCATTCCTTCCAAAGAAACCCCAGGGCTGATCCCCTTCAGAATGGATTGGTTGGATCTCATTGCAGTCCAAGGGACTCTCAAGAATCTTCTCCAACACCACAGTTCAAAAGCATCAATTCTTCGGCGCTCAGCCTTCTTCACAGTCCAACTCTCACATTCATACATGATCACAGGAAAACCCATAGCCTTGACTAGACAGACCTTAGTTGGCAAAGTGACCTCGCTGCTTTTGAATATGCAATCTAGGTTGATCATAACTTTTCTTCCAAGGAGTAAGCGTCTTTTAATTTCATGGCTGCAATCACCATCTTCAGTGATTTTGGAGCCCCAAAAAATAAAGTCTGACACTGTTTCCACTGTTTCCCCACCTATTTCCCATGAAGTGATGGGACCTGATGCCATGATCTTTGTTTTCTGAATGTTGAGCTTTAAGCCAACTTTTTCACTCTCCTCTTTCACTTTCATCAAGAGGCTTTTGAGTTCCTCTTCACTTTCTGCCATAAGGGTGGTGTCATCTGCATATCTGAGATTACTGATATTTCTCCCGGCAATCTTGATTCCAGCTTGTGTTTCTTCCAGTCCAGGGTTTCTCATGATGTACTCTGAATATAAGTTAAATAAGCAGGATGACAATATACAGCCTTGACGTACTCTTTTCCTGTTTGAAACCAGTCTGTTGTTCCATGTCCAGTTCTAACTGTTGTTTCCTGACCTGCATACAGATTTCTCAAGAGGCAGGTCAGGTGGTCTGGTATTCCCATCTCTTTCAGAATTTTCCACAGTTTCTTGTGAGCCACACAGTCAAAGGCTTTGGCATAGTCAATAAAGCAGAAATAGATGTTTTTCTGGAACTCTCTTGCTTTTTCCATGATCCAGCGGATGTTNATCTAGGCCCTTAAATCTATCTCTCACTTCCACTGTATAATCATAATGGATTTGATTTAGGTCATACCTGAATGGTCTAGCTATTTTCCCTACTTTCTTCAATTTAAATCTGAATTTGGTAATAAGGAGTTCATGATCTGAGCCACAGTCAGCCCCTTGTATTGTTTTTGTTGACTGTATAGAGCTTCTCCATCTTTGGCTGCAAAGAATATAATCAATCTGATTTCGGTGTTGACCATCTGGTGATGTCCATGTGTAGAGTCTTCTCTTGTGTTGTTGGAAGAGGGTGTTTGCTATGACCAGTGCATTTTCTTGGCAAAACTCTATTAGTCTTTGCCCTGCTTCATTCCGCATTCCAAGGCCAAATTTGCCTGTTACTCCAGGTGTTTCTTGACTTCCTACTTTTGCATTCCAGTCCCCTATAATGAAAAGGACATCTATTTTGGGTGTTAGTTCTAAAAGGTCTTGTAGGTCTTCACAGAACCGTTCAGCTTCTTCAGCATTACTGGTTGGGGCACAGACTTGGATTACTGTGATATTGAATGGTTTGCCTTGGAGATGAACAGAGATCATTCTGTCGTTTTTGAGATTGCATCCACGTACTGCATTTTGGGCTCTTTTGTTGACCATGATGGCTACTCCATTTCCTCTGAGGGATTCCTGCCATAGTAGTAGATATAATGATCATCTGAGTTAAATTCACCCATTCCAGTCCATTGTAGTTCACTGATTCCTAGAATGTCGACATTCACTCTTGCCATCTCTTGTTTGACCACTTCCAATTTGCCTTGATTCATGGACCTGACATTCCAGGTTCTTATGCAATATTGCTGTTTACAGCATCGAACCTTGCTTCTATCACCAGTCACATCCACAGCTGGGTATTGTTTTTGCTTTGGCTCCATCCCTTCATTCTTTCTGGAGTTATTTCTCCACTGATCTCCAGTAGCATATTGGGCACCTACTGGCCTGTGGAGTTCTTCTTTCAGTATCCTATCATTTTGCCTTTTCATACTGTTCGTGGTGTTCTCAAGGCAAGAATACTGAAGTGGTTTGCCATTCCCTTCTCCAGTGGGCCACTTAACCATGTGGTTAGAGGGTTGGAACTTTCAGTCCCACTCCCATACCTCCAGGGAGGAAAGAGGAGCTGAAGGTTGAGCTCAATCATGAATGGCAAATGATGTAATGCTGCTGCTGCTGCTAAGTCTTTTTAGTCGTGTCCAACTCTGTGCGACCCCATGATGGCCTCCCACCAGGCTCCCCAGTCCCTGGGATTCTCCAGGCAAGAACACTGGAGTGGGTTGCCATTTCCTTCTCCAATGCATGAAACTGAAAAGTGAAAGTGAAGTTGCTCAGTCGAGTCCGACTCTTAGGGACCCCATGCAGCCTACCAGGCTCCTCTATCCATGAGATTTTCCAGGCAAGAGTACTGGAGTGGGGTGCCATTGCTTTCTGTGAAAGAAGGCCTCATAAATACCCAAAAGGTGTTCAGAGTTTCCAAGCTGGTGGACATGTGGAGATGTGAATAGAGTGGTGTGTTCAGAGATGGCATAGGAGCTCTTCACTTTTCCCCAGACCTTGACCTATGCATCTCCTCCATCTAGCTGTTCCTGAGTTATATCTGTTCATAACTTAGGGGTAACCTAGTAAGTAAAATGTTTTTGTGAACCACTTTGGCAGATTAATCGAACCCAGGGTGGAGGAGGTTGTTGGAATCTCTGCTCTATAGCCAATAGGTCTATAGCACAACCTGGGCTTCAGATTGACATTTGAAGGGATGGTGGTGGGGGGGCAGTTTTGTAAGAATGAATCCTTAACCTGTGGAATCTGATACTATCTCTGGGGAGATAAAAAATACTCTGGGGAGTATTAAAATTGAATTGTAGGGCATGCAACTGATATTGAAGCATTGTTTGGTGTTGTGAAGACACACACACACACACACACACACCCTGCTTTGCCACATTGGGATTGGGTCCAGAATGATTTTAAAAACTTTCTAGTTAGCTAGCTTAGTGCCTGGTTCCTGGTAAATCTCCTAACATATGTCTTGTTGTACTAATGAACTAAGACCCACTAAGGGGTTCTCCCTGTTTACCATCTCTCTCACTCCAATACATCCTTCATCCTGCCACCAATGAAAACTTCAAACACAGGTCTATTATTTTCTTGTTCAAGGAACTTTGAAAGCCTCTCACTTAATTTGAAAGACCTCAGGCCCAGATTTTCTATACATTGTTTCATTAGCAAGTTTTTATGAATGGTGGGAACAGAGAGGAACAATAATACTTTACAAATACAACTGTTGTTATTTTGCTGGCAAACACAACAGCAATACTAATTGTGATTAGTAAGTGGGAAATATCAGGTAGAGAAGATACACTAATGAACCACTATAGAGAGTAAATAAGAGAGTGAATTGGTATAATTGGTACAGAGTAAGGATATCTCAGAATTTTGTCTTGCAAACCAATAACATTTGAGGGCTGAAAAGATATTGATTCACTAAAACGGACTATCATGCACAGAGGTTGTGAATGAAGCAACAGAAAATGAAGTTTGTGGTGACCATTGCTCATATTATTTTCTTAGTCTTAAAACTCTTGCTTCCCTACCTGTGTCTCAGCTTATATGCTGCCCCTTCCATAAAACCTATATTTCCCTGGGGTGGGAGGGGGATTCCTGTGGCAAGGATGCTAATTGGATATTTCATTTTAGGGCAAGTAGTAATCAGTTTGGACACACAGTTGTCAGGGGGATTTCTATTTGTGAAAACTCATTGAAATGTAAATATCACACAACCAACTAAAATAAGTAAAAAGAGGGCATATTGGCTAATAGACTTCACTTCAGAGGACCTGAGGTGAAACTAGTAAGATTAGATTGAGAGACTCAAGCAATGTCCTTGAAGGCTCTGCCATCTCTTAGTTCCACTTGGGAATCAAGGACAGAGAGAGGGGAAAGGGAGGACCACTTCTATTAGGCAGAGAACTTTAAAACCATTTCACTTTTTAAAAAATCTATGTGCCAGTATTCAAGCATTCTGGCACATAGCTGTTGTTGTCAGTTGTTGATGAAAAGTCAAACCAGAAATCAATGATTAAATCTGACAAGGAAGAGATTTTTGTTTACGTTCGTTTTGCTGGAGTGGTTGGAGGCCAAAGTCTTGTTTGCATGGACTGGGGAGAAAACAGGAGATGGGAAAACAGAGATTGTCAGTACACAAAACTCTTTCCAGGAGTTTTCCAGTAAATGAGAGCAGAAACGACGAACAATAGCTGAAGGGGTGTGGAATCTTAGGATGCCTGACATGTGGGATCCTTCCTCCCTTCTTTTTTCCTTTCTGTTAAAGATTATATGTATTACAGCATGTTTGTCTGGTTTTGGGAATGATTGAGTAAAGATGAAGAAATTAATGATGCAAAAGATAGAATACTGATGGAAGCAAAACTCTGAGTGATTAAGAGGGTCTGGGATCCTTTGCAGAAGTATAAAGGTTGCCCTTAGGTATAGACAGACAGTTCATCCTTTGTCATAAGAGGGAGGCAGTATATGTAAGTAAAGATTCAGAAAGGCTGGTAGATTTGGAGATGGGAGGACGTGTAAAGATATCAGTTTGGATTTTATAGCAGGAAGACCACATTAATAGTTTTGATTTAACAAAAGACAGTATGTCTCCTTCAAGGAAATATTGGTGTAGTTAGTCTAGAGCTGATGCAGGGTTCCATAGTCAATTATCCAGGCTCCATCAATCTACAACCTCAAATGTGCATCTCATCCATGGTGGTCGAGAAGTGATACTCTAGCTCCTATTATCATGTCTGACTACTAGACAGAAGGCAGAGGAGAAGTGGAAAGGAAGAGCGCAAGAGAAGTCTTTAAAGGAAGCAACCTGGAAAATGTCCTTATTCCTTCTGTTCATATCTCATTGGCCAAAATGTAATCACATTCTCACTCCTAACTGCAGAGGAGGCTGGGAAGTTTAGTATTTGACTAGGTGACCATGTGCTCAACCAACAGTGCTGTTCTTACTGGATGAGAAGTGGAGAATGGGTATCGTGTAGCTGCCAGAAGCCTCTGCTACAAGAGATACAGTGGCTTTCTTCTAATTTCTCAGTAAAGAGCTGTGATTGCTGTGTATAAGAATGGATGAGATTCTGGGGGTTTGAGGAGAGAGAAGGAGCTAAATAGCCATTTGAAGACTGGATTAAATAAGGATCCATAGTCAGGTTGGCTTCCCAGCCAATGCAGGAGATACAAGGGATGTGGGTTTGATCCCTGGGTCAGGAAGATCCCCTGGAGAAGGAAATAGCAACCCACTCCAGTATTCTTGCCTGGAAAATCCCATGGACGGAGGAGTCCATAGAGATTTTCTATGGACTTCCCTGGTGGCTCATATGGTAAAGTGTCTGCCTACAATGTGGGAGACCTGGGTTGGATCCCTGGGTCAGGAAGATCCTCTGGAGAAGGAAATGGCAATCCACTCCAGTACTCTTGCCTGGAAAATCCTGTGGATGGAAGAGCCTGGTAGGCTACAGTCCATGGGGTTGCAAAGAGTTGGACACGACTGAGTGACTTCACCTTCACCTTCATGCATCCATACGACTGTGGGATGCAGTCTGTAGAGCAGCAAAGAGTCAGACACAACTGAAGGACTGGGCACATCGTCTTGATTCCTCCCTGAACCTTGACATGAAGAAACCCTGACATATGGTACGTTTGTGATCAGGCACATGTTTCACTGGACCAGAGATTTCCTTGCAATGAAACTCAGTTGACTAAGAAAAAATTGTCCTTGGCTCTGTGGATGACATGTTTGTTGTTGGTATTTCCCAATTTGTGAACCAGAGGCATCTGAAAAGGGTCAGCAGTGATGTTCATCTCCAGAAGCTATCCTCCCTGAAACACCAAGACTTGGGCTGAAGTGGGTGTGAGAGATGCACTGTGATATGTTCTCAGATGGCCATGCTTCTATTAAGATTTTTAAAATTATTTTATCAAGATAAATACCCAAGTGGAACTCTCGGAGAGCTTCTTCATTTTTCCTGTCACAAAGAATTGGTGATCCCATAGTCACAGGAGCTAGCAATAAATAACCAACATTGATTTCTCTGGTCCAGAATTATTTTGCTTCCCTTATTTCCAGAGCCCTGACACTTGCTGAGAAAGCTAGTATTGGAAAATCATTTACGTGGTGGCACAGACTCCCCCACTGCCTTGGATATAAATCCATGCAGGATGGAGCAGGTCTAGAGGCAAAGAATCTTGGACTTCTGGTTGTTGAGCTTTCAGCCAAAGACGTCTTCTCCAGAAGGGTGAATCCAGGTGCTAGAAGCATTGGCGGCATAGACTGACCATGGAGAGGCTGTTGTGGTACTTCCTGGTCTTGATCAGCTTCTCGACTGTTTTGGGCCAGACAGGTAGGGGCTACTCCAGGCTGTGCCAAGGATTTGATCTGAATGAAGGGAGTGGGGCCTAAGATTATACAAGGTGAAGGCAGAGGAACATCCAGCATGGGTGAGTGTGTGTATGTCTCTGCGTGTGTATGACACTGAGGAAAAATCAGTCTATTTCTCAATCCCAGACTCTGTTTATGCAGGAATAGATCTTTGTGATCTGAGAAACTTCTCATCTCTCCTCTGCTTTCTGTCTCACAGACTTGGATAAGAAGGCCTTCGTGTTTCCCAAAGAGACGGAGAATTCCTACGTATCTCTGAGAACACAGTTAAAAACACCACTCAAAGCCTTCACTGTATGTCTCTATTTCTACACAGAGCTGGCCCGAACCCGCAGCTACAGCATTTTCTCTTATGCCACCAAGCAGCAACCTAACGAGATCCTCATATTTTGGTCTAGGGGTAGAGGCTATATTTTTGGAGTACGTGGGAAGGAGGTGTTATTCCAGAGTCCCCAAAACACTGAAGCTCCAACACACATCTGTGCCAGCTGGGAGTCCACCTCTGGAATTGCAGAGCTCTGGGTGAATGGGAAACCCCGGGTGAGGAAGAGTCTGGAGAAGGGAGCCTCTCTGGGGCCAGATGCCAGCATCATCCTGGGGCAGGAGCAGGATGCGTTTGCTGGGGGCTTTGATAGAAACCAGTGTTTGGTGGGAGACATTGGAGATGTGAACATGTGGGACTTTGTGCTGTCGCCGGAAGAGATTAATGCTGTCTATCTGGGTGGGACCCTCAGTCCTAATGTCCTTAACTGGAAGGCGCTGAACTATGAAGCAAAGGGTGAGGTGTTCGTTAAGCCTCAACTGTGGTAGTGAGGTTGGGCTGTGGTCCTGGAAGTGTTTCCTGGCAATTCCACCCTATGGCTCTGGACCTCCCCACCCCTGTACACACCTCTGCAGGCCTGCTCTGTGAACACAGGCTTTTGCTTCCCTGCTCTACCTTCCTCAACACCAGATGGAATTTTTAAGTATCTGGCTTGGGAGATTGGAAAGCTTTGCCTACAAGGTCAGGATTGCAGATGCTTTGGGATTTCCTGTTTTTTTTTTTTTTTTAAATATTTTTTTAAAAGTTGATTATCTTAGATTATTTTAGAGATAATCCCTTACCCTCACTTAGATAAGAAGATTAGGACCCAGCAAGGGGAAGTGGTTTTTTTTTTTTTTTTTAATTCAAAAGTTGAACCTTTGAGCCGAGTAGCGAGTGCTGGTCTCGTATCTAATTTCCTACTAAAAACCCCCCAGAAAGTAGGAGAGTCTTCCTCATATACACAGGGCTCTTTACTGTCAGAGTTATGACACTGGCCCAGGTCTTCTGAAATGGGAAACCTAGTGAAGCAAAGTACACCGGAAGGGCAATCAGAAAGGCCCAATACAGAAAACCTATATTTTTTCGTGGGCAAAGTGGAGGCATCTAGTTAGTTACTTTAATTGTTACTGCCAAGCGTTTACATAGCCATGTTTTTGTTTGCTCACAGTGATTTCTTCATTTTGTGGTTCTTTTGGGAAACTCTTCTCAAACACCATCTGAACCACATGGGACTGTGCATCCCCACCTGTTTCCCCAACATAGCCAGGCCACAGAGTGGGTGTGACTCTGAACTATCAGAGTAGCCAAAACTTGTTTGGAGGTTTAGGATGGGGGGATGGTTACATGCTCCTAGCTGGACAAATTTTAGTCTTTCCCAGGACTGATTTATGAACTCTGGGAGTGAGACATCTTTCTGCTGGAATTCCCATCTGAGCGGGTATTAGCCTGAGACTGTCAGCAGCCATCTTGTTTACCACATGGAGAAAGACTGAGGAAAGAGGCCAAGCTGGGGTCAGCAGAGCTGAGGGACTGACTGAGCAGTGGAGCCTTGACTGGCCTGTTTGAATTTCTGGATCTGCTTTGCCTGGAACCAGATCTACACCTGAACTTCCCATGTTCATGAACCAATAAAGCCCTTGTTTATATTAGTGAACATGAGCTGTCATCTGATGGTTGCATTTCAAGTGGTGACTAACTTTTCTAACAATCCTCTGAAACCAAGTCCCTGTGAGTTCAGATGAACCATTACCTGTCTTGCAGTGACACAGCTAATGGCTCTCTAACCTCCCATAGGGGTTTTTTTTCTGTTGAGTGAAACCCCTCTTTTGTGATAGCTGGTAATTTGTGTGAGGCCAGTTGTGGGGCTGTAAAACTCTCACTCTAGAGAGTAAGAGGTATAAACTATTTTGTATAAAATAAGCTGTAAGAATATATTGTACAATATGAGGAATATAGCTGATATTTTACAGTAGCTATAAATAGAGTATAACCTTTAAACATTTTAAGTCATTATATTGTACACCTGTAGCATATAATATAGTACTGCAACTATATTTCAGTTAAAAAAACTCACTGTGTTATTACTCCAATATGAGGAACAAAAACTAAAGCTCATTGAGATCCAAGAATCTGCTTTCAGTTTCAATGGCTGGAATGCACTTTCCAAGCTGCTTAAGTCCCCTGTAGAGAAAGACCCCTCAAGGGTGATGCTGCTGGTTTCTTCCAAAGGTGGTGTCCTTCACCTTGGTCTTTTGGTACGAAGTGAGCTGTTGAAATTACCCCACAGAAGTCACACTAAAGTATGAACTAGCCCTGTGACTATATATCAAATAGTTACTTTGGGGAAGGCATACAGTAGACTAGTTAAACATAGAGTTTCTGGAATCAGCCTGCCTAGGTTTAAATCCTGGCTTTACAACTTATTATGTCACTTTTTGTCTCAGTTTTCTTGTCTATAGAGTGAGGAGAAATAATAGTAATTAGCCCGAAGAGTTGTTGAAAGGATCAAGTGAGATCATGCATATAGAGCACTGTAGGGTAGTGCCTGACACATAGTGAACTCTCAAAATAGTTATCTGCTATTATTATTATTGAGGAGAAGGGGATGACAGAGGATGAGATGGCTGGATGGCATCACCAACTCAATCGACATGAGTTTGAGCAAGCTCTGGAAGTTGGTGATGGACAGAAAAGCCTGGCCTGCTGAGTCCATGGGGCACAAAGGGTCAGACACGACTGAGCAACTGAACTGAACTTTGTATGATGTCCGCAAACAAAGGTTGATTATATACCATTGAAATACAATTTGGTGGAATTGGTCTGGGTTGATTACAGTTGAAAGGTCTGAATCTTAACCGAAAATTAAGCTCAGAATATTAGAATGATAAATTTATGAGTGTTGATTTATGAACACCGATTCCCCTAATTGACTTTTGGTAACCATTTGAAAGCATAGAAGTTGAGGATAAGGACTTGCTTGGCAGTCCAGTGGGTAAGACTCTGCACTTCCAATGTAGGGGTCTCAGCTTTGATCCCTGGTTGGGGAACTAAGATCCCACAGGTTGCACAACATAGACAAATAAATAAATTTTAAAAATGTGGAGAAAAAAAGAGAAGTCAAGGATACGTTTTCCTGGGTAAATATGTGCGTGCAAATATTTTTTGTTGTCTAATTAGGGCAGATCCATATACCCTGACATTCAGCTAGGAAGAAGGAAGCGTTGATTTTCTTTTTTTCCCCTAGTTAAAGAATCCATTCAGGAGTTATGTCTTAATTATAGAAGGCTATCCCAACTCCCCAGGGATGTGGGCTGAGCTAATATTTTTCTCAGAATTCAATTACTGGTACCTTGCCACACATAGTTTAGTGGACGCCCTCTGGTCCTGATCATTTTAGCCATGGAAATTTTTAAAGCTGGTATTTGCACTCAGTGAACATTAAAAAATCTCAATAAAGCATTTCTGGAATGTTTAAACAATTTAGCTTACCTAAAGATTCTTCACTGTAATCTTGTTAGAGAAGATATCCCAAGGTAACTGGGGTATTATTGGACTATATAGAGTTGTTCAACATAATACAATTAAATGTTATATGACATCTACCAGAGAGGATTTGGTAAGTTAGTTCTAAGCAATTCTACGTCACAGCAAATGGAGAGTAAGATCAATTATTCAGTAAGGCTGATGTTAATGTAGCCATGTCGTTTACACTGGTTTTCCTTAATAGCAGGGATCATGCATCCAGTTTGTTCAGAAGTAAAATCAGGTGTTAAGGCTCAAGTTAAGAAGACAGAGGGCCAAATGAGATATTAAAACCTATAATAAAATTACTATATAGGGTTTCCTTGAGAAAAAATGATGAAAACTATATGGAGGGCACATGCTTAAAAAAAAAAAAGAAGTGAAAGTGTTAGCTGATTAGTCATGTCTGACTCTTTGCAACCCCATGGACTGTAGCCTGCCAGGCTCCCCTGTCCATGGAATTCTCCAGACAAGAATACTGGAGTGGGTAGCCATCCCCTTCTCCTGAGGATGTTCCAGACCCCAGGATGAAACCTGTGTATCCTGCACTGCAGGCGGATTCTTTACTGTCTGAGGCACCAGGGAAGTGATTACTACATGAGTAGTACATGATAAACATTTATTTCCTTCAAAGGGGGTAGGAGGATAGATTTATACACTTCTATCAATGAAATGAAGCTTAGTAGCATGAAGAGATATTATAGTACAGTTATAGGCCACCAACTGCCTATGTCAGACATTGCAAATGTAAAGCCAAAGGCAGACGCTGGAGGCTGCTACCCAACAGGACACTTTCCTTTGCTGGCTGAAAATAGCCATGCTGGTAAGAGTGTGAACCAGGTCTTCAAGTCTTGGCTTGAAGTGACTCAAGTGTGAACATCTTAGCACAAGATGCAACATGGTGATGCACAGATCAGGTCTATAAAGTCTCCCTCTGTCAGGGAGAAATACTGGATCACTGGTCACAGTGACCTTGAGTGGCCTCCAGCCAGATGAATGGATGAGGACTTTTTCTTGTGGTCCATCCAGAGCTTGGAGGAGAGACTGCAAACTGCTTCAGAAATGGGACTGGGCCTGATGGAAATAGATTTGGAGTCCCAGTTCAGAAAGTAGGTAGGAGGGTAAGTCAGTGATTTTTTTCCTTATGTTTCTCACTATCACATAGTTTGATCTCCAGGGAAGTAAAGATTGACAGGGGAAAAAAAAGAAGCAAGCGACTCCAGATCATTAAAACAGCAACATCACCAACAAAAATATCCAGGAGTCCCCTGGCAGTTGGCCTGGGTTCAATCCATGGTCAGGGAACTAAGATCCTGTGAGCCCCACAGCCAAAAAAGAAAAAAAAGTTACCCAAATCAGGTTTTTGAAAGTATCAGTTTCTGATCCTTAGACTTCCAGGGAAAGAAGGAAAGTGCTGTGTTGATTTCCAAATAATTTTATCTGAAGACAGCCAACCTCTAGTCTCAGGCGGGTTGGCAGAACTTGCCTGGATGCCTTGTTATTCTCTGCCTCCATATTATCTATTTATCTTTTCATTTCTCCTGTAACAGAAAGTGGGTTGAATGGGCTTGCTACCTTTCTTCTTCAGAAAATGCAGATTCATATCTCAAATTTCCTAGATTGCTTGTTCCAGTGATTCTTAAACTGATTCTTAAACTGGCCTGCTGATTACAGGCGTCATTGTCACCTAAGGTGTTTACTGTAGACTCATCGACCCCAGAGCTACCAGATTAGACTCTGGAGTTAAGGCCCAGGAATCTGCCATTCACAAGCTCTTTTGCCAAATGTTTTTAGAACCAACACTTGAGTGTCTTCCTGGCAGCTCAGAAGTCTTATCTGAGACATATGTGACTCCCAATAACCTTGAAGGCAGTTTGGTGGTCTTTAAAGAAGGATCTAGGACACACTGACTCAGGTTATCTATTCCCTTTGTCTGCCTCTGGTGCAGGATCTAAGGACTCATTCAGTTTAGTACATCCAACCCATGTCTTTTTATACACATAGATAAGGAATCTCTAAATTTTTATCACCACTCCAAGGATGGTAATTGCTTAGTCACACAGGACAGATCACAGACGGTTTTAAAAATACTTTACACATACTGAGCTCATATCATATTCCATTCACTGTTCTAAGGCCTTTCAGTTCAGTTCAGTCGTTCAGTCGTGTCCGACTCTTTGCGACCCCATGAACTGTAGCACCCCAGGCCTCCCTGTCCATCAACAACTCCCGGAGTTCACTCAGACTCATGTCCATCGAGTCAGTGATGCCATCCAGCCATATCATCCTTTGTCATCCCCTTCTCCTCCTGCCCCCAATCCCTCCCAGCATCAGAGTCCTTTCCAATGAGTCAACTCTTCGCGTGAGGTGGCCAGAGTACTGGAGTTTCAGCTTCAGCATCATTCCTTCCAAAGAAATCCCAGGGCTGATCTCCTTCAGAATGGACTGGTTGGATCTCCTTGCAGTCCAAGGGACTCTCAAGAGTCTTCTCCAACACCACAGTTCAAAAGCATCAATTCTTCAGTGCTCAGCCTTCTTCACAGTTCAACTCTCACATCCATACATGACTACTAGAAAAACCATAGCCTTGACTAGATGGACCTTTGTTGGGAAAGTAATGTCTGCTTTTGAATATGCTATTTAGGCTGGTCATAACTTTCCTTCTAAGGAGTAACTGTCTTTTAACTTCCTGGCTGCAATCACCATCTGCAGTAACTTTGGAGCCCCCCAAAATAAAGTCTGACACTGTTTCCACTGTTTCTTTAAGCATATTTATTTGCTTAATGACAACCCTATGAGGCAAGTATCATTTTATAGTCCACATTTTACAGATGAGGAAACTGAGGTCCAGAAAGGTTAATTAACTTGCTCGGAGTTGGAATTGAACTTTAGGTAGTGTGACTCCAGAGACCCATGCTTCAAACCACTGTTTTCTACTGCCACATGCAGTAAAAATTTATATGCTGTACTCACATCCTTAGAGGAGGAGAGGGGGTATGGGGATGCATACACGTTTTCTCATGGAGAAGCCATTCCAGCATGCCATACCTACAGCATGTAAACTACCATTCTGGGGGCACTAGGAACCTCCCAACTTTTCATTTTATTATTATATGTTAGCAAGAATGCCTTGTACATGAAATTCCTATTCAACTTTAGTATCAACATTACATTAGACAGATTAAAGTACAGACATCATTTTGCCAACAAAGGTCCATATAGTCAAAACCATGACTTCTCTAGCCATGTATGGATGTGAGAGTTGGACCATAAAGGAGACTGACCTCTGGACAATTTATGCTTTTGAATTGTGGTGTTGGAGAAGGCTCTTGAGAGTCCCTTGGACAGCAAGGGGATCAAACCAACCAATCCTAAAGGGATTCAACCCTGAATATTCATTGGAAGGACTGATGCTGAAGCTGAAACTCCAGTATTTTGCCTACCTGATGTGAAGAGCTGACTTATTTGAAAAGACCCTAATGCTGGGAAATATTGAGGGCCAAAGGAAAAAGGCAGCAAAGGATGAGATGGCTAGATAGCATCACTGACTTGATGGACATGAGTTTGAGCAAACTCTGGGAGACAGTGGAGGGCAGAAGAGCCTGATGTGCTACAGCCTTAAAGTTGCAAAGAACTGGCCACAACTTAGCGACTGAATAACAACAGAAGCCCTTGGTGCATTGTCAAAGCTCTTCTTTGACTTGGAAGCCCCCATCTTTCCCACTGTTAGTTGTGCCCTTAGACATCATTTCATGGTCTAGGAAGTGTTCATTAAAGGCATGTAATCATATGAGAAATTCTCTAGCAATTTTCAAATTTAGTTGCTAATATTATAATAATATTATAATCACTTGAGGGAGCTTTTAAAAATCCAGTTTCCCAGGTCACATCCCATATTATTATAGTAGATTCTCTGGTGATGAGATCTAGGCATCAGTATTTTAAAAACTTTTTGTTCTTTTTAACTTCAGTATAGTTGATTTACAGTGTCGTGTCAATCAATCTCTGCTGCACAGCGAAGTGACTCAGTTATATACATGTAGACAGTCTTTTTTTATATCTTCTTTTCCATTATGGTTTATCACGGGGTACTGAATGTCATTCCCTGTGCTATACTGTAGGGCTTCCCAGTTGGTGCTAGTAGTAAAGAACTCACCTGCCAATGCAGGAGCCGTAGGAGATGTGAGTTCGATCCCCGGGTCAGGAAGATCCCCTGGAGGAGGGCATGGCAACCCACTCCAGTATTCTTGCCTGGAGAATCCCATGGACAGAGGAACCTGGGGGCTACAGTCTGTAGGGTTACACAGAGCCGGATACAACTGAAATGACTTAATGTGCTTGCATGCTATACTGTAAGGCCTTATTGTTTATCTATCCTATATATAATAGTTTACATCTGCTAATCCCAAACTCCCAGTCCTTCTCTCCCCAACTCTCCCCTCCTTGGCAACCACTAGTCTGTGCTCTGTGTCTGTTTTCTGTTTTGTAGAAAGGTTTATTTGTGGCATATTTCAGATTCCACATGCAAGTGCTGTCTTACGGTATTTGTCTTTCTTTTTCTGACTTCACTTAGTGATCATGATAGTCTCTAGCTGCATCCATATTGCTGCAAATGACTTTGTTTTGCTCTTTTTATGGCTGAGTAATATTCTGTTGTATATATGTGCCACATCTTCTTCATCCATTCATCTATCAGTGGACATTTAGGTTGTATCCATGTCTTGACTATTGTGAATAGCGCTGCTAGGACCACAGGGGTACATGTACATTTTTGAGTTGTAGTTTTGTCTAGGTATACAGACATTAGTGTTTTGGAAGCTCCTTAGTTGATTACAATGTGCAGCCAAGTCTCCAACAGTGGGGGCTGGGGAACCACTGTTCTAGGCTGAGTGACAGCTTTGAAAAGGCTACTCTTGTCTCTGACTGGATCTATGCTTGTTTCTGACTGACAGTCCCTTGTTTTCTCTTTTCCCCACATTATAGTGGTTTCAGATTGAATTGTGGGGCACACCAAACTTTCTCTTTAAACACTGGAATCTAGAGTTATAGGTCCTTGAGGATTAAACAAACTGATAGGTCTATATTTACCATGCTCTTATTTATTCAATAAAGCTGCACTGTGGTAGCAAGATAACAAACATTGTTTGTCTTACAGTGTTTTTCTTTATCCCCAGTTGATACTTGGGAGTCTCTACAATGAAGTATTTTTCTGATGTACTGGGGCTTTAAATCAGGGAGAAACCAAAGTGCCAAGATGTCTAGAAAAGCTGAGATCCTTAAAAATTTTCATGGGATATCATGAGCTGTAAAAGATAAGAGGGGACACCCAAGCAAACATATCTGAGCAGGGAAAAGGTCACAAGGCAATCTGGTCTATTGCACACACCTCTCTTCTGGTAAAGTTCACCCAAAACTCTGTCCCATGATGTGAGTACAGTGTTGTTTGGGAAGATTCCTGGAACTAGGGGTGGCTTGCGAAATGGTTCACAGGAAGGTCTCTCAAATTCTGTCTTCCTTTTTCTTTCTATTTCTATAGCTCTCACTCTCTCTATTTTTATGTCCTGCCCGC
>SJYQ01002139.1:90684-134798 GCA_006410935.1 Redunca redunca
TGTTGGAGAAGACTCTAGAGAGTCCCTTGGACTGCAAGGAGATCCAACCAGTCCACCCTAAAGGAAATCAGTCCTGGGTGTTCATTGGTAGGACTGATGTTGAAGCTGAAATTCCAATACTTTGGCCACCTGATGTGAAGAGCTGAGTCATTTGAAAAGACCCTGATGTTCAATTATATTGAAGGCAGGAGGAGAAGGGGATGACAGAGGATGAGATGGTTGGATGGCATCACCGACTCAATGGACATGAGTTTGGGTAAACTCCGGGAGTTGGTGATGGACAGGGAGGCCTGGCGTGCTGTGGTTCATGAGGTTGCAAAGAGTCGGACACAACTGAGCGACTGAATGGAATTGAACAGAACTGAGTGAACACTGGGTACATGTGTGTTTTTCAATTTTGGTTGAACACATTTTAATTTGTCTCATTACTTCATAATTTAGTTAAAGTGGCTTTATTTGGCTTTCTCCATTTAAAATTACTCTTTCAAAAAAATTTATTTATTTGACTTCACATATGGGATTTAGTTCTGTGACCAGGGATTGAATCCAGGCACCCTGCACTGGGAGCATGGAGTCTTACCCACTGGGCCACAGGGAAGTCCCTAAAGTTACTCTTTTTCTCTTTGCAATTAATAGATGTGTTGTGAGGAAATGCATCAAGACTATGTAAATACACCTTTCCTCATCAAACTTTCACTTATTAGGTTTAGCAGCTATCAGTGTTTCTTAGCTGAATTAATTATTACTGTGATAGTTTATCAAATGATAATTTTCTAATTCCACCATTCCTTCTAGCTTATTAATGACATTCTACTCTAAAGGAAAAACTCTCCATTCTCTTCATTAATTCATTCCTTTATTTATATCAGTATAGACTAATATATTATTTTTGGTTTCATTCTACAGTGTACACTTACATTTGAATAGAAATGATAATTGTCACCATCCATTTTCTTGTTCCTAATCTCAAGGGGAATGTTTTAAATAATTTATGATTAAGTATTATGTTTGTTCTGTGTGTATGTGTTTTTCTTTCTTTCTTTCTTTTTTTAATACCTTTACATCTTCTTATGGTGAAAGAGAAAGTTCAGCCTTGCAAACAGGCCTTTCTATGTATAACCGTCTCAGGCCTATTTTGCTAACATTTTTCTGTGTAAGCTCATGTTCTTTGGGAGCCATCAACTACCTTGATAGGTAACATGTACTTTAATGAAGGGATAAGATCCTCAGCCATGCCTTGTTCTCCTGTTGGTGAAGCTGAGAGTGGAAATGGGGTATGTTCCAGAGTAGACAGCTTCTAGTATTGCAATGTGATCTCAACCATTTTGTGTCTACTTCATTCTACCCACAAGGGGACCCTGTCCTTCAGCATCCCCTATCTGTTTAATATCTCTGCCTTAAGTACTTTTGTTGTCCAGAGGCTCTCTTCCTCTATCTTGACTGATGCTTCTATAGGGTGAGATAGAGGGAAGGATGGGAAAGGAATGCTCAGTGATTGACCAGACTCTGTGCACTACTTGTCATCAACTCTTCACTCAGAGTCACCCTACTGTGAGTCTGCCACTTAGCACTGGAATTAGTATTGGGTTAGTGATGTTGCTTTTTAGCAAGTCATTTGAAGAAATGGGCAACAGTCCTCCTGAAACAGGAGGGAAGGGGCCAGGGCACAACCTTTGAAAGAATGACATAGTCTAAGGGTGTGACATAAACTGATTAGAACTAAATGGGCCCAGGATGACAGACGAGTCAACTTCCACTAGACCTTGAGCCTTATTATATGCTTATTGTAACACAACAGCAAGCTAAATGACACACTCACAAGCAACAAGTTATCAAAGGCCAAAAAGTCGGTGGTAGCCCAATTCCTGGAAATCTATGCCCCTCCCCCCAGATAGCTGGAATAATCCTCCCTTTCATTGCCTGTGAAATTACCCAGCCTGTGAAAACTAACCACGCCATATTTCAAGGTCGCTCTTGCCTTTTGAGATGGCCCATGCTCTGCACGTTGAGTGTGTTCTCTCTAAAGAAACCCACTTCTTAACTATCACTTTGGCTCTCACTGATTTTTTTCTGCAATGAGACATCAAGAACCTGAGCTTCATTAAGTCCTGAAACCACATGTGTGATCTCAATTGGAGGACCACGGGTTTTGGTGGAGTTCAAGTTCCAGTCTGAGTTACTTGCTTTCATTCCCAGGGCAGTGTGGGCAAGAGAATAAAAGGCCCCTTTAGACAATTGCTTCC
This sequence comes from Redunca redunca, assembly GCA_006410935.1. Taxonomy (NCBI): domain Eukaryota; kingdom Metazoa; phylum Chordata; class Mammalia; order Artiodactyla; family Bovidae; genus Redunca; species Redunca redunca. Next base: position 92,928 of record SJYQ01002139.1, read on the forward strand.
CATCACTCCCCAAGTCGTGGGGCATGGCTTCCTTTGGTTCAAACCTTTTTCAGTTTCATGCTTGGGCTCAGTCATGTCATCTTCCCAACCATTTCTCCCATTATATTTTTGTACTGCGATCCAGTTACTTCCCTCTCACTTTGCTGGTTTCTCCAGGGTTTGGTTCAAGGGAAAGAGCCATGAGTCCATGCTAGTTTGCCATATTCTGTAGATCTGTCAATCTCTTTAGGAAGAAACTTGATAGAAGTCACAATATCTATATGAAGGAAGAGGAGTGTTATTACTGAAGGACAAGACATGAATGAATTGAAGGAAAAGACATGTCATATTCCTGGATGGTGAGACTTTATATCATAAAATCACAATCATTCCAAGAATGTCAATCATTTTGAAATTAATATATAAATTTAACTTAACTTGAGTAAATGTTCCAGCTTATTTTAATAAAAGAAAATAAACCAGAAATTGATCTTGAAGGATAAACATGCTATGAATGGCAATAAATATTTCAAAAAGAAAAAAATATTCAGTAAAGGGAAACTTCTTTTTTAATAGATGCCAGAGCTTACTATCTATAAAAAGTATGATCAAATCAATATGGCATTTGAATAGGAACTGGACAATAGTCCAGTGAAACACAAATAAAAACTTGGAGATGGATCCAGGTATATGCAGAGTTAAGCAATTAATTTCAATTGAGGAAAGGATGGCTTAGACAGTAATTGTTGTTGGGACTGTTATCTATTCATCTGAACTAAAATAAAGTTAAATCTTGATTTTATATAATACAGACAATTAAAAATTTAGTGGGTTAAACTTTTAATTATAAACAACAAAAGACAAAAAGTAAAAATATTTGCAAAATATCAGAGTCATGGAGACTTTTCTGAGCAACACAATAAACCCATGGCTATATTAAAAAACTTGCTTTAGCAAAAGTCAACAACAAATAGCAAACAACAAACTGGGAAAATAGTCTCTTTCCTCTCTCTCTCTTTCTCTCTGTGTGTGTGTGTGTGAGAGAGAGAGAGAGAGAGAGAGAGAAAACATAAAGGGAAAATATCTTTTTTAAAATGTAATATCTTTAATATACTAAAAGTGCTTACAAATAGATGAGAACATTAATTCACTGGGCAAAGGGTACATGTGAAAGGACAATCACAGCACATAAATTGCAAATGGCCAGTAAAAATGTGAAATGACACTCAATCTTACTTGCAATCCAAGAAAGGAAATTTAGAGATGATACTTTTAAAATGTTACTTTATAAACATTAAAAGTATATTACTTTTTAAATGTTATTAGATTGGCAAAAAAGTCATTAATATCCAGTTATAACTAGGTTATGTAGATATAAGCAGTTTCACGTATTTGTGCATGGAGTGTACATTTGTAGAAGTTTATTAGAATTTAATTTGATGTTTGTTATCTGTTAAAATTTTGAAATACTCATATCCTTTGAGTTAACTCTNACACAATAAACCCATGGCTATATTAAAAAACTTGCTTTAGCAAAAGTCAACAACAAATAGCAAACAACAAACTGGGAAAATAGTCTCTTTCCTCTCTCTCTCTCTGTGTGTGTGTGTGTGTGTGTGTGAGAGAGAGAGAGAGAGAGAGAGAGAGAGAAAACATAAAGGGAAAATATCTTTTTTAAAATGTAATATCTTTAATATACTAAAAGTGCTTACAAATAGATGAGAACATTAATTCACTGGGCAAAGGGTACATGTGAAAGGACAATCACAGCACATAAATTGCAAATGGCCAGTAAAAATGTGAAATGACACTCAATCTTACTTGCAATCCAAGAAAGGAAATTTAGAGATGATACTTTTAAAATGTTACTTTATAAACATTAAAAGTATATTACTTTTTAAATGTTATTAGATTGGCAAAAAAGTCATTAATATCCAGTTATAACTAGGTTATGTAGATATAAGCAGTTTCACGTATTTGTGCATGGAGTGTACATTTGTAGAAGTTTATTAGAATTTAATTTGATGTTTGTTATCTGTTAAAATTTTGAAATACTCATATCCTTTGAGTTAACTCTGCTTACAGAAATCTATCCTACCTCAATAAAATCAAAGCTCCCAAGAAAATATGTAAAAAATATTCATTACAGCATTCTCCCAGCAAACATTTGGAAAAACACATGTGTTCATCAATGGAATTTTTGGATTGGTTGAATAATTATGCTACAAATATCCTACAGAACATTGTGTAGCTATGAAAAAATAACAAGATATATTCACGTGTGAATGTGAATGAGATACATTCACATTCAGGAAAAGGGTTTAGGAGAAAAAATGTCATAGACCAGCATATACAGCATAATTCCATTTCACAACATGAAAATATTTTCATGTATATGGATATACAGATGATAGGCATATAAGCAGATAGAGAGATCAAAATAGGCTGGTATATTGGGAAACTTGTTCATGTTGCAATAAATAGACAAAGGTGGGGATTCTCTGTTGTTACTTTATTATAAACATTTTAGGCTGTAGGGATTATGTCAGTCAGTGTTCCATGTTGTAAAGAGAAACCATTCTAAATATTTTAAGTGAGGAAGGATTTAAAACAGGTAATTAAGTATTTGCAAAATCATTGGAATAACTGAAAAAGTAGGTTCTTGGATGGTTTTTGGGAATGGAATGACTCCTAGACCAATCAACAAGTGACACCCCAGGGTCTCCTTTGAGGCTATTGCTGGAACTCCAAGTTCAAGAACACAATCCCTCCTGACATTTGTTAGAATGTCTATTACCAAAGAGGGAAGAGAAAGCAAATGTTGGCAAGGACATGCTTAAGATTGCTTGTATGCTGTTGGTGAGAATGTAAATTGGTGAAGACATTTGGAAAACAATATGGAAGTTCCCCAGAAAACTAAAACTAGAATTACCATATGATCCAGCAATGCTACTTCTGCTTATATATCCAAAGGGAATGTCATAAATAAAAATAAATACATAGCGACATATTCAGTTCAGTTCAGTCGCTCAGTTGTGTCCGACTTTTTGCGACCTCATGAATCGCAGCATGCCTTGCCTCCCTGTCCATCACCAACTCCTGGAGTTCACTCAGATTCACATCCATCGAGTCAGTGATGCCATCCAGCCATCTCATCCTCGGTCGTCCCCTTCTTCTCCCAATCCCTCCCAGCATCAGAGTCTTTTCCAATGAGTGAACTCTTCTCATGAGGTGACCAAAGTACTGGAGTTTCAGCTTTAGCATCATTCCTTCCAAAGAAATCCCAGGGCTGATCTCCTTCAGAATGGACTGGTTGGATCTCCTTGCAGTCCAAGGGACTCTCAAGAGTCTTCTCCAACACCACAGTTCAAAAGCATCAATTCTTGGGTGCTCAGCCTTCTTCATAGTCCAACTCTCACATCCACACATGACCACTAGAAAAACCATAGCCTTGACTAGACGGACCTTAGTCGGCAAAGTTATGTCTCTGTTTTTGAATATGCTACCTAGGTTGGTCATAACTTTCCTTCCAAGGAGTAAGCGTCTTCTAATTTCATGGCTGCAGTCACCATCTGCAGTGATTTTGGAGCCCCCCAAAATAAAGTCTGACACTGTTTCCACTGTTTCCCCATCTATTTCCCATGAAGTGATGGGACCGGATGACATGATCTTTGTTTTCTGAATGTTGAGCTTTAAGCCAACTTTTTCGCTCTCCTCTTTCACTTTCATCAAGAGGCTTTTTAGTTCCTCTTCACTTTCTGCCATAAGGGTGGTGTCATCTGCATAGCTGAGGTTATTGATATTTCTCCCGGCAATCTTGATTCCAGCTTGTGTTTCTTCCAGTCCAGCGTTTCTCATGATGTACTCTGCATATAAGTTAAATAAGCAGGGTGACAATACACAGCCTTGAAGTACTCCTTTTCCTATTTGCAACGACATATTATGCAGCCACAAAAGAGGGAATCTTGCCATTTGCAACAACATACGTGTGTGCTCAGTTGCTTCAGTCATGTCCAACTCTTTGTGACCCCATGGACCGTACCTCACCAACCCCCTCTGTCCAAGGGATTCTTCTGGCAAGAATACTGGAGTGGGTTGCCATGCCCTCCTCCAGGGGATCTCCCCAACCTAGGGACTGAACCCATGTCTCCTGCATTGAAGGCGGATTCCTTACCTGCCGAGCCACCTGGGAAGTCTGAAACAACATGGATGGACCTTTATACTAAGTGAAATAAATCAGACATGAGAAAGGTATAATCTCACTTATATGTGGAGGCTAAAAAAAGAAAAACAAAACCCCCCAAACGCAAAGAAACAGAACAGATTAATAATTGAGAGAATTTGAGAGAAAGATAAAGGTAGTCAAAGGGCATAAGCTTCTAGTTATAAGATAATTGAGTCCTGGGGATATTATGCTGTTGTTGTTGTTCATTGCTAAGTCGTGTCCAACTTTTTGCAACCCCAGGGATTGCAGCACACCAGGCTCATCTGTTCTCCACAATCTCTCAGCGTTTGCTCGAATTCATGTCCATTGAGTCAGTGATGCTATCTAACCATCTCATCCTCTGCTGCCCACTTCTTCTTTTGCCTTCAGTCTTTCCCAGCATAAGGGTCTTTTCCAATGAGTCAGTTTGTAGTGTCAGGTGGCCAAAGTATTGGAGCTTCAGCCTCAACAACAGTCCTTCCAATGAATATTCAGGGTTGATTTCTTTTAGTATTGACTGGTTTGATCTTGCAGTCCAAGGGACTCTCAAGAGTCTTCTCCAGCACCACAATTTGAGAACATCAGTTCTTCAGCACTCAACTTTCTTTATGGTCCAACTCTCACATTCGTACATGACTACTGGAAAAACCATAGATTTGACTATATGGACATTTGTTGGCAAAGTGATGTCTCTGCTTTTTGATATGCTGTCTAGCTTTGTCATAGCTTTCCTTCCAAGGAGTAAGTGTCTTTTAATTTCATGGCTGCAGTCATTGTCAGCAATGATTTTGGAGCCCAAGAAAATAAAATCTGTCATTGCTTCTACATTTTCCCCTTCTATTTGCCATGAAGTGATGGGACCAGATGCCATGATCTTAGTTTTTTTAATGTTGAGTTTCAAGCCAGCATAATGTACAGCATGGTAAACATACTTAAGAATACTGCACTATATATTTGAAAGTTGACAAGAGAGTAGAAAATAAAATTATAACTATGTGAAGTAATGGCTACTAATGAAACATTGTGAAATCATTTCTCAGTAAATACATATATCAAATCATTATATTGAGCAGCATAGACTAATACAACAGTATGTCAAATATAACAATAAAATTGGAAAGCCTCCCAACAAACAAGAACTAGACAAACCTCTCCAACATTGTCAGTTATCATCCAAGAGTGAGAGTGTTAGAATCAAGATATAGTGGTAGCTGTTTCTCCATGCCCAAAGCACTGAAAAGTGGGCACTGGAATCCTGTTCCCAAGGAAATCCCATGTCTCCATGATTTTGCTAGCCAGTAAAATCTATCTGAAAGAAGGGAGGAAAAAGGGCTTCCTTCTGGTAGAACCTTATTCACATCTAGAATCAGAGCTGCAAAGGGGCCTGAGAAAGGTAGTATGTACTTCATCTTTGCAAAGAGAAATCAACTGGAGAAATGCATAGGACCCACCAAGGGAATTATGCATAAAGCTTACATTGGTGCATTTTTCAATATTTTGATATAGACATACACACATGGGTTTAATTTAAATGAGTATCAATATCCATATTTCCCCATTTTTTAAATAAGGAAAGCACATACATTCACACACAGGTGTGTATAGGCTTAGAAAAATATGAAAGGGATTCACAATAAAATGTTCTAATTGGTTTTCTTGGAGGGGAAGAGATTGCAGATAGTTGAAAAAAATCATTGGCATTTTCTAGAATAAATATAACCCGCTTTCTAAAGATTAATAAACAATTTTTAGAGCAATTTTAGATTCATAGCAAAATTGAGCAGAAAGTATAGTTTCTGTTTATCCCCTACCTGCACACCTGAGCAACTGCTTCCACTATTAACATGCTGAACTGGAGTGATAATTTTGTTATAAGTGATGAATCTACTTTGACACTCATTATCACTCAAAATCTGTAGTTTATATTAAAGTTCACTCGGTGTGCATTCTTTGGCTTTGGATAAATGTGTATATCCATCATTATTGTATCATAGAGGGCAGTTTCACTGCCTTAAAAATCCTCTGTGCTCTGTCTATTCATCCCTCCCTGCTGAATTCCAACCTCTGGCAACCACTGTGTTCAAAGTTTTGCCTTTTCCAGAATATCATATACTTGGTATCATATAGTATGTAGCCTTTTCATAATGGCATCTTTTACTTTGTTATATGAATTTAAGCTTTATCTTGCTTTTTAAAAAGTGAAATAAACATTCAACATGAACTAAACAGAAAAGATAGCAAAACTACCCCTTGTCAGAATGAATGAACTGGCATTAAATAGCAGCATCCAAATTAAAAGCTTTAGGATGTTCTTGTAAACCTATTCAAATTCAGATTTTATTATGTTTAAATGTGAATGAAAATAAAATGTTTTTTTCTTATATGATAAAATCTACACATTCTTTTTCAAAAATTTTATTGGCCAGGACATGGAAGCAACCTAGATGTCCATCAGCAGATGAATGAATAAGAAAGCTGTGGTACATATACACAATGGAGTATTACTCAGCCATTAAAAAGAATACATTTGAATCAGTTCTAATGAGGTGGATGAAACTGGAGCCTATTATACAGAGTGAAGTAAGCCAGGAAGAAAAACACCAATACACTATACTAACGCATATATATGGAATTTAGAAAGATGGTAACAGTAACCTTGTATGCGAGACAGCAAAAGAGATGCAGATGTATCAAACAGTCTTTTGGACTCTGTGGGAGAGGGAGAGGGTGGGATGATTTGGGAGAATGGCATTGAAACATCTATAATATCATATAAGAAACGAATTGCCAGTCTAGGTTTGATGCAGGCTACAGGATGCTTGGGGCTGGTGCACTGGGATGACCCAGAGAAATGGTATGGGGAGGGAGGTGGGAGGAGGGTTCACGATTGGGAACACATGTACACTCGTGGCAGGTTCATGTTGATGTATGGAAAAACCAATACAATATTGTAAAGTAAAAAAAAAATTAAATTAAATTTAAAAATTTTTATTGGCATGTAGCTGCTTTAAAAATCTGCATACTCTTAACTTTTGGTGATTCCATTCTAAAACTCAGGAAGAATATTCACATGTATTTATTTCCCCAAATATATTTTTTTCCTGTAAAAATTTGAAATAGTTTGTACAGTTTTGTTTTCAAGTTATTTCACTAAAAGTAACTTATTTAATTTAGGTTTGATTATAGTTTTTACACAGTCATTTGTTGTACTTGAGAAATTTTTGAAAGGGAAAAATTATCCCTCCAAATAATTAACTTAAATTTAAAAAATGTAGCTACATTTTCAGTTTTTAATAAAAGTTATGTTCTAAGGGAAATTTATTATGAACAAGGAAATAGTTTTGAAAGTACTTTCTTTCCCTGCTAGCCATATATATTTATACTATATACTAAATTCTTTGGAGAAGATGTAGGTTACAGTTTACAAATTGAAGACTGATTTATTACTCAACTGTACAGAAAAAAGTTGCCGTCCAGAATGGATAAGTAGCTAGACAGTGTGAATTGATTAAATTTTTATCTTAATCATTGATAGAAGGGCTACAAATTTGACTTATCTAACAATTTGTAAGAGCCTGAACACTCATAATAAATAAGTGTAAGGCAAAACTATTAAAGTTTTTACGGCATATAACAAACATACTGAAATGAAGATGATTTTTGAGATTGATTAAAGAAAGGTGATTGTGGAGACTGAATCATTTGAAACTCTTTATTCATGTGTATGTGATGAAAATGGTAACTTTGGTGGTAAAATAAGGAACATCATTCCTTTGGGAAGTGTTTTCTCAAAATAGTGAAATAAACTGTCTGTTGGACCAGCAGGTATTTTAACTGAACAAATGACAAAAACTACTTAATTTCTCAGTAAGAAAATATGTTGATCACAATTTTACCAATTATAAGTTGTACATGTTGGTGGGTTATTGACAGTTTCCTAATATGTCACCTGCGTGATCACTCAGACATGATAATCAAACATTAAAACAAATAAAGAGCCTCTCTCCTCATATAACCCCCACCACCAAAAGCTGATTCTATTTGTATCTACATGAGTGATCCTAGGCTCTTGAAATATTATGATAACCAGACAGGCAAGAGCAATTGCCTGGTTGCTGAATTTGATTTATCAACTGCCAGTTCAATTCAATTCAGTCCAGATATTAAAAGTGACATGCTTAGTACATCAACTTCTTACCTGCAGGGCAGTAAGACAGGTGGAACATGGTTGGCTTGTTTAATGTGATTTTGAGTAATTTTAAACCTAAAATGAATATGAAAAAAGATCAATAGAAATTAGAGTACAAAATATGCACTCATTTTAGGATAAAGCACAAAACTAGTATATTTCATGTTTGCAGCAGGCTTGTTTTATGATGCACTCCAGGGGCTCCTGAAGGATATGTATGTGCTCTTACCTATTTAAAGGTTTGGATGCATATGCACGTGTTGCAAGTACAAGCCAAGTTCTCTGGGTTGGGTATTCTGAAGTTGAAGCTGAGAAAACTAGTCTGAGGCAAGTCCACAGTCAAGGGGCAAGATGCACATAAGAAGTAAGATTAATGGACAAGAGAAGAAAAATAGAATAACACACTGGGAAGGAGAAGTAGCCTTCAGGAGGTGACAGTGTTAGAAAGATATCCTCCATCATCCTTTGTTGTCTAGTCGCTAAGTCATGTCCAACTCTTTTTTGACACCATGGACTGTAGCCCATCAATCTCCTCTCTCCATGGGATTCTCCAGGTGAGAATATTAGAGTGGGTTGCCGTTCCCTTCTCCAGGAGATCTTCCCAACCCAGGGATCGAACAGCTGTTTTCTGTATTGGCAGGCAGATTCTTTTCCACTGAGCCACCTGGGAAGCCCCAGTTCAGTTCCGTTGCTCAGTTGTGTCCGACTCTTTGCGACCCCATGAACCGCAGCATGCCAGGCCTCCTTGTCCATCACCAACTGCCAGAGTCTACTCAAACCCATGTCCATTGAGTCAGTGATGTCATCCAACCATCTCATCCTCTGTCATCCCCTTCTCCTCCTGCCTTCAATATGATTGAACATCAGGGTCTTTTCCAATGAGTCAGCTCTTTGCATCAAGTGGCCAAAGTATTGGAGTTTCAGCTTCAACATCAGTCCTTCCAATGAACACCCAGGACTGATTTCCTTTAGGGTGGATTGGTTGGATCTCCTTGCAGTCCAAGGGACTCTCAAGAGTCTTCTCCAACACCACAGTTCAAAAGCATCAATTCTTCTGCACTCAGCTTTCTTTATAGTCCAGCTCTCACATCCATACATGACCACTGGAAAAACCATAGCCTTGACTCGACAGACCTTTGTGGACAAAGTAATGTCTTTGCTTTTGAATATGCTGTCTAGGTTGGTCATAACTTTCCTTTCAAGGAGTAAGTGTCTTCTAATTTCATAGCTTAATGTGTGCTTATTTCTTGTCCCAAGGTTGGGTTATTCTTATATTGGGAGTTTGGGCTCATAGATAAGGCCCAGACAAAAGTAGGATCTTGATTCTTCCACAAAATGTCTAGAGATTTCCAGTGTTGATTATTATGTGATGATCGTAATTCAAAGGAAGATGAAGGTGGAGCTTAGCAGGAAGGCGAGGGAACTCATTCTTATGTTAGGTCATTGCCCATTGGGCCTAGACTTGAGTGGAAGAAGATAGAAATGTGTCAGGGTATTCTTGGGCTCTTGCCTGGGGCATCCTTTGAATTGAGAGATCTTTTTGGGTTTTTGGACTGCATTCTTGTGTGTGTGTGTGTGTGTGTGTGTGTGTTCCTCATACCAACAAGCAAAGCTCAGGACTTCAGCTGGATGTTCCACAATTCAAAACAGTTCTGCTCAGGTCTGAATTTCACCTACCTGGAGGAAGCATCTGATCCTCCAGATTAGGGGAGACAGTTCTATAAGACTTCCTCTCCCTCCATTTAGAAGGCAACCACAAACTCAGGCTGTTACCTGTGCTTCTGACCAATTGGCTATAAATCAGAGGTTCCCATGACCTACACCTTGAATTCAATTAATATACTACTGTGGTTGACAGAACTCAAAGAAACATTTTCATTACTAGTTCACTGGTTTATTATGAAAAGATATAACTCAGATGTCATTGTTAGAGATGCGCAGGGAAAGGTATGTGGAAGGGGACTGGAGCTCCAGGGGTGATACTGTCCCCAACCTCTAAATGCGCACCAACCCAGAGGCTCTCTGAACCCAGTCCTTCTGCTTTTTTTTTTTCCTTTGGAGGCTTCATTACATAGCCATAATTGATTAAATCATTGGCCACTGGTGATTGAACTCAACCCCAAGCCCCTTTCCCTTCCCCTAAGGTCATGGTGTGGGACAGGAAGTGCCAACCTCCAATCATCCCTATCCTTAGGTGGTGTGCAAAAGTCACCTCATTAACATAACAAAGGCACCTTTATTCCTCTCTTCAAGAAATTCCAAGGAAATGAGACAAAACCAAATATATATTTTTATTATAAATTATAGTATCACAGGAGAAAAGTAGACTAAGGCCATCTGAGCGGCATAAACCAAATCTGTAGACTCTGAGAATGTTCATATCCAGGTGCTAGATCTAAGAACTTTGAGTAATTTTGCATTACCTTTGAGGATTTAGTAATGTTTTTCTAAATATAACAGTATGGGCTTAGTTCTGTTATGGAAGATTGAGGGCAGGATTTATGTCCATTGTGAGGGGTTCAGTCAAAAGGTGGAGAGAGGGAAATTTGAGAACATTAGGCAGTGATGATAGGGAGCCTCTCAGGAATGTGAATTTCAGGGAACCAGAGTTAGAGTTACCAAATCCAGTGTCCTTGCATATAACTTTTTAAAATGTTTTTGTAGTCTTTAAGTGATTTGAAGAGATGAGAAATGTCATACACTGGTAGAACAGCTTAGAGTGTCACAGCAGAAGTACTAGGAAGGAGCAACCCAAGAATGGAAAATCATTCTTTGGAGGTTTTGGGAAGTTAGCTATTTCTTTTTTAAAAAAAGTATTTAATTAATTTATTATTATTTATTTATTTATTCTTCCTTGCTGTGCGAGGACTTTCCTTGCAGCGAGCAGGGGCTCCTCTTTGCTGTGGTGCGCAGGCTTCTCACGGCAGTGGCTTCTCTTGTTGCAGAGCACAGACTCTAGGCAGATGGGCCTCAGTAGTTGCAGCATGTGAGCTCAGTAGTTGTGGCCCACGGGCTTAGTTGCTCTAACGCGTGTGGAATCTTCCCTGACCAGGCAAACCTGCATCTTCTGCATTGGCAGGCAGATTCTTATTCACTGTACCACCAAGGAAGTCCTTATTTATTTCTTAATTGACCATTTCTTCCTCTTTCCTCAGGCAAAAGCTAGTCATTAAATGTCTCTTAGTGAGATAGAGGCCTGATACAGTGACTGGCACATAGTGAAACCAGATATAAATGAATAAATGAATGACTGAATAAATGAATAAATGAAGACGATGTGGCCTCTGTCCTTGTGGCTTACAGATGATGAAAACACATGAACAGTTATATTCTAAAGAAAAATGTAATATATTAGTAAATAACGAACTATAGGAGATGAAGAACTAATAGAGTGATTTATTTTTTCTTTTGAAACAAGGGAGGGGAAAGTTGTGGATGGAATGTAGGTCAAGAAGGTATTCAAGGGTGGTGAGATTTTGAATGGAACTTGAGGACAAACACATCTTTTTTCCCTTGTGAGGAATATTTGAGAAAAAGTTATAATGAGCAGGACATGGCTTATTAAAATAAATGAGTCAATATTTTGTGATCAGTTTACAGAGAAAGTCTTGAGGTTCTGAGATGTAATTTATTTATTTATTTTTTGGCAATGTGGCTTGCAGGAACTGTTCCTCAGCCATGGATTAAACCCTCGCCCCTTGCCGTGGAAGCATGGCGGCTTAACCACTGGGCAGCCAAGGAAGTCCCACTGATATGTACTTTTTAGATCACTTCACTTTGTCCAATTTTGTATAAAGGATCTACAAGAGAAAGACTCATTCGACGGCTTTAGAATTTTCCACAGAAAGGCTAGATGGTAGAAAACCACACATGCTCTGCAAATATCAAGTAAAGTTTTGGTAAATCTTAGGGGATTCTGGTTGTCAGTGAAGACTCTTGCTTCTGTGTCTATAGTTTAGAAATAGACAGGGATAGATGGTTGGGAATAGAGAAATAAAAACAAATGGTCTGCTATAAAATTAGAGCAAGATATAGCTTTCTTGTATAGCAGAGACTGTAAAATGGCACTAGGACATGTCTAATAAAACAGAAACAGAACCAGGAGGAGTTAATTTGCCTCAAGACTTTTGCTTCTACAGAGAAGAGACAGTATTTGCTTGGGACATTTGGGGACAACTGGAGATGGTAGAACAACTGGAGATGGGTGTATATGTCAGATTATTTTTCTCATTGGGTCCATTGATCCATTCTTGAGCATTTTGGAGATTTGAGGTGACAGGTAGAAACCAAATAAGCTATAGTTTTGAAGGACTCAACCTTATGGGGGACAATCAAAGCAGATTTGGTTCTCTGTTGAGATGGGGAGATATCAATTTCCCCTACTTTGTGGGGAAAGAGCAAAACTTTGCTGCCTTGAGGACGGAAGAGAGAGCACTCAGCTTTGGCACCTGGTGAGGGCAGCTTTGGAAGCCCTGACATCCTTGGAATAAATGTTGGTCTTCTCAAAGAGGACAGTGTTTTCAGCAAGAGCAAAACTCAAGAGAGAGAGGTTTGGTGAGCTTCAGAAAAATGAACGATCATAAAAGTCCAAGAAGAAACTAAACTCCTACAAGCACCGCTAGGACCCTCAGAAATAGCTGAGTGTAGCTCTGGGGTTAGGGAAAGGGTTGTGAAAGGCTTTCAGTTAATGAGATTCAATTCTCTTTCCCAGATTGATGAGGTCTGGGAAAGGCCAGATGTTTCAGATAAATCAATAGAGAACGAGCCTTCCCAGGCTTTCTTTTGAACAGGTGCATAAGCACGTACTGAGACTTGATAATCAAGTCATCAAAATAAAGTAGATCAAATTGTATGGGGTTTTGGAATATCAGAGGATTCAAGAAAGAGCATTTAGATGTGACCAGGACAGATGATAGTTGATTATCTTTCATGGATTAAGTGTTCTCTTATTCTCCAGTAGGAAGTTGAAACAAAAGAGAAAAATCATTACATGTGGTCTAACCTGAAAGGCCAAGTAGTTATAACCAATAAACATATTGTTCTCATCATAGAATGTGAGTTCAGTCAGTCTCAGTGGATCCATTTTCTATTTTTCTGAAGATTTTTGAAGATCTTTTAGGAATTCTCTTACTGAGAAAGCATGACAGAATGGATCCAGATTTTTAGGTTAAAATAATGGTGTTCAGAGAGAATAAAACCAGGTAGTAAGCACCTTTGATAGAACTTTGTCATTGTGAGGCTTATTTCTCTTTGGGTATGACACTGTTAGTTTGAATGACTGCTTATTTCATCCATCATATGTAGGTAGTATAAATCATCAAGCCATTCATTTATGTTGTGAATATAAATCTTATTCAATAAACTCAGGTGAGCAAGAATGTCACATCTCTATTTGCTTTAAATCAAGTTAAATAAGTCCCTGGGCTTATGTCCCATAGAGTTATTGAACACTCTAACTTAGTCATTATTGGTGTTCCCTTTCCAATGACCCAAGGTCAGGTAAAGGTTCTGAGAATCTTACATTAACACTCAAATGTCAGGAAGGTCCCCTGAGTACTGCAGCGATGCCCATTTTTCAAGCTCTCCTTGAAGTCTGCAACTCTGCTACTTCTGCTAAATGGATCACAGAAATCTTGGTCTAGGGTGGGAGTCCCAAGAATCTAAACGTACACTTAGCATACATCCTCTCAGAGACCCTGCTCCCTCCGCAGAGAGCTGGTAGATAGCAGAGCCAGGGTCCTTGGTATACACTGGGCCTGCCAGTCTAGCCTGGGGTTCCCGTCACTCTCCTTGGATGCCTCCATGTGTCTGCCTCCCTCAGCTACCAGCATAAGCAATGCAAGGGCTCAGGGTTTTGGTGAACATGTGTTCTGTAGGAAATCATCTCCAACAGTGTTGGTTGCTCACTGTTATGAACCTTCACCTGACACAAGGAAGCTTTATGCTACCTACTTAACATAGAACACATTCAGCATCAGCAATGGCAAATTACTACCTCAGGGGGTATCCCTGTATTATTTATTCAGCAGTGAATGACACATAACTATTCAGCTGTTATCTAGACTCTGGACTAGGCACTGGGACATAATAGCATACATGACAAAGACTTACTACCATTTTCAAGGAAGTTGTCATAGTGAACAATACATACAAGTCAACAGCCTATGAACACAGTTGATACATTTGGGAGAGTCATCTTATTTAGAGTTGGGAGGTACAGAAATCATTCTTGGAGGATGTTTTATTTAAGTTGAAAATGGAAAAAGAGCGAGTGTTAGCTGGTCAAATGAGGATGTGAGTCAGCATCAATAACGTGGAAAACGAAAAGAATGAACAACATGTGCAGACATTGGGGTTAAGAGAGATACCAGCATGTTTTAAGAATTGAAAGATCAACCAGCCTTGGATGCCAGGGTTCAGGGTGAGGTGTGGAGAGAAATGAAGTCAGAGGATTAAACACAGCTCCAATAGGTGAGGAGATTGCAATGTATGCTAAGGTCCTTAGAGCTAAGGGAGTTGGCTCACATAACACCCATACCAAGCTTGTTTTTTCTTGTCTTATTTTTCTATTATGACTGGAAAATTAAAATAGAGGGAGCTAATAGTATGTTTTAATTGTGAGAATTGATGTTTTTATTTTAGAATGATTATTCCAGCTCCTTTGTGAAAGCTGCTTTCAAGGGGGATGAGTAGCTTTGAGAACAATAAGGGCATTGTTGGAAATCTAGGTGGGAAGTGATAGTAGCTGGTGTATGTCTAAGACATTCATGTTGGAGAGACCCAGGTAGATCTGAGTAGGCCTTAAGGGGGAATGTTAACTGGTGGTTAGATATACAGAGCAATGGACAGATTTGTGGCTTGAATCAGTGGGCAGAATAAATATTTGGTCTAAGTGCTTATTTCTCTAAATAATACATGTGTTAAAATCTTTTTTGTGTTTTGAATGAATTTTTCCTGCGTTTTCAAGCATGGCTATAGAGATTTGAAGTTCCAGAAATGCCTAAAATCTCTAATAGAAAACTTGTCATTTTCCTGACTCAGGAATAATCCTATTCCCTTTGCCACCAAAACAAAGCCTTCAGAGGTAGGTTTGGAAAGTGTTTCACACATTAGCCAATATCTGGAGTTGAGGTTATCTAAGACATTTAAGTTCTGAGAACTCAGCCATGAACATTCTCACTGTCCAGAACAACAACAGGAAGAGTGAAACTGGCAAAGCTCTCACTGTTTCCTAGTCCTCATCCATGCCCTGGGCCTCTGACCAGCAGCCTGTTTGCAACCCAGCCTATGCCTGAGCTCTGGTACACCAGGCTATGACTTCAATAAACTTTATGTGGGCACAGGAGAGAGTGAATGGAGCTGAGCATCCACAGGATTGCGAGTTGAAGAGGTGGAGTAAATTTCTAGTTTATATTATTTTCCTTAATACATATAATAGATGATTCAATTTCTGCTTTTTATTTATTTATTTTTTGTCATTCAGTTCCTTTTTTCTCTTTTGAAATTTTTATTCTGTATTGGAGTGTAACCTATTAACAATGTTGTGATAATTTCAGATCATTCAATTTCCTATTTCTTCCTTTTTTTACTTCCACAGACATAGGCATAAAAGGCTTTCCTGTTTTCCAGGGAAAGATAGAGCTTTCTTGGTGGTTCAAATGGTAAAGAATCTGTCTGTAACGCAAGAGACCCAGGGTCAATTCCTAGGGTTGGAAGATCCCCTAGAGAAGGAAATGACAACCCACTCCAGTATTCTTGCCTGGAGAATCCCATGGACAGAGGAGCATGATGGGCTACAGGTCCTGGGATCACAAAGAGTTGGACATGACTGAGAAACTTTCACCCTCTCTCTCTTTTTATCAGAGAGAGAATGACCCAGAGTGAGAGAGAGAGAGAGAGAAATCCTATGTAACTGGATAAGCACAGATAAAGAAACAAATGGTCTTCTCTCTATATAGAAAACTATAAAACACTAATGAAGAAATCAAAGATGACAGAAATAGATGAAGTATACCATGTTTATGGCTCAGAAGAATCAATATAGTGAAAATGAGCATACTACCCAAAGCAATCGATAGATTCAATGCAATCCCTATCAAGTTACCAATGGTATTTTTCATTGTTTCAACTAGAACAAATAATTTCATAATTTGTATGGAAATACAAAAAACCTTGAAATCCAACCTTCCTCCTGGAGCTGGAGGAATCAACCTACCTGACTTCAGACTATACTACAAAGCTACAGTCATCAAGACAGTATGGTACTGGCACAAAGAGAGAAATATAGATTAATGGAGCAAAAAAGGAGGCTCAGAGATAAATCCATGCACCTATGGACACCTTATCTTTGACAAAGGAGGCAAGAATATACAAAGGAGAAAAGACAATCTCTTTAACAAGTGGTGCTGGGAAAACTGGTCAACCACTTGTAAAAGAATGAAACTAGAACACTTTCTAACACCATACACAAAAATAAAATCAAAATGGATTAAAGATCTAAATGTAAGATCAGAAACTATAAAAGTCCTAGAAGAAAACATAGGCAAAACAGTCTCTGACATAAATCACAGCAGGATCCTCTATGACTCACCTCCCTGAGTAATGGAAATAAAAGCAAAAATAAACAAATGGGACCTAATTCAACTTAAAAGCTTTTTCACAAAGAAGGAAACTATAAGCAAGGTGAAAAGACAGCCTTCAGAATGGGAGAAAATAATAGCAAATGAAGCAACTGGCAAAGAATTAATCTCAAAAATATACAAGCAACTCCTGCAGCTCAATTCCAGAAAAATAAATGACCCAATTAAAAAATGGCCCAAACAACTAAACAGACATTTCTTCAAGGAAGACATACCGATGGCTAACAAACACACGAAAAGATGCTTAACATCACTCATTATCAGAGAAATGCAAATCAAAACCACAATGAGATACCATCTCATGCTGGTCAGGAAGGCTGCTATCAAAAAGTCTACAAACGATAAATGCTGGAGAGGGTGTGGAGAAAAGGGAACCCTCTTACACTGTTGGTGGGAATGCAAACTAATACAGCCACTATGGAGAACAATGTGGAGATTCCTTAAAAAACTGGAAATAGAACTGCCATACAACCCAGCAATCCCACTGCTGGGCATACACACTGAGGAAACTGGAACTGAAAGAGAGAATTGTACCCCAGTGTTCATTGCAGCATTGTTTACAATCGCCAGGACATGGAAGCAACCTAGATGCCCATCAGCAGATGAATGGATAAGAAAGTTCTGGTACATATATATAATGGACTATTACTCAGCTATTGAAAAGAATATTTTAGAATCAGTTCTAATGATGTGGATGAAACTGGAGCCTATTATACAGAGTTAAGTAAGTCAGAAAGACTGACTGTATAGTATATTAATGCATACANGGGGGATGATTTGAAAGAATAGCATTGAAACATGTATATTACCATACATGGAATAGATTGCCAGTCCAGGTTCAATGCATGAGACAGGGTGCTCAGGGCTGGAGCGCTGGGATGACCCTGAGGGATGGGATGGGGAGGGAGGTGGTAGGGAGGTTCAGGATGGGGAACACATGTATACCCATGGCTGATTCATGTTAATGTATGGCAAAACCCACCACAATATTGTAAAGTAGCCTCCAATTAAAATAAATTAATAAAGAAAAGAAACCAATAGTCTTCATCTTTCAGTCTAGGTCCACAATGCCTGCCTGGGAGTGCAGCCTCTTTGTGACACCTGGGCCCAGGCTAAAAAGACTCCCTCATAAGGGAAAAGACTGATGTCTATAGCACTCACTGAGTGGGGTGGCAGCCCTCTTCCAAGTCTCTAGGCCATTCTTGCTTTGCTGCACATCTGGAAGTTGAGGGTCCCTTTGAGAATTACAGAGCTCTGGGTGGATGGGAGGTCCATGGTGAGGAGGAGTGTGGAGAAGGGACAATTTATGGGGATAGAGGTGAGCATCATTCTGTAGCAGAAGCAGATGACTTTTTTTGGGGGAGGGGTGATCTTTGATAAGAACTAGTCCTAAAGGAAATCAAGCCTGAATATTCATTGGGAGGACTGATGCTGAAGCTGAAGCTCCAGTACTTTGGTCACCTGATGTGAAGAGCTGAGTCGTTGGAAAGGACCCTGATGCTGGGAAAGATTGAAGGCAGGAGAAGGGGGCAACAGAGGATGAGATGGTTGAATGACATCATCGACACAATGGATATGAGTTTGAGCAAACTCCAGGGGATAGTGAAGGACAGGGAAGCCTGGCATACTGCAGTCCATGGGGTCACAAAGCGTCAGACATGACTTAGTGACTGAACAATAACAATAGTCTTTGGTAGGAGACACGGGAGATGTGAACATGTGGGACTTTGTGTTGTCATCAGAAGAAATGTTGATCATCATGGAACTTCAGTCTTGATGTCTTGGGCTGGGCACTGCCAATATGTGGGGTTCATAGTGGAATGTTCTTCAACCCCAGCTGCAGTCCTGGGGCTGTGACCCTGTCTGACAGCAGCAGTCCTGAGTGTAGCTACTGGAGCTGACACCTCAGCAGCGTCCTGTCTCAGACTGAGGAATTTTTGCTTTATACCTGGAGTCACTGTGAACACTGGTCTTCTTTTCTCTACTCTTCATTAACATCATAAATGCACATTTATTCTTTAATGAAAGGTAATCTATATGTTGTGGTTTTTTTCCAGAAGGAATCAAAATTATGGAATTTATTTTTTACATTGGGAAGGACTTTAGACATAATCCAGCATCCTTATTGTATTGGTTTTTTATTACTGCTGTAACAAATTATTACAAATCTAGTGGTTTAACACAGTACCAACACAAATTTATTATTTTTTAAAAAATTATTTATTTACTTATTTTTGGCTGTGCTGTCTTTGCTGCTGCAAGGGCCTTTCTCTAGTTATAGTGAGTAGAGGGTACTCTGTTGCAGTGCTCGGACTTCTTACATTGGTTCTCTTGTTTTGGAGCATGGTCTCTAGAGCATGCGGGCTTCAGTAGCTGCAGCTCCCAGGCTCTAGAGCACAGGCTCAATAGTTGTGGTGCAAGGGCTTAGTTGCTCTGCAGCATGCAGGATCTTCCTGGATCAGGGGTCAAACTGGTCTCCTGCATTGGCAGGTGGATTCTTTTTACCACTGAGCCACCAGGGAAGCCCACATATTTATTATCTTACAGTTCTGGAGGTCAGAAGTTGAAAGTGGGCAGGCCCACAGAGCTGTGTTCTTTTTAGAGGTTCTAGGGGTTTGCCTTCTCTAGAAGCTAGAGAGCACCTACATTCCTTGGCTTGTGGCTCCTTCTTCCATCTCCAGAGGCAATGAAATAGCATTTTCCCTTCTCTCCAACCTCCTTCCTCCCTGTCATTATATCGAGCCTCCTGGACACCAGCATAATCTCTCCATCTCAACATCCTTAGCTTATCTGCAAAAGTAATATATTCACAGGTTTCATAGAACATAGGCAGGCCATTCAGCCTATCACATTCATTTTACAGAAGACATAACAGACTCTAAAGGAGAGGAATTAAAAAAGATAATTCACAGGGCTTGTCTGGGCTGTGGCTAGTCCCTATATTTTTGTGGAATGGGGGGTTAACGTGGTGCTGGGTGACGGCATGGTGAGTGGAATGTGGGGAGATGACAGCCCACACTCTGTCCCTCAGCTAGACAGGCATGTGCAGCGGAGAGCACATGGGTGTCTAGTGTACAGTTCCCTGTAGTGTACAGTTCCCTGTAGTCCTGCAGTATTCAGTCCATGCTGCCTTTCAACCCTGTGTCAGAGCGAGACCGGATGAGACCAGGGACCTGAGACCCTTTTTTCAGTGTCAAACCTGGACAAACGTCTGTTTGAGCAGCAAAGTATTGAATACAAAACTATTTAGGGACTGAAGATAACTGCGCATGTGTCACTGGGGCAAATTACAAACAATCAGATACAAAAGGACCAAAAACCCAACTGCCACTTTTGAGGAGCTGGGAGCAAAAGCAGGATACTCCCAGCTTGGGTAGTGAGCAAGGGAACCTATTACTTATTTTTGCTGCAGTTTGAGTTCTAATGAAGCCTTGCCTGAATTCCCTGTCTGGTCTCATCAATTTCTTTTGATTAAGGAGGCCAAGAACTCTGGTCCGGAACACAAATGTCTTCCATTCAGCTCGTATATGCCAGACTTATTTATCAATATTTCAGTGATTGTTTTCCTGTTCCATCTCACAGTCTCCATAAGTGTGTACATCCAAGTTAGTGCTCCTTTTACATGTGGACTGCTTGCATCTTGTTGTATAGTACCAAAAATTTTAACCTCATCTAAAAGGGCAAGGCTTTTTGGCTCCAAATTTTTCAAATCCTCTGTGGCAATGTTACCTTTCTATACCATTATTACAAAGGGGCTTTAGTCAGGCTTGACTTAAATGCAAATTCCTCTAAACCAGCACTGTCCAGTAGAACTTTCTGCGATTATGGTGGTGGTTTAGTCACTAAGTGGTATCCAACCCTGCAAACCTTGACTGTAGCTTGCCAGTCTCCTCTGTCTGTGGGACTTTCCAGGCAAGAATACTGGAGTAAGTTGCCATTTCCTTCTCCAGAGGATCTTCCCCACCCAGGGATCAAATCTGGGTCTCCAGTACTGCAGACAGAGTCTTTACCAACTGAGCTACCAGGGAAGCCCTGCAATGGTAGAAAAGTTTTAATCTACACTGTCCAGTATGGCAGCCACTCAACATATGTGGTTACTGAGCCCCTGAAATGTGGCTTAGTGTGACTGAGGAATTGCATTTTACATTTTATTTAATTTTAATTAATTTGAATAGTCATATGTGGCTACTGTATTGGATAGCACTTCTT
Source organism: Redunca redunca (assembly GCA_006410935.1). Lineage (NCBI taxonomy): Eukaryota > Metazoa > Chordata > Mammalia > Artiodactyla > Bovidae > Redunca > Redunca redunca. The sequence goes on from SJYQ01002139.1 coordinate 114,148, forward strand.
TCCCTGAGATAAAGGGAAATAAATGTAGAGTGTAAGATAGGGTATAATCACAAAAGTTTATAATTAGGAGAAAAAAGGAAGTAGAGGTTTAAACTTGAATAGAGTGAAGAAAACTTGGGAAGGTTTCAAGATTGCCTTCCATTCAAGCTGTTGCTGCTGCGGCTGTGAAGTCGCTTCAGTCGTGTCCAACTCTGTGCGACCGCATAGATGGCAGCCCACCAGGCTGCCCCATCCCTGGGATTCTCCAGGCAAGAACACTGGAGTGGGTTTCCATTTCCTTCTCCAATGCATGAAAGTGAAAAGTGAAAGTGAAGTTGCTCAGTCATGTCCGACTCTTCACGACCCCATGGACTGCAGCCTACCAGGCTCTTCCATCCATGGGATATTCCATGCAAGAGTACTGGAGTGGGTTGCCATTGCCTTCTCCGTCCATCAAGCTAGGGACCTAATTTTCTCTTGTTTCTATCAGAGAATAAATAGGCTATTATCAATAGTTTAATGTATTCTTGGTGCAAATCTTTAGAAGTTTGCGCTTTTTTGCTTTTATTCTGCCTTTTGTGTTCAGTATTTTTCTTAGAACTTATTTTCTCCTTTACCTCTTTCTCTTTTTCTTTCATAGAGGTGAGTTTATTCATGCTTGCTATTTAGAACATCTTTTGATTCTGATCCCGTGTATCAGAGTTAAGTCTTCAGTAGTATTCTTTCTCTTGAGATGTTAAGTGGACTAAAGGCACCCTAGGAACACTAGCTAGTGCATTTTATGGATTGTTAGCTCAAAATTGTGCCAGGATGGTATAGAGGCCGTTTGCTTGAAAAAAGAGAAAATACAGCACTGGAAGAATGTTTGGGATTAAGATTCAGGTCTAGGGTGTTCATCAACAATAAGCCTGCAGTTTCTCTGACAGAAAGTTATATATGGCTTTTCCTGAGAGGTAAAGAGCGTGTTCTGTGGCCTCTCTTGAGAGATTGGGAGAGGTCAATGTCTGGGGGAGTTTCCAGGACTGAGGAAGGGAACTCAGGATGACTCTGCAAAAGAGGGGCTTTATAGGAGATAGGAAAACACTGGGAACAGTCATTCTCCTAGTTTTTGCAGGAGGGAGTATAGAATTATACACACTTGGTGTCGAGGGCAGGATGAACTTCTGCCAGTATACCCAGAGAGAGCTGAACTAGGGTCAAGCTGTAGGAAGCAACAGAAGAGTGAAAGACTAGAAAATGATGAAAAGGAACAAGAAAGGCAAAGTGATGCAGATAAATATTAGTGTGGAAGATGCCTCATTCCATTTCAGCTCCATTCACTGTGAAAAACACAGCGGCACTCAAAGGATGGTGAGAAAAAGGAAGCAGTTTCTAGAGGCATCATGACAAGACGTGAGGGGATACTGACAAGGGGTTGCTTTCTCTGACATCTGTAGGGCAGAGGAGATAAGCAGCTGCCTACAGGAGATTACTGTGGTAGGAATCCCCACTGTAAATGTGGCCGCACACCCAATACAAAGAAGACATTGTAAGTTACAGATGAGTAGAAGGATATGATGTGCCTATGAGGAAATGCTAAGAATGAGAGCAATGAAAACTGGAATGCATTTTGAATTTTTCAAGAAACCCTTTATTCTTTTATCCACTTACCCATGGTATATCACCTCCTTTGAGGTCCACTAGTCTAGAGCGACCTTCTCACTTTGCAGAGGAGCTTACCAAGCTCAGGAAGGAGGATGGCTTTTCTAAAAGTCATATGGTCAGATTCAGATGTGGGGCCTAAATCCTGGTCTCATATCTTATTTGGTGTTTTTTTTTTTTTTTTTCCTCCTATCTTAACCCACTAACATTTGGGAATTAAAAGAACAGTTTTATTTGGGAGTTGCTAGAAAATCCAATACAGTTATCAAAGGATCCATTCTTCTTTCTGAAGCCCTTGAAGAAAATGATTGTTTGAAGGATTATTAATTCAGTTTAAATGATCTCATAACATATTTACTAGTCCTGTTCACATTTTTCACATTTATATGAAACCCTAATGCCCAAAACCTCACAAATATGTGAAGTAACACTTCCTTTAAAATTTAATGGATATATTTACATTTTATCCAACTAATATATGCTTATAATTAAAAGATAAAAGAGTGTAGAAGAGTTTTAAAGAAAAGCAATTGTCTCTTGCTTCCCCATTCTATATCCAGTTCCACTCCACAAAGGCAATCATTTTGAACTTTTCAGACTATTTAAGTTTTTATGGAGGTAGCCTCTATTTCTCTATAAAAGTCTTGCATTGCTATTTCTTATTTCATCAATTTTAAACATTATTTATAGACTCCTTTAGAGTCAAGACTGCACATATTCACCACTTCCCCCAAATGAAGGTACATCACCATTTTAGGTAGACTGTTAGCCAACAATAATATTTACTTAGAAATTCTAGTCAGCAGATATACTATACATCATTATTTCTTTACTCCTTACTTTATATTTTACAGGATGAAAAAAATTGATATCCTTACATTCCTTTTACTTCTTCCCTCTTCTTTTCACTTTCATCTTCTATACTTTTAGGTCACTAAATTTTAATAATACTTATAGTATATTGACATAATAAAAATTATGAGTTTTGTCTATAGATTCTTAAAGCTGAAACTCAAGAGTACATATAATGATTATGATTTTGTGATTATTGTTCACTTCAGAGCCAAATTATATGGTATGAGTACATTTCCCTTCTAGATTTATGTTTTTGAATTTCTAATTGACTTTTTTCTTATATTGTGACTGTCTTTGTAGCATGATGATACTGTTGAACCAAAAATATCTTTTTATCCTTACCACCCTGATCTATTGATACCTCTCTTTTGGAGCCAACTACCTTTTTTTTTTTTTTTTTTTTCTAATCTGAGCTAATTACTCTTTGNTTTTTTTCTCTAATCTGAGCTAATTACTCTTTGGGTTTGTTGAAAAGCTGTCACTTGGAGTCTTCCTCTCTTGTTACCTTCCTAGATTGGAGTCCCAGTTTTTTGATTGCATATGTATATGCTTTTGGTTTACCTTTTAAATTGTTGGAGTATGTTTTAAGGTAGTTTCCCAAGAAAGGGTATGATATGAGGGAGATAAATGTTTTGGGTCTTTACATGTCTGGAAAAAAAAAGTTATTATTGTTTTCTCATATTGAATTGATTGTCAGATTCTAAATTGAAAATACTTTTTGCTTCATTACTTTGGAGGGCTTATCTTTTAAAATACATGTTGATTTGCCAAGTTGGATGTCAATTTACTTCTCATTATTGAGTGACTGCTTTTTCCCTTCAGGAAATTTTAGGCTAGTCTCTTGACACACTGTGGAGAAGGCAATGGAACCCACTCCAGTACTCTTGCCTGGAAAATCCCATGGATGGAGGAGCCTGGTAGGCTGCAGTCCATGGGGTCGTGAAGAGTCGGACATGACTGAGCGACTTCACTTTCACTTTTCACTTTCATGCATTGGAGAAGGAAATGGCAACCCACTCCAGTATCCTTTCCTGGAGAATCCCAGGGATGGGGGAGCCTGGAGTCAAACACGACTGAAGTGACTTAGCAGCAGCGGCAGCTTAACACATGCGGTTCTGAAGAATGTGGGAATGAATGTGGGTATTTTTCTCTTCATTTATTGTATTACACATTTAGTGTGCCATCTTACTCTGGAAAGTTGTTTACCTAATTCTGGGAATTTCTTACATTAGTTCTTTCATAATTACCTATTCTGTGTTTTCTCTTTCAAGAATTTGCAGTGGTTTGATTGTGGAACTTCTGGGTTCATGTTTTTATGAATTTATTTTCTGTCTCCTTGTGTTTAGATTCTATTTTCAGACAGAGTTTATTTTATATTGTAATTTTTTTGTTAATACTTTTCAGTTTGGCAATTGTATATATTTATTTCTAAGTGCTTTATTTTGGATTCTCTGATTACACCTTTTCCATAACACACATATTGGGGGAGGTCATTGAAAGGACGTGACCACCAGTTGATCTAGGAGCAGGCTTCAGGCAATCAGAGGCTCCTCGTCCCTCCCTTGTCCTTGGAAGATACCTTCAGCCTACCATTCCCATACTAGGGGCCATTTTCAAGGACTGAAGTGCCCGGAAAGAGCAATGTGTTGCTGAGACCATGTGGACTATAGATGCAACTGACTCCCATTAAGACATCTATAGAAATTTTCAAGATTCTGGTGGGCAGCCCTGGAGATCTACCCATCTTGTGGATGCCCAGAACAGATCTCGGCATAAGTTTCCTTGCTTATTAAATCTGCCATCTGCCAGTCTGGAGTGGTCTGCCTCTTTCTTCAGTCTCTCTTTGCCTTCTGTATTCAGGGGTCAGTTGTCAACTTCATCTAGAGAACTTCAGGGGTGGGAACCAAGGATTCTCTTCTCATTGTATGAGATTACAATGTCTGAGAACATTAGTTTCCTTTTTAAATTCTCTTCTCTGCCCTCTAAATAATCTGTGCTGCTTTCAGAGTTACTTTTTGTTATGGCACTCCTGTTTCATACTTCATTATTTCCCAAATACAAAATGATACTTTGTTATGCATCATATTTAAAATTAAGACTAGAGAAAAAGTTTTGTGTGTGTGTGTGCATTCACTGGTGGACTTTCTTTTTTGGGTGACTGGGGAGCCAGTCATTAGGCTGGGAGATTCTCAGGCAACACAATCTCAAGGGCTTTTAGACCTTTGGGACCTCAGGACCATGGCTAGCTCCTTTTATTCTATTTTGATGAGTTTCTTTTAGAAAACTGCCCATTGTTTACATAATGATTTTTAGCCTGGATGTAAAATACGTATCTGCCAACTATTCTGGTCAAACAATTATGCAAGAGATTGTTGGGGATGATAGTATTAACAGTTTTCAGGCTCTAGTTTCCACTGCGTGTGGTTCCCAGAGCCATGAAGGCAGGCTGGCATCTTTCTAGATTCCCCTGGGTAGACTTTTGCCTCTTCTAGTCTCCTTAGCTCCCTTCTCCTCCCTCATATATTTCAGGTTATGGTTTCCTTTGCCCAGATTCAGAATCTTTCACTGCTTTTGCCTTTTCCAGAAATGTTTAGAAATATTTTGCTTGCTAATAGCTTCCCTCCTGTTTTCTTCATTGTTGTGAATTTAGCATCTTTCTAATGTGGCCTTGGGATACAGAGAGAGTAGATAAATATTTTTGCATAGTTGGCAATTTTTAACCAGAAAATCCTCTGTATTCCACCCCCATTTTATATTTTAATGATTTTTTGCATTACATTTTTTTTTGGTATTTGTAATACATGTACATATTACAAAATTCAAGAGGTGCGAAAGGGTATACAGCAAATTTATGTCTTCCTCCCATCCCTTTTCCTTAGGTATCCAGTTTCTTGTGTGTCTTCTAGAACTATTCTACACAAACATATATTCTTTTTAATTAAAAAAATGCAAACAGATACACAAAAACATTATTTTATACTTTTGTTTTGCATTTACCATTATCTTGGAGATCATTCCATATCAGTACAGCAAAGAACTTTTTAAAAATTATTTTTAATCCTCCCTCATGCTAGAAACCATCCAGATTCCAGCTAGCATAAGACTAGGATTCATATCAAGGGTCTACAAGTGATATCAAGGCAAACATTTGACAATACATTTCTTGCCTGAAATATGAACTCATTATTTCTAGTAAGCTACTGAAAACACACTTTTAAAGAGAAAGTACTGACTATATCCCAAACAAGAGGTTATTAACTGGAAATCTCCCTAAAATATTTACATCTCACCTTGGAAAAAGGTTCTTTGTGCTGGCGTTACTTTTATAACAACAAAATCCTTGATCTGTTATGTATCCTGAGTTGATGTGCAGCTGAATGACAGAAGGAAGGAAGGGAAAAAATGTGTCTTTGGCTGCCAACATTTATTTTAAATCTTTATTACTGCATTCCATTTACATAAATTCTAGATATGAGCAGTTGTTAGGAAGGCATCAACAAAGAACCTCTTCTCTGCTAACCAGAACAATTGAAAGAAAAATCACTATTGAGTACATATCAGTTTCAGAGTCAATTATGTTGATACTGTCACACTGGAACAAAGAAATAAACTAGAAATATGTGTAAAAAGTTAAAAAAAATTCTGCAAAATGTTTCACTAATGAATACATTGTAATTTATTTAACATTCCTTTATTGATCCACTTTTCTCTTTAATCTTTTGCTTTTATAAACAAAGCTACAATGAAATTCCTTTCATACATAATATTTCATGCAGAAATGAATAAATCTGATAAATTCCTAGATGTGAAATTAATGGTAAATTGCCAGTTTTCTTGTATGTGTGGTTGTGTGCTTCAGTTAATGCCAATAATGTATGAGACTGCCTATGTACCCACACCTTTAGTCATGGTACCAGTTAAGATCCAATCATGAAGTGAAAGTGTTAGTTGCCTGGTTGTGTCAGACTTTGTGATTCTATGGACTGTAGCCCACCAGGCTCCTCTGTCCATGGGATTCTTCAGGCAAGAATACTGGAGTTGGTTGCCATTTCCATGTTCAGAGGATCTTTCTGACCCAGGGATTGAACCTGCATCTCCTGCATTGGCCAGAGGATTCTTTACCTCTGGGCCATCAGGCAAGCTCAATCATATGCCATACCAATTATTTAAAACAGTTTTATGTGAAGAATTGTTAACTTGGTACAAAGTTGTGAAGAAGAGAATTAAGACAAGGAGAGAATACTAAATTATCACAGAAGTAGCAACTGCAGAAAGCAGCTCCCATCTCTAAGGCTGGAGGAGCATGTGAAGAGGTTGAAATAATTAAAACTTAGAAGCTTAGAGGAGAGAACCTCACAGTATTGAATACAGATCTCTTTGGGGGAGGATTTTATTTAGCTGGTGATGTGAGCTTGGAGTAAGGACCCTGGGGACCCGACCAAACTGCAACTGCCGCTGCTGCTGCAGACGCTAAGTCACTTCAGTCGTGTCTGATGCTGTGCGACCCCATAGACGGCAGCCCACCAGGCTCCCCTGTCCCTGGGATTCTCTAGGCAAGAACACTGGAGTGGGTTGCCATTTTGTTCTCCAATGCATGAAAGTGAAAAGTGAAACTGAAGTAGCTCAGTCATGTCCGACTCTTCGCGACCCCATGGACTGCAGCCTACCAGGCTCCTCCGTCCATGGGATTTTCCAGGCAAGAGTACTGGAGTGGGGTGCCATTGCCTTCTCCAAAACTGCAACTGAGGGAGCACTAATTTGTTAGAGATGGTTCACTGAGAGAGAAAAGGTGAGGCAACTTTTAAAAAAATTTATTTTATTTTTAATTGGAGGATAATTGCTTTACAACGTTGTATTGGTTTCCACCATACAAGAATACAAATCAGCCATAAGTGTACATGTCTCCTCCCTCTTGAACCTCCCTTCTACCCTCTACCCCATCCTCCCCCTCTGCCTGTTAAGTCACTTCAAGTTGTGTCTGACTCTTCTGACTGTAGCCTACCAGTCTCCTCTGTCCAAGGGATTCTCCAAGCAAGAATACTGGAATGGGTTTCCATGCCCTCCTCCAGGGGATCTTCCCGACCCCAGAGATTGAACCTAGAACTCTTAGGTCTTTCCTGCATTAGCAGAGTGGTTCTTTACCACCAATGCCACCTGGGAAGCCCCCATCCCACCCCTCTATCTCGTCACAGAGTACTGGGTTCAGCTCCCTGTGTTATACAGCAACTTCCCATTAGCTATATTTAAAGTAATGGAAAAATTAAAAATTGGATTCAACTACTGCAATGATTAAGCACTAATGCTGCAAGTGAAAAAAAGCTGCTGGGCCAACTGGCAGGAGCAGGAAGTCGAGAGGGCAGACAGTCTCTTCTGCTTTCAGCCTCCCCACCCTCCTTCCCCTCCAGCACCTTCTATCGGCAGAGCCTACCAGGGCACCAGATAGCAAAGCAGTGATATGGTGAGCAACCCCAGCTCCAACATCCCAGAGTTTGGAAGGATGGAACTGAAGTTGGAAGACAACTCAAAGATCACCAGTGCACCCAGGTTTTAGCCCATTGCTAATTGTGACCAAGGTCCGTCTAGTCAAGGCCATAGTTTTTTCAGTGGTCATGTATGGATGTGAGAGTTGGACTGTGAAGAAGGCTGAGAGCCAATGAATTGATGCTTTTGAACTGTGTGGTGTTGGAGAAGACTCTTGGGAGTCCCTTGGACTGCAAGGAGATCAAACCAGTCTATCCTAAAGCAGATCAGTCCTGGGTGTTCATTGGAAGGACTGATGTTGAAGCTAAAACTCCAATACTTTGGCCACCTCATGTGAAGAGCTGACTCACTGGAAAAGTCTCTGATGCTGGGAGGGATTGGGGGCAGGAGGAGAAGGGGATGACAGAGGATGAGATGGCTGGATGGCATTACCAACTCGATGGATGTGAGTCTGGGTGAACTCTGGGAGTTGGTGATGGACAGGGAGGCCTGGCGTGCTGCGATTCATGGGGTCGCAAAAAGTCAGACACGACTGAGCGACTGAACTGAACTGAACTGGATGTGACAAGTGCAAACTTAGAGTTTGTAGTTTTGACTAGCATTTTTTTAATTGAGACCGGGGTCGAATACCCCTTAATTTTTAAGAGTTGTTTGATTTTTCCTTTTTGTGAACAATTATCTTTTGATATCCTTTGTTCGTGCTTGGTTTCTTTGGACATCGTTTTTGTTTCTTATACAAGAAAGAAATTAGGCTTTTGAATACAATGTGAGTTGGAAATAACTTCTCCAGGTTTGTCAGTTATCTTTTGATAGATGGTGGCTTTTCCATGTATGCATATTTATGTTTGCAGAGTTCAGTTTTACCATTATTTTCTCTTGTGACTTCACCTGTAGAAAGACCTTTCCAATTTTGAGATGATAAAAATGTTCTTCCATTTTTCTTTAATAGTGCTTTTACGGTTTTGGTTTTAAAATTTAAATATTTGTTCAATTTGGATTTTTTTTTCTGTTATATAGTATGAAGTATTAAGCCAAATGTTTCTTTTCTGCTTACTATCCAGATGNGTTCAATTTGGATTTTTTTTTTCTGTTATATAGTATGAAGTATTAAGCCAAATGTTTCTTTTCTGCTTACTATCCAGATGTCCCAACACCATTTATTGAATAATCCATGTTTTCTCCAATTTGAAAACTAACTTTTATTTTAATCCCTGTATGGTTTAAATTTTTTTTTTTCTGGACTTTCTAATCTGTTTCATCGATTTTTCTCTTCATGTATTAGCACCACACTATTTTAATTACTCTAGCTTTATAATGTGGTTAAATATCTCCTAGAGCATTTCTTTCTCATTGTCTTTCCTTTATAGAATCTTGATTATTCTTGATTCTGTTGTCTCCTGTAGGAATGTTATGATCAGCTTGTCTAATTTTAAGGCCTATTCATAGTTTCATTAAGATTGTACAAAAATATAGATTATGAAAGTGCTGAAATTGTCATGTTGAGTTTTCCTATTTAAAAATAGAGCATACCTTTAACAGACTGGTTCCAGATAGGAAAAGGAGTATGTCAAGGCTGTATATTGTCACCCTGCTTATTTAACTTTTATGCAGAGTACCTCATGAGAAACTCTGGGCTGGAAGAAGCTGGAATCAAGATTGCTGGGAGAAATATCAATTACTTCAGAAATGCAGATGACACAACCCTTATGGCAGAAAGTGAAGAGGAACTAAAAAGCCTCTTAATGAAAGTGAAAGAGGAGAGTGAAAAGTTGGATTAAAGCTCAACATTCAGAAAACTAAGATCATAGCATCTGATCTCATCACTTCATGGGAAATAGATGGGGAAACAGTGGAAACAGTGTCAGACTTTATTTTTTTGGGCTCCAAAATCACTGCAGATGGTGATTGCAGCCATGAAATTAAAAGATGCTTACTCTTTGGAAGGAAAGTTATGACCAACCTAGATAGCATATTAAAAAGCAGACGTTACTTTGCCAACAAAGGTCTGTCTAGTCAAGGCTATGGTTTTTCTAGTGGTCATGTATGGATGTGAGAGTTGGAATGTGAAGAAAGCTGAGCCCTGAAGAATTGATGCTTTTGAACTGTGGTGCTGGAGAAGACTCTTGAGTCCCTTGGACTGCAAGGAGATCCAACCAGTCCATCCTAAAAGAGATCAGCCCTGGGATTTCTTTGGAAGGAATGATGCTAAAGCTGAAACTCCAGTACTTTGGCCACCTCATGTGAAGAGTTGACTCATTGGAAAAGACCCTGATGCTGGGAGGGATTGGGGGCAGGAGGAGAAGGGGACGACAGAGGATGAGATGGCTGGATGGCATCACCGACTTGATGGACGTGAGTCTGAGTGAACTCCGGGAGTTGGTGATGGACAGGGAGGCCTGGTATGCTGTGATTCATGGGGTTGTAAAGAATCAGACACGACTGAGCGACTGAACTGAACTGATACCTTTCAGTATTTCTCTTCTTTTGCCATTTTCAAGATGCTTTCTCTATTTTTTTCTCATTTGCAGCCACATGCATCTTGCTTTGGTATCTTCCTATACCCCAGGTTTATCTTCATTGCATATGGGAGCCACACTTCTTATATTGTGTTCAGAGTTACAGATATCTTGATGTTTAATCAAAGCTAGAGTTTACCATTTTGTTTTACTTCTTGCTTTTGGGTAATTGAGAGAATAAGAACAGCTTTTTCTTGTTATTAAAAAATCAGATGTTGTTTTAATTACATGCTGAAATACTCTGGAATCCTGTCACATATTCTGCAAGAAACCCGGTTTTTATCACCAAATATTTCTGGGAATCTCTAATGATAAGTAGTTCTGCAAATATACTCAATATCATTGCCACCTCAGGTAGGCATCTGTGCCTCAACCATTCTGTAGTTAGCATTTATCTATCTTAAGACAAGGGTGTTACCCTTTTCACCTGTTCCACCTGTTTTCAACCTAGGGTAAATAGTTCCCTGGTGGTACATTATGGCCTTCCAAGAAGTAACAGGAATGATGATTCTGAATTCTCAATTTCTGTATATGTTCATAAAACTGATCTGCCTGAGAATATGCCTGTGGTCTGGCACCCCTTTCACTCTTCTACTTTTACAGTTTGTTAAGGAAAGGCATCAGTCTCATCCATTCTAGATGTTACTATGAGCATTGGCCTGGGATGGAAAAGCTTCCAGGGAGCCACCACGGGGGCACTTGAGAATACTGGTGCTGATATCAAGAAAGTGAATGGCTGCAGTGATTGGTAGCAAAGCATTTTGCAACTCAAATGGTTTCAATCCTTCTTCCCTTGAAGCTGAAGGAAGCTTTAGAGGGGTTGTCAGTGGATAGGTGATTTAATTTTTGTTGATTATTGTTTTTGTATATATATATGTGCAAATGGAGAAGGAACTGGCAACCCACTCCAGTGTTCTTGCCTGGAGAATCCCAAGGATGGGGGAGCCTGGTGGGCTGCCGTCCATGGGGTTGCACAGAGTCGGCCATGACTGAAGCGACTTAGCAGCAGCAGCAGCAGCAGGTGCAAATAGGAATAAAATTGATAAATTGTCTCTATTAATGAAAAATGTTCATCTATGTATATATGAACAAATTTTAAAGAGCCACACCTATCTCATTAAGAAATGCACTCCCTGCCAAAACATACATTTGAAATCTGAAATTACTTATCAAAATCACCTACAAATAAAAATTAGAATAATATCCTAATTAGAAGAAACTCTAGGATTTAGATCCTTACAGCCACTGGAAATGAAATGAATTTTTATTAATATACTTTTGTTGCAGAGAATTATGATTGGGTGGTCAATAAAATACTTTCAAGCATAAAATTTACATTACAATAAATTTCTATGGGTAAGTATGTTGAAAATATAAGTTCTAGGAGGAAAAGAAATGATATAATGTTTTGACTGTTAAAATAGAGCTTGTTAATGTTTTAATGGATGAAGTATATGAAATCTTAATATTCTGTGGAATGTATTTAACAAATGACATAACAATTGGATTTGAAAATGGCAATGTTTATAATATGCCAGAAGTTATGTTAGCAATTATGAGAAGGTACACAGACTTTTCTAAATTCTGTTAGAGGATTTTCAAGCTAAAAATCCAAACAAACCCAAGCCCCAGAAAAACAAAATCCCTTGGCTATTGCCTTAAATCTTCCATGCAAGGAAATATCCGGTTTTAACCTGAAACTTTGAGAATAAGAAAACAAATTAACAAACATACAGGGAAGGTAAATAGACCCAAGGTGAATCTAGTTTGGGAGTCTGCGGGCACAGATTACTCTGTAAGGGTGCCCTATTGGACCAGTCTTTGCCTGGCTGTGGGTTTTACTGTACAGATGGCCCTGAGCCCATATTAAAGGGGTACCCTCCCTCTCCACCTCAATGAGTGTACTTTTGAACCTAAACCTTTTAATCTAGGAGCCAGCTTCCAGAAGCACAGGACATGGAATAGTTTCCTACTCTCTTTAGGTGTAGATCTCCTCACATTTGGAGTAGGAAATGTCAACCCACTCCAGTATTCTCGGTTAGAGATTCCCATGGACAAAGGAGCCCAGAGGGAGGGCTACAGTCTATAGGGTCACAAAGAGTTGGACACGACTGAGTGACTTGACTTGACTCTTTAGGTGAAGCCCCAATTCACCTGTGAAAACTTGCCCACTTGCCAGGGTAAGTGTTGCTGCTCATTTCCTTTGGGAAGTTGAAATACACACAGGTTCTGATGTGTGGCCTTATCCTTAGGCTTCCCGTGGTAGACAGACATAAGTCCCTTTGACATTATCTGAATTACTTTGTCTTAAATAACATCACTTAAGGGACATAAGTCCACTCAGGGCAACAATCTGGCAAAATTTTTTTTCTCACTGTTCTCCAATGATGAAGCAGTAAATGTGAATATCTTTTCTAGTCTCCTCTGTTGGTGAGTAAGGACTTGAAAAATGGCACACAGACCTCCCAAGAATCAGTAAGAAACTCACACACAGGGAAGATAAATTAACCTATTAGAATACAATCTGCAAAGATAAAGATATGTTAAATGGCACATGCAATTTACATCCCTTACAGAGCACAGCCTGCTCAGCTGAAACATTTTACATTTGATTATTTCAACATCTTTTCCAAGTTCAATGGGAGGGCTTAAAAATACATCAGAAAGTTAAAAGGACCTTCAAGTGATTTTTTTCCCCCTCTAGAACCAAAGGTGGCCTTTCCCAAGAAGCTCCTTTCTGAAACTCTTAAGGGACTACGTTGCAGACTAACCGAGGATGATCTCATTACGTAGTTTAAAATTTTCTGGCTGATCCCACTTTCATATCCTCTCAATTTGCCAAACCAGAGAACACGAGGAGTAGCCCATTAGTTTCTCCCAGGGTCACTGCAGATTTTTATCCTACAAATATAGATTCTCATAAGAACTCACAAGAAAAAGAGAGGCACATATGCAGTCTCTTAGCTATGTTGCTTATTTGCTTTGCAACTGGGTCATGTGGGGCTGGGTATATATCTTCTTTTTAAACAGTTTCTTAATAAGATTGTACAAAATGATTGTTGTTTAGTTGCTAATGGATGCATTTTCATTGTCAACAATTCAGACTTTATCGGTGAAGTTAAAACCAAACAAGAACAAAAATTACTAATGACCTCTACTAATCCTATTTACCCCTTTTAGAGGCACTTTTATCTTATTACGTATTTATCCTCCCAGATCCTCTCTCCTCTTAAAAATATATAAAAATTAGTTATTTTTCAGCAACTTTTCTTTTTTTCTTAAACTCAACAATATATTTTGGAGATCTTCCCCTGAGAATACAAATTTGGCCAGCTCACTTTAAAAAATTGCCTTATAGTATTTATTAGTGTTCTGTAATATAAGTGACTATTTTGAAATTCTCCTCCTTATAGACAGTTGGTCCCAATCCCTCAAAATTTTACAACTATCCATGTACATGGCTCTTTGTACATACTTATAAAGTATTTCCTTATAAAGCACTTATAAAGGTTTTCCCTATTTTTTTTCTTGGTTCATTTGACATTTTATTGCTCTTTTAGATTTTTAGTTGCAAATTGTAAGTTATAGGCTTTGCAAATGTTTTCTACTCCTCTGTCATTTAAAGTTTTAATGATGTCTGCAGAAGTTAAATCTTTGTAGCCAAATATATCAATTTTTAACTTTAGTTTTGTTTTTGGACCTTTTAAGAAAACCAAATCATAAACTAGTTTCATATATATTTTTATAATTTAAATGTTTCTATGCTTATATGGATAATTTATTTTGAGAATATTGTGAACTTGGACACTATTTTGTATTTAAATCATAGTTGATTGTGTCAGTACTGTCTATTGACCAATGTGTCTTTTTGCCTACAAATCTGAGTGCAACCTTTACTAAACATTATATTTATTTAATTTTGGATCTCTTGTGTTCAAGCTCTATCTGTCTGTTATAGCCCTAGTAATATCCTATGCTAGATAATAGACTTTATGTTTTGATACTGGTAAAGTGAGTCCCTACAGTTTTATTTTAATTTTTATACTATATAATTATTTTTGTAGTTTGCTCTTTGTTATTAAAGATCTTACTATCTTAATGTTGTTTCTGAACTGGAATATTTTTTGGGGGAGGACTTGTGTATTTGGTCACTCTTTTCTAATTATTAGTTGGTTGTTTTGAATTTTCTGGATAAGTAATTCTATATTTTGCAAACAATTTTAGTTTCATATATTCCTTCCTAATATTTATAATTTGTTTTTATTATTCTCTATTGCTTAGATCACTAAATAATTTGAATAGTAGGAATGNTTGCATTCTTACATGAGATCAGTGTACAGTTTTCTTACTCTCTTCTTGTCTGGAATTTGTATCCTTATATTAGCATTACAAAATGAGTTATTTAGCTTTTGTCTTTTACTATAGTCTGATACAGTTGGCATATTTTGGGAAGGATTTATTTTTTAGCTGTAACCTAGCACTTATCCATAAACCATCTGGGACCAGTGCATTTTAAAGGGAATGGGTCTTTGTAGACTTTTCAATTTCTTCTATAATGTTGGTCTTTTAACATTTATTTCTACTCTTTCTCCAGTTTTGAAAGTTCATATTTTCCTAGAAGTTGTCCAATTCATTTAGATTTCATTTTGTCAGTATAGTATAAACTTATATAGTAGTATTCTCTCTGTAGTTTCATCTCTTTTCTCATTCCTATTATGGCTTATTCATATCTTCTTCATCTCTGATCAAACATATGGTCTACTTTACTGATATTTTTTCCAGTAATCTGCCTTTGCTTTTAATACCTGAATTTCTAGTCTGTCTTGTTTGTGTTTTAATAATATTTGCTTTTATCATCACTACTACTTTCATGTCATTTTCTGTGAGTTTTTTTTTTTTTTTGCATTTTCCTTGCTTTTTAAATTTTTTTTTTTGTGGGGGGTCAAGCTTCTATACATTTTATTTTCCCAGCTCTGTTAGAGACAAGAACTGAATTAATATATTATTAATACCTCCCATCTTATTGGGATACTTATATTTGTTAAGAATAGATTTTTTTCACATGAATAATATTTCTGATCTGGGAAAGATCTTCTCAATATGGGTAAAAGTGTGTCCAGATTTTTTTCACATGAATAATATTTCTGATCTGGGCAAGATCTTCTCAATATGAGTAAAAGTGTGTCCAGCATATGATTTTATCTTTTTTAAAAAATTAGTTATTTTTAATTAGAGGATAATTGCTTTACAATATTGTGCTGATTTCTGCCATACATCAACATGAAGCAAGCATAAGTATACATTTATCCTTGTGTGTACAGCAACTTCCCATTAAGTTCAGTCGCTCAGTCATGTCTGACTCTTTGAGACCCCATGGACTACAGTATGCCAGGCTTCCCTGGCATGGAAGGGAATTCCCATGAAATTCCCATCACCAATTCCCAGAGCTTACTCAAACTCATGTCTATTGAGTTGGTGATGCTATCCAACCATGTCATCCTCTGTTGTCCCCTTTTCTTCCTCCCTTCAATCTTTCCCAGCATCAGGGTCTTTTCCAATAAGTCAGTTCTTCAAATCAGGTGGCCAAAATATTGGAGTTTCAGCTTCAGCATCAGTCCTTTCTTGAATATTCAGGACTGATCTCCTTTAGAATGGACTGGTTGGATCTCCTTGCAGTCCAAGGGACTCTCAAGAGTCTTCTCCAACACCACAGTTCAAAAGCATCAATTCTTTGGCACTCAGCTTTCTTCACATTCCAACTCTCACATCCATACATGACCACTGGAAAAACCATAGCCTTGACTAGACGAACCTCTGTTGATAAAGTAATGTCTCTGCTTTTTAATATGCCATCTAAGTTGGTCATAACTTTCCTTCCGAGAAGTAAGAGTTTTTTAATTTCATGACTGCATTCACTATCTGCAGTGATTTTGGAGCCCAGAAAAATAAAGTCTGACACTGTTTCCATTGTTTCCTCATCCATTTGCCCTGAAGTGGTGGGACCGATGCCATGATCTTAGTTTTCTGAATGTTGAGTTTTAGGCCAACTTTTTCACTCTCCTCTTTCACTTTCATCCAAAGGCTCTTTAGTTCTTTTTTGCTTTCTGTCATAAGGGTGGTGTCATCTGCATATCTGAGGTTATTGATATTTCTCCTGACAATCTTGATTCCAGCTTGTGCTTCATCCAGCCCAGCATTTCGCATGAGGTACTCTGCATATAAGTTAAATAAGCAGGATGACAGTATGCAGCCTCACACTGTCCTTTCCCATTTTGGAACCAGTCTGTTATTCCATGTTCAGTTCTAACTGTTGCTTCTTGACCTGCATACAGATTTCTCAGGAGACAGGTAAGGTGGTCTGGTATTCCCATCTCTTGAAGAATTTTCCACAGTTTGTTGTGATCCACACAGTCAAAGGCTTTGGTGTAGTCAAAGCAGAAGTAGATGTGTTTACATATGGTAAATCTCTTTACATATGGTAAGATCTGTTTTACATATGGTAATATGTGTTTCAGTGCTGCTCTCTCAATTTGTCCCACTCTCACCTTCCCCTGCTGTGTCTACAAGACTGTTCTCTATGTCTGGATCCCAATCCTGCCCTGTAAATAGGTTCATCAATACTCTTTTTCTAGATTCCATATATATGTGTGTTAATATATGGTATTTGTTTTTCTGACTTACTTCACTCTGTATAATAGGCTCCTGGTTCATCCATCTCACTAGAACTGACTCAAATTTGTTCCTTTTTATGGCTGGACTAGTATTCCATGTGTATATGTACCATAACTTCCTTATCCATTCATCTATGGCTCTACCAAAAATCCACCTCATGTCTTGGCTATTGTAAATAGTGCTGTAATGAACATTGGGTTACATGTGTCTTTTTCAACTATGATTTTCTCAGGGCATGTGCTTAGTAGTGGGATTGTTGGGTAATATCATAGTTTATTCCTAATCTTTTAAGGAACCTCCATACTATTCTCCATAGTGAAAGAAAGAAAGTGAAGTCGCTCAGTCGTGTCTGACTCTTCATGACCCCATGGACTGCAGCCCACCAGGCTCCTCCGTCCGTGGGATTTTCCAGGCAAGAATACTGGAATGGGTTGCCTGTTCCTTCTCCAGGAGATCTTCCCCACCCAGGGATTAAACCCGGGGCTGTATCAATTTGCATTCCTACCAACAGTGCAAGAGGGTTCCCTCTCCAGCATGTATTGTTTGTAGATTATTTGATGGCCATTCTGACAAGTGTGAGGTGATACTTCATTGTAGTTTTGAATTGCATTTCTCTAATGCTGAGCAACGTTGAGCATCTTCATGTGTTTGTTGGCCGTCTGTAGGTTTTCTTTGGAGAAATGTTTCTTTAGGTCTTCTGACCATTTTTTTGATTGGGTTGTTTGCTTTTCTAGTCTTGAGTTTCATGAATTGCTTGTTTACTTTAGAGATTAATCTTTTTTCAGTTGTTTGTTTCATTTGCAATTATTTTCTCCCATTCTGAGGGTTGCCTTTTCACCTTGTTTATAGTTTCCTTTGATGTGCAGAAGCTTTTAAAGTTAACTGGGTCCCATGTGTTTATTTTTTGTTTTTATTTCCTTTAGGAGGTGGATCAAAGAGGAACTTGTGATTTATGTCAGAGTGTTCTGCCTATGCTGAGAAAGCAATGGCAACCCAGTCAAGTACTCTTTCCTGGAAAATCCCATGGACAGAGGAGCCTGGTGGGCTGCAGTCCATGGGGTCATGAAGAGTCTGACATGACTGAGCGACTTCACTTTCACTTTTCACTTTCACACACTGGAGAAGGAAATGACAACCTGCTCCATTATTCTTGCCTGGAGAATCCCAGGGATGGAGGAGCTTGGTGGGCTGCCATCTATGGGGTCGCACAGAGTTGGACATGACTGAAGCAACTTAGCAGCAGCAGCAGGAGTCCTTCCTGTTTTCCTCTAAGCATTTCATAGTTTCTGGCCTTACATTTAGGTCTTTAATCCATTCTGAGTTTGTGTATGGTGTTAGGAAGTGTTCCAATTTCATTCTTTTATATGTAGCTGTCCAGTTTTCCCAGCACCATTTCGTTGAAGAGGCTGTCTTTCTGCACTGTATATTCTTGCCTCCTTTGTCAAAGATAAGGTGCCCAAAAGTGTATGGGTTTATCTTTGGGCTTCCTATTTTATTCTATTGATCTCTATTTCTGTTCTTGTGCCATATCCATACTGTCTTGATGACTGTAGCTTTGTAGTATAGTCATAAATCTATACTACAGGAAGGTTGTTTCTCCCAGCTCCATTTTTCTTAAGATATTTTTTAGCTATTTGGAGTCTTGTGTTTCCATACAAATTGTGAAATTTTTTGTTCTAGTTCTGTGAAAAATACCATTGGTAATTTGATAGGGATTGCACAGAATATGTAGATAGCTTTGGGTGGTATAGTCATTTCCACAATATTGATTCTTCCAATCTAAGAACATGGTATATCTCTCCATCTCTTTGTGTCATCTTTTATTTTATTCACCAGTGTCTCTTTGCTTTTTGAATTAAAAGCATGGATTATTTATTTTAAACTTTAATACTTTTTAATAAATGCATTTATAACTAAAATTTTTTTGTGTGTACTTTCTGTACATGTCTGAAGTGTTGTTGGGTGTAACTCTAGTTTATTCTAAGTTTAAATTACCATTCCTTTAAAGAATATTTTGGAGTCAATGAAGAGTTTCATTTGTTAGCTTTTGCTTTTCATTTTAATTATATTATAGTCAGTGGATGTGACACATGATGTCAGCTTTTGGGAACTGGTTGAAATTTGCTTTATGGCGGATACATGGTCAAAATGTCTGTTTCCTGTGAATAGTCACATATTCTTATATACAAGCACATGTATGTGTCTATGTGTCTATGTGATTAATATTATGATTTATTTAATTATTCGATATCTTAAAAAAATTAATCTACTGTTTTCAGAGGGCTGTGTCATAGTCCGTGCATAAACAATGGATTTGTTAAATTCATATTGTGGTTCTATTATTTCTTCTTAATTTTCAGTTCAGTTCAGTCACTCAATCGTCTCCGACTCTTTGTGACCCCATGAACTGCAGCACGCCAGACCTCCCTGTCCATCACCAACTCCTGGAGTCCACCCAAACCCATGTCCATTGAGTTGGTGATGCCATCCAACCATCTCATCCTCTGTCATTCCCTTCTCCTCCTGCCCTCAATTGTTCCCAGCATCAGGATCTTTTCCAGTGACTCAGCTCTTCGCATGAGGTGACCAAAGTACTGGAGTTTCAGCTTCAACATCAGTCCTACCAATGAACATCCAGGACTGATCTCCTTTAGAATGGACTGGTTGGATCTTCTTGCAGTCCAAGGGACTCTCAAGAGTCTTCTCCAACACCACAGTTCAAATGCAACAATTCTTTGGCACTCAGCTTTCTTCACATTCCAACTCTCACATCCATACATGACCACTGGAAAAACCATAGCCTTCACTAGATGGACCTTTGTGGACAAAGTAATGTCTCTGCTTTTTAATATGCTATCTAGGTTGTTCATAACTTTCCTTCCAAGGAGTAAGCATCTTTTAATTTCATGGCTGCCCTCACCATCCGCAGTGATTTTGGAGCCCAGAAAAATAAAGTCTGACATTGTTTCCATTGTTTCCCCATCTATTTGCCATGAAGTGATGGGACCAGATGCCATGATCTTTGTTTTCTGAATATTGAGCTTTATGCCAACTTTTTCACTCTCCTCTTTCACTTTCATCAAGAGGCTCTTTAGTTCTCTTCACTTTCTGTCACAAGGGTGGTGTCATCTGCATATCTGAGGTAATTGATATTTCTCCTGGTAATCTGGATTCCAGCTTGTGCTTCCTCCAGCCCAGTGTTTCTCATGATGTACTCTGCATATAAGTTAAATAAGCAGGGTGACAATATACAGCCTTGACATAGTCCTTTTCCTGTTTGGAACCAGTCTGTTGTTCCATGTCCAGTTCTAACTGTTGCTTCCTGACCTGCATACAGGTTTCTCAAAAGGCATGTCAGGTGGTCTGGTATTCCCATCTCTTTCAGAATTTTCCACAGTTTATTGTGATCCACACAGTCAAAGGCTTTTATCAATACTTTATTTCAATGCTATGTTACATAAAATTTCATGACTATTTCTGATAAATATGAATATAAAGCATTATTAA
>SJYQ01002139.1:150258-165304 GCA_006410935.1 Redunca redunca
AAGGTCCGTCTAGTCAAGGCTATGGTTTTTCCTGTGGTCATGTATGGATGTGAGAGTTGGACTGTGAAGAAGCCTGAGTGCTGAAGAATTGATGCTTTTGAACTGTGGTGTTGGAGAAGACTCTTGAGAGTCCCTTGAACTGCAAGGAGATCCAACCAGTCCATTCTGAAGGAGATCAGTCCTGGGATTTCTTTGGAAGGAATGGTGCTGAAGCTGAAACTCCAGTACTTTGGACACCTGATGCGAAGAGTTGATTCACTGGAAAAGACTCTGATGCTGGGAGGGATTGGGGGCAGGAGGAGAAGGGGACGACCGAGGATGAGATGGCTGGATGGCATCACAGACACGATGGACGTGAGTCTGAGTGAACTCCGGGAGATGGTGATGGACAGGGAGGCCTGGCGTGCTGCGATTCGTGAGGTCGCAAAGAGTCGGACATGACTGAGCGACTGAACGGAACTGAGATTAAATGGTGTCAAATGTCATTCCAAAGGTGAGAGTTATTATATCTGCCACGCAGGAACAAATGACAATTTGTTTTCTGTGTGTGTTTAAGCTGCAAAGGTGCATTGACTGTGGTATCTGCGTATGTAAATGGGCTTCCTAGGTAAAGAACCCACTAGTGGTAAAGAACCCGCCTGTCAATACAAGAGACATAAGAGTTGTGGGTTTGATCCCTGGGCTGGGAAGATCCCTTGGAGGAGGGCATGGCAACCCACTCCAGTATTGTTGCCTGGAGAATCCCAGGGACTGAGAAGCCTGGCAGACTACAGTCCATGGTGTTGCCATGAGTTGGACATGACTGGGAAAACTTAGCACATGTATATAAATAGCAGCCACAATGGAGTGACTGTTTAAGTTTGAAAGTTTCACCAGTATTCTTTGCCCTCTCCCTCTGGCTTTCCTGGATATAATTGACAAATAAAATTGTATTTACATATTTAGAGTGTATAATGTGATGATTTGATACATATATACATAGTGAAATGATCACTGTGATCAGGTTAATTAGCATGTCCATCACTTCTTTTTATGTGTGTGGTGAGAATGGTTAAGTCTATTCTCTTAGTAAATTTCAAGTCTACAGTATAGTATTACCTATGGTCACCGTGTTGTATATTAGATCCCCAGGACTTACTCATCTTATAACCGAGGGTTTGTACCTTTTGATTAGCACCTTTTCCCCCACCCTCCAGGCCCTAATAATGGTCATTCTATTCCTATAAGTTTGACTTTTTAATTTTTTTTTAAGATTTCACATTTGAATGAGGTTGTGCAGTTTGTTTTTCTCTGTCTGGCTTACTTCACTTAGCATAATGTCCACCAGATTCATCCATGCTATTGCAAATGACAGGATTTACATCTTTCTCATGGTGAATAATATTCCATTGTAAGTATATACTCGGCTTCCTGGTGGCTCAGTATATACCACATCTTTACATGTTTGTCTATTGATGGACAATTAGGTGGGTTTTGTATCCTATTTATTGTGAATAATGCCGAAAAATATGGGAGTGCAGATATCTCTATGAGGTAACTGATTTTGTTTCCTTTAGGTATATAACTAGAAGTAGAATTGCTGGATCACCAACAAAGGTCTGTCTAGTCAAGGCTATGGTTTTTCCAGTGGTCATGTATGGATGTGAGAGTTGGAATGTGAAGAAACCTGAGCACCAAAGAATTGATGCTTTTGAACTGTAGTGTTGGAGAAGACTCTTGAGAGTCCCTTGGACTGCAAGGAGATCCAACCAGTCCATCCTAAAGGAGACCAGTCCAGGGTGTTCATTGGAAGAGCTGATATTGAAGCTGAAACTCCAATACTTTGGCCACCTCATGTGAAGAGTTGACTCATTGGAAAAGACCCCGATGCTGGGAGGGATTGGGAGCAGGAGGAGAAGGGGACAACAGAGGATGAGATGGTTGGATGGCATCACTGACTCAATGCACATGAGTTTGGGTGAACACCGGGAGTTGTTGATGGACAGGGAGGCCTAGCGTGCTGTGATTCATGGGGTCTCAGAGTCAGACATGACTGAGCGACTGAACTGAACTGGTGGTAGTTCTATTTTTTATTTTTGAGGGACTTCCTTACTGTTTTTCATAGTGTACTCAGTTGTACCTAACTCTTTACATCTCCATGGACTGTAGCCCACCAGGCAGCTCTGTCCATAGGATTTTCCAGTCAAGAATACTGGAGTGGGGTGCCATTTCCTACTCCAAGGGATCTTGCCAACCCAGGGGTCTCTTGCATCTCCTGCATTAACAGGCGGATTCTTTACTACTAGTACCACCAATTTACAGTTCCATCAATAGTACAAAAGGGTTCCCTTTTCTCCACACCCTTGCTAAGACTTATTTCTTATCTTTTTTGGTAAAAGGCATCCTAACAGGTGTGAGTTGATGGCTCCTTATAGTTGACTTACATTTCCCTTATTATTAATGATGTCAAGCACCTTTTAATAAACTTGTTGGACATGTTTATCTACTTTGGTAAAATTCACGTCCTTTGCTTGCTTAAAAATTTGAGGGTTTTCTTTTGCTATTAAGTTGTGTGAGCTTCTTATATTTTGGATATTGACTCCTTACTGGATATGTGATTTGCAAATATATTCTCCCATTCTGTAGGTGGCCTTTTCATTTTGATGGTGGTTTCTTTCCACTGTGCAAAAGCTTTTTTACTTTGGCATAGTCCCATTTTGTTCTTGCTTTTGTTGCTTGTACGTCTTTTTGTCAAATCCAAAAAAAAAATCATTGCCAATACTAATGTCAAGGAGCTATACCCCAACTTTTCCTTCTAGGAGTTTTATGGTTTCAAATCTTATATTTAAGTCATGAATCCATTTCAAGTTAATTTTTGTAAGTTCCATCAGCATTCTTTAAAACCCATCATTCTTACTAATAGTTCTATCGAGAATTTGAATAGAAATTAATAGGAATCCAACATATTTGCACCTTTGGGATCTTTAATAGTGGTACTAATATCTTCAGTTAAACCCAGAAAGCACCTTTGCCTTTGAATCTTACAACAGACAGGGTAGGATCCATTGACTTTTGCCTGGTATTCCTACCATGAAAGTTTTTTTCCCATGGGTCATATTATCACTTCAGGAGACTTTCCTTTATATCAGAACCTCAGAACTGTGGCCTAGGAATTGAGTGGGAGGCTCTCAATAAGCTGGTAACTCTCTGCTGTAGCGGTTAGAGTCATTCGTCTCTTCACTTATCCTAGAGTGTCTAAAACATTTTTAGATTATACAAATCAAGTGAGGTTTTATTATTTGATTTATTTCTGAAGGCTTAACAGAGAAAGTCAATTATATATATAGACTTTCATGAGCCCTGATTACTGCATAAACTATGCCTAGTTTATTTCAAGTGGTCCACCTACCCTTAGGATTCTTTCATTCCCATCCCATTTTATTTCAGCTGTTTCCCAAGCTGCAGACACAAGAGGAAAAAACCATTTAGGTTATTCAGAAGTTCTTTTCAATATTCAGGTCTTTCCTTGCTAATTTATTCTTAAAAGAAATAAAAATGTTTATATACACATATGTATACATATTTATCTATGTAATACATATGGGTAATAAGTTTATACATACACAAAATGAAAGGGTCAAAGAAATGAGCAGAAATCATATAGATAAAATTTAATGCATATAATTTAACTATCTTTGGCAGTCTTTGGATGTCTTTTGCTACATTAGGCCCATGATTTCTGGACTTGAGTGCTGCCTGGGCCAAGATTAGGTCCAGGTTTCTATTAACAACCCAGAACATTTTCAGAGCCATATTCTGCCTGATCTAACACTCTGAATGCATTATCACAGGTGAGTGTACCTATGAGAAGTTAGCATGTTTTTTTTGCAGTTCCGCCTAGTTGGGACTACTTTCTTCTCTAATCTGATTCTGTATATCTCCTTCTTAGGTACTAGTTTTTGGACATTGATAGAATAAAAGTGAAGGGCGAGACACAATGGAGATTGCTATATTACTTCAAAGATACAGCAGGAAGCAGTGAGGCATGTGAAGTGGGAATTGTTTCATAGGGCCTTGGAGAGTCAGAGTTCTCCCTTTCTTGTTCCTCAATAGTAACTACATCCTATGCGTCATGAATCCACTCTTTTTCATCAGTGCTATAATTTTCATATAAGAAATCTGGAGAGGTTGTGAACTCAACAGGCATTTTAATTTGTCAGCCTACAAAATGAATTTCTCAAAGTGGATTTCGATGGTCTCAGCTTAGTGAATACAGGCAGTAAGAGAATCATTTACCACAGTCATAAAATACCCCTTGCTTTCTCTTCATATTTTGAGCCAAGGCCTGGGGTATCTCATTTGTCTTTCTTTCACTGTGAATTATCTAATGTCATCACAAGTATATATGTCTGCATGTCTGCCTGCAGTTAGGAATTTCTCCATCCTTTAAAAACTAACATCGCAGCCACAATCTGGTCCTCCAGAACCACAGTTTTTTTTTTTTTTTTTTTTTTAATTTCAAATTTTTAAATGTATCTGTTTATTGAATTGGAGATAATTACTCTACAATATTGTGATTTGTGCCATACATCAATATGAATCATCATAGGTATACATGTGTCCCCTCTATCTTGATTCCACCTCCCTCCCCACCCTATTCCTCCAGGCTGTCAGAACCCGGGCCTTGGGTGCCCTGCTTTATACATCAAACTCTCACTGGTTGTCTGTTTTACATATGGCAGTGTACATGTTTCAGGGCTATTCTCTCAAATCATCCCACTCTCTCCTTCTCCCACTGAGTTCAGAAGTCTGTTCTTTACATTTGTGTCTCCTTTCTCGCAGTTTGTTGTCCAGCTTCTTTCTCAGCCTTGGCAAGGGTTTTCCCTCAATCATATTTTCCTGAGCTTTGCTTATTTTGCTGGCATTTTCCAAGAGTCACCTTTAAATATTTTTGATCAGAGTCCACTCTTTTCTTTTCCAGTTTATTAATTTCATTTATCTTTATGCCTTTTGTCTACTGTTTCAGTATTTTTGTTCAATATTTTTGTTTTATCATTTTATTGACTTTTTAAATTTGAGTTTTTAATTAATTTGCATTCACTCATATTTGATATACATTTAAGCCATGTGATAACTTTGAATTGCTGCTTTGGATCACATCTGATGTATTATGAAATATTGTGTTTTTATTGCCATTAATTTCTTCCTTTTTAATTTTTAATTTAAATTTATTTATTTTAATTGGAAGCTGATTATTTTACAATATTGTATTGGTTCTGCCATACATCAACATTAATCCACCATGGGCGTACACATGTTCCCCATCCTGAACCTCCCTCCCACCTCCCTCTCCCTACCATCCCTCTGGGTCAGCCCAGTGCACCAGCCCCAAGGATCCTATATCAAACCTGGACTGGCGATTCATTTCTTATATGATATTGTATATGTTTCCATGCCATTCCCCCAAATCATCCCACCCTCCCCCTCTTCCACAGAGTCCAAAAGACTGTTCTTTACATCTGCGTCTCTTTTGCTGTCTCACATACAGGATTATCATTACCATCTTTCTGAATTCCATATATATGTGTTAGTATACTGTATTAGTGTTTTTCTTTCTGGCTTATTTCACTCTGTATAATCGGCTCCAGTTTCATCCACCTCATTAGAACTGATTCAAATGTATCTTTTTAATGGCTGAGTAATACTCCATTGTGTATATGTACCACAGCTTTCTTATCCATTCATCTGCTGATGGACATCTAGATTGCTTTCATGTCCTGGCTATTATAAACAGTGCTGCAATGAACATTGGGGTACATGTGTCTCTTTCAATTCTGGTTTCCTTGGTGTGTACGCAAATAGAGACCAAAAGAAAGCAGGAGTAGCAATACTCATATCAGATAAAATAGACTTTAAAACAAAGGCTGTGAAAAGAGACAAAGAAGGACACTACATAATGATGAAAGGATCAATCCAAGAAGAAGACATAACAATTATAAATATATAGGCACCCAACATAGGAGCACTGCAATATGTAAGACAAATGCTAACAAGTATGAAAGGGGAAATAACACGATAATAGTGGGAGACTTTAATACCCCACTCACACCTATGGATAGATCAATTAAACAGAAAATTAACAAGGAAACACAAACTTTAAATGATACAATAGACCAGCTAGACTTAATTAATATCTACAGGACATTTCACCCCAAAACAATGCATTTCACCTTTTTTCTCAAGTGCACACGGAACCTTCTCCAGGATAGATCACATCCTGGGCCATAAATCTAGCCTTGGTAAATTCAAAAAAATTGAAATCATTCCAAGCATCTTTTCTGACCACAATGCAGTAATATTAGACCTCAGTTACAGGAGAAAACTATTCTTTCTATGTGTTTTTAAAGCTATCTTTTATAAGTAGTGTATATCTGGATTAACAATTTTTTTTTTACCTAATTTCAGAGACTTAATCTTTTTCTGTGGGGAAAAAAATGTGAAACTGTTAGTTTCTCAGTTGTGTCTGACTCTGCAATCCCATGGAGTGTAGCCTGCCAGCCCCCTCCATCCATGGGGATTCTCCAGGCAAAACTATTGGAGTGGGTAGTCATTCCCTTCTCCAGAGGATCTTCCCAACCCAAAGACTGAACTCAGGTCTTCTGCACTGCAGGTGGGTTCTTTATTGTCTGAGCCACCAGAGAAGCCAGAATCTCTTTCTAGGGGAATTTAACCTGTTTGCATTTGCTATAATTATTGATAAATTTGTATTTAGTCTTACCACCCTATTTTATGTTTACTGTTGACAATGAAATCTTGTAGCTGTTGTATGGTCCTTTTGTTGGCTTTACCAATATTTTTCGTTTTGCTCTGCTTTTTTCTCCCATGCCATTTCCTCTTAGTACAGTGATTCTGTAACGCTAGTATGCATAGTTAAAATCACCCAGAGTACTTCATAAATGCAGATGTCTGGACTCTTCAGAGCTTATGAGTTTGTACATGCAAGGGTATGCTGCCTAGGAATCTGCATTTTAAACTTATTTCACAATTGGTTCTGTAGCAGATGATTTTAAGGTTAAACATTAAAAATTAATGCACTAGTCTGAAAGTCACACTTTGTTTCTATTATGCAAGGTATTATTTTTAACAAATAAGCTAAATTTACATTTTTACACATGTCATGATATTATCTCTTTAATCTTCATCTAAGCAAAAATTTTTAAAGTATTTTTTATTTCCTCTCAATGCATGCTTTTAAATTAATTTAATCTTTGCATTATTTTATGTTAAAATTTACTTTTTAATGAAACCCTTTTTTATTTGAATAGTTCACTGCAATATTCTCAACAGTTATATAAACCTATCTTATGGGTTTCATAGGATTTTTTCCTAATCACTACTTTTACTTTTTAAAAACTTTTGAAAATGATGAAATATAGCATATATTCAGGAAAAATAGCCAACCCATGAAATAAAGTAAAAGTTAATGAGTAGACTATTTCTAGCACCCCAAAATCTGCCTACATGTCATTTGACAATCACAACTTTGTCCCTTCTTAGTAGAAGAAAACACTTTCCTGATTTGTATCATAATAATTTCTTTGCTTTACTTTATAGTTTTGCTATCTGTTTAGTGTCTATTGTTTGCATCACAAATAATGGTTAATTTAGTTTTGCTTTTTTTTTTTTTTTTGAGTTTTCCATGTGGAACTATATAGTATGTTATTCTATGCCTGGTTTATTTTTTTCAGCATCATAACTTTAATATTCATCTGTTTTGTGGTATATAGCTGTAATTCATACATGCATTCCATAATTTATTATCAGTTATACTGTTGATGTATTTTGAATTATTCCTGGTTTTGGACACTCTAAACATTGCTGTTCTGATCACACTGGTGTACACATATGTTCTGACATCAGTTCTCTGAAACCAAATGGATATTCTACAATTCAATTCAATTTTGACCCTTAGTATCCAGAGCTGTTGCAGACCTCCCAAATTAAAAGCATAGTCCTTCAAGACAGTCTTCACTTCAGATGCCAGCTTCAAATCTCAGGTATCTTCCACACTTTTGCCTGGGCAGCTAGGAGTTTCAAAATGTTTGGTTTCTATCCTAACTGGGGTGCACCTCAGTAGAAAATTGTGATGCTGACCACATGGAATTTACTTCAGGTCTCACAGGTGTTCAGTTCTTCAGAAGACTAGTCTCATTTTTGATACCAGCTATAGTCTTGGATGTGAGAGTTGGACTGTGAAGAAAGCTGAGCACCGAAGAATTGATGCTTTTGAACTGTGGTGTTGGAGAAGACTCTTGAGAGTCCCTTGGACTGCAAGGAGATCCAACCAGTCCATTCTGAAGGAGATCAGCCCTGGGATTGCTTTGGAAGGAATGATGCTGAAGCTGAAACTCCAGTACTTTGGCCACCTCATGCGAAGAATTGACTCATTGGAAAAGACCCTGATGCTGGGAGAGATTGGGGGCAGGAGGAGAAGGGGACGACAAAGGATGAGATGGCTGGATGGCATCACTGACTCGATGGATGTGAATCTGAGTGAACTCTGGGAGTTGGTGATGGACAAGGAGGCTTAGCATGCTGCGATTCATGAGGTTGCAAAGAGTCAGACACGACTGAACGACTGAACTGAACTGAACTGAACTGAACAGTCTTGGAGGCAGTGTGCCTTTCTTACTGACTGGAGGGCGGTACATTTGGGAGTCCCCATGACATTCTTGCTGGGAGAAATATCAATAACTTCAGATATGCAGATGACACCACCCTTATGGCAGAAAGTGAAGAGGAACTAAAAAGCCTCTTGATAAAAGTGAAAGAGGAGAGTGAAAACGTTGGCTTAAAGCTCAATATTCAGAAAATGAATATCATGGCATCTGGTCCCATCACTTCATGGGAAATAGATGGGGAAACAGTGGAAACAGTGGCTGACTTTATTTTTCTGGGCTCCAAAATCACTGCAGATGATGACTGCAGCCATGAAATTAAAAGACGCTTACTCTTTGGAAGGAAAGTTAAAACCAACCTAGACAGCATATTCAAAAGCAGAGACATCACTTTGCCAACTAAGGTCTGTCTAGTCAAGGCTATGGTTTTTCCAGTGGTCATGTATGGATGTGAGAGTTGGACTGTGAAGAAGGCTGAGCGCTGAAGAATTGATGCTTTTGAACTGTGGTGTGGGAGAAGACTCTTGAGAGTCCCTTGGATTGCAAGGAGATCTAACTAGTCCATTCTAAAGGAGATCAGCCCTGGGTGTTCTTTGGAAGGAATGATGCTAAAGCTGAAACTCCAGTACTTTGGCCACCTCATGTGAAGAGTTGACTCATTGGAAAAGACTTTGATGCTGGGAGGGATTGGGGGCAGGAGGAGAAGGGGACGACAGAGGATGAGATGGCTGGGTGGCATCACTGACTTAATGGACGCGAATTTGAGTGAACTCCGGGAGTTGTTGATGGACAGGGAGGCCTGGTGTGCTGCAATTCATGGGGTCGCAAATAGTCAGACATGACTGAGCGACTGAACTGAACTGAACTGATGACATTCTCAGATTGATAATTTGCTAGAATGACTCATAGAACTTATTGAAAACACATTACTTATGATTACAGTTTTATTATAAAGAGTACAGATCAGAAAAAGTCAGAGATGCATAGGGCAAAGTATTTGGGGTGTGTGTGTGTGTTGGGGGTTCCAGGGGGCATGCTCAACTTTCATGCCTTTTCATTGTGAAATCTGGGTTCATCACCCTCCTAGCACATTGATGTGTCTACTAACCAGAAAGTTCTACTGCAATTCAATATCTAGTATTTTTATTGGGGTTTTGTTATACAGATATATTTGATTTAACCACTGAACTAAATCTCCAGCATCCCTCTTCTACCTAGAGGTCAAGGGGCTTAAAGTCATAACTTTCTAATGATGTGCTTGTTTTTTCTGATGACCAACATGGGTCTTGTAGTTAGCTGGGGTCCCACTATGAGTCATCTCGTTAGTGTGACAGATACTCTTATCACACAGGAAATCCAAGGATTTTTGAACCTCTGTGACTAAAACCAGGGACAAAGACAATATATTCTTTATTATGCTATCACAGGTAAAGCATTTTTTTGTGTGGCATTTACCTAAGAGTGGAATTGTAAGTTATAATAAATCCATTCTTCAGATTTGCTAGAAAATGGCAAATAGTTTTACAAGGTGATGATACTAATTTATGCTCTCAGTAGTAAAAGGTATCCGAGAGCTCAAATTGTTGCACATCTTTGCTGAAACATGGCGTTATCTTAGTTTTTAGCTTTTGTCAATTTGGTAGATAGATTATAGCACATTATGTTTACTTTATTACTTATAACATCTTTCATTCTTGAGAGTTTTTACTGGGTTGAATTTTAGGTTGGCAGTTGTCTTATAAAATCACTTCTCAATTTTGTTGCTCTATTAAAGGTTTTCTTTAAAACTATTTAGAAGGTACTTTTGTTGGTGAGGGTATCTGGCTCTTATAACTTTTTTCTTTGTCATTTGTTTTCTGCAGTTACATAGTGGGTATATTTAGATATAAATTTCTTATTCTATTACAGAGCTTTGGTCTTCTTACATGTCTACATTGGTGTCTTTCTTTGGTTCTAGAAAAGTCTTAGCCATTATCCTTTTGAATATTGTGTGTATTCTGTTGCCTCTATTTTTCTTCTGGGTATCTGATTTAATGTGGGTTACACTGCCTCACTCTATTTTTCTGTCTTTTTGATGATTTGTACTGTAAAAAGATAATAAACAGAGACCTCAAGTAAGTAGAGTTGGGGGACCAGAAGGGGAGTTTTCATGCCTTGTGGTGATAGCAGAGGCCAACAGGAAGACTCCTTTCCTGGCAACAACTCTGCTGATGAAAAGCCATGGATCGTTTGTTTTCTACACCCTTCCCAACCTCCTTTTCTCTATAAAATCATTCTCTTTCCCTTGCTGTGTGGGGACCTGCATGTGGCTTGCTGTTTTGAAGACCCTTAATTGCAATTCTCTGCTAATCCCAAGCTGACCCATCTTTGCTGGAGAAATAACTCTTAGCTTATTTGTTTTAGGTCAGTACTACCTTTTTAATTGCTCTGTGCTGCATTGTGCTTATTTCTGATTTATCTTATAGAGTTGTCTATTTCTTTCTTTTATGGAGTTGTCTGTTTCTTAAATATATCCATTGTAGTGTTAGTTTCGGTTATTTTTCAGTTCTAGAATTTCTATTCGGTTCTTCTCCAGATATGTCATGTTATTTTCTCCTGTTCTCAGAGCAAATATTTTCAAGCTTGTTTTTCAATTTTTTTTTAACCTAGCAAGCATAGTCATTTTATAGTGTGTCTGATAATGTTAATATATGAAGCTTTGGGGATAACTTGCTGATGTTTGTTTTTCTGGTTCTTGTTCATAGAGTCTGTTTCCTCAAGTGCCTGATTTATGTTATTCTCACTGTAAATAAAAAATTATTAACATGAATGATTTGGTACATAGAATGATTATCTCTTCCTCCAAAGAGGATTTGCATTTGCATTCTAGGTGTCTAGGGGGACTGCTGGTCTAGGATCATTTTGTCCAAGTTCAAGGATTAAGATTTCTTGAGTGTGCAGTGCTGTAAACCCATACAGCAGGACTGCACAAGTGTTTACTTCTGGTTCACCCTTATCCTAAGGATATGGCCCATTAGGGTCTCAGTTAATTGTAGGGAGAGGTTTCTATTAGGTTTCTCGTCTTGTGCAG
Organism: Redunca redunca; assembly: GCA_006410935.1. NCBI lineage: Eukaryota > Metazoa > Chordata > Mammalia > Artiodactyla > Bovidae > Redunca > Redunca redunca. The sequence goes on from SJYQ01002139.1 coordinate 161,986, forward strand.
GTCTTTGGTGTTGATTCTGATCTTGCCCTCTGAGACCACTGAAAGAAAAATTCAAATTGGCTAGAACTGGCAAATACCCTTAGGGCAAAATCAGATTCCTTTGTTCACTTATCTCCTCAGTTTTCTATTTTACCTTCAATTTGGTTTTATATTTATTTTCTTGCTTATTGTTTTTTTCTGTGGGTAAAAAGGTTTTTTTTTTCTTTCTGTTTTTAAAGACATTATCTAGTGTTTTAGTTGTTTCCTGAGTAATTTTGCCTGGTGTTATTAAACTGGAAGCATGTTAAGATTTCTTGATTTTTTTTGCTAAAATATCTAGAATAATTTTTTTTTCTTTAAAGAAATGGTACATGAGCAGTAAATGTTCTCCATCTTTGCATGTTCCAGAAAGTCTTTGCTTTGCCCTTCCATCTGGCTGATAATTTGGATGTTGTAGTATAATTTTGAAATACTTCTCTTCACCCTGTATACTTGACAGAATTTTCTGGCCTGAATTCCCTCTGAGATGCCTTTCCACAAGGTGCTCTGTCCGAATGGGAGGTCTTACTATGGCTGAGGGTTAGGATACCTTGTAGTATATGAGGGCAGGGAAAGGAAAACCCCTGAGGGCCCACACAGATGACCGAGTGAGGAAATCTTTATGTGGGTGGTGGAAAATAATAATCTATTCTACTCCTGGGTTTGGCTGGATGTTGTGTCAAAAAAAAAAATCTTGTCTATTATGGAAGTCTGGAGTTATGCCAGGCAATCTTTAGCTTTTCTCTTTGTTCAAAGATCTGAGATAGGAGATTTCTCTGTGTAGAGCTTTCGCTTGTTTGAAGGACAGGTCACAGGTGAATGCCAAAGCATTTAATAACTATGCATTATTAGGGGAGGTGAAGTTTCATTACTGTTGAGCTATTCTCTAGGAAATGGCAACCCACTCCAGTATTCTTGCCTGGAGAATCCCATGGACAGAGGAGCCTGGTGGGCTACAGTCCACGGGTCGCAAAGAGTCGGACATGACTGAGTGACTTCACTATTCTCTAGGAAGTATTTTGGTTAATTAATCTGGATGCCTTTGATTTACTTTTATTGCCTGACTGTACTCTCTAGGACCTGAGATCCTTGCCTAGTTCCTGACCTTAAAGTAGTAAGAGCTCCAAGAGATTGGTTTGGGCTTTAACACCTATTTAGGTAAAGGAAAATATGCTTTGGGGGATGAAGAGGTAGGATGGAAGCTTCTGTATAAATTTAGGACCCTTGGAGGACTGTGTGTTCAGGGAAGGGAGAATTAGGAAAAACTCTATTTGTTACCAAAATAAGGGCTTCCTTGGTGGCTCAGATGGTAAAGAATCTGCCTGCAATGAGGATACCTGAGTTCAATCCCTGGGTTGGGAAGATCCCTGGAGGTGGAAACAGCTACTCTCTCTAAGTATTCTTGCCTGGAGAACTCCATGGACAGAGGAGACTGGCAGGCTACAGTCCATGGGGTCACAAACAGTCGGACATGACTGAGCAGCTTCCACTTTTCACCAAAATAAAGAAGTGACAAGGAAATGGATATAAATCTAAGTGTTAGGCAAAAAAATGTACCCCCTAAAAATTGACACCCCAGGTCTTTCTTCTAAGGGATTCTTGCTCACAGTAGTAGATATAATGGTCATCTGAATTAAATTTGCCCATTCCCACCCATTTTAATTCACTGATTTCTAAGATGTTGATGTTCAATCTTGCCATCTCCTGCTTGATCATATCCAATTTACCTTGATTCATGGACCTAATATTCCAGGTTCCTATGCAGTATTGTTCTTTATAGTATCACACTTTACTTTCACCACCAGACACATCCACAACTGAACATCATTTCCACTTTGGCCCAGCTGCTTCATTCTTTCTGGAGCTATTGGTAATTTCCCTTTGCTCTTCCCCAGTAGCATATTGGACACCTTCCCACCTGGGAGGCTCAGCTTCTGGCATCATATCTTTTTGACTTTTCATGCTCTTCATGGGATTCTCCAGGCAAGAATACTGGAGTCATCAATACTGGAGTCATATTTCCACTTCCAGAGGACCACGTTTTGTCAGCACTATTCATTATGACCTGTCCATCCTGGGTGGCCCTGCACAGCATGGCTCATAACTTCACTGAGTTGCATAAGTCCCTTCACCACAATAAGGCTGTGATCAATGAAGGGGTGAACTTACATAGTGCACATGATCTAATGACTCCCAAGCCAAGACATTAATAAAAAAATTGCCTTCTTGTGCTACTCTGTCTGGAATTTTTTTAAAACAAATTTTAATTCTTTGGATGCTGAACCAGTATGTTTGTGATCATTAAAAATACATTCTGCTTGAAGTTAGCAACATCAGTTCAGTTCAGTTCAGTCTCTCAGTCGTGTCCGATGCTTTGTGACCCCATGAATCACAGCACTCCAGGCCTCCCTGTCCATCAACAACTCCCGGAGTTCACCCAAACTCATGTGCATCGAGTTGGTGATGCCATCCCCTTCTCCTCCTGCCTCAGTCCCTCCCAGCACCAGGGTCTTTTCCAATGAGTTAACTCTTTGCATGAGGTGGCCAAAATATTGGCGTTTCAGCCTCAGCATCAGTCCTTCCAATGAACACCCAGGACTGGTCTCCTTTAGGATGGACTGTGGATCTCCTTGCAGTCCAAGGGACTCTCAAGAGTCTTCTCCAACACCACAGTTCAAAAGCATCAATTCTTTGGCACTCAGCCTTCACTGTCCAACTCTCACATCCATACATAACCACTGGAAAAACCATAGCCTTGACTAGACAGACCTTTGTTGGCAAAGTAATCTCTGCTTTTGAATATGCTATCTACGTTGGTCATAACTTTCCTTCCAAGGAGTATAATTTCATGGCTGCAGTCACCATCTGCAGTGATTTTGGAGCCCCCAAATATAAAGTCTGACAGTGTTTCCCCATCTATTTCCCGTGAAGTGATGGGACCAGATGCCATCATCCTCATTTTCTGAATATTGAGCTTTAAGCCAACGTTTTCACTCTCCTCTTTCACTTTCATCAAGAGGCTTTTTTAGTTCCTCTTCACTTTCTGCCTTAACGGTGGTGTCATCTGCATACCTGAGGTTATTGACATTTCTCCCGGCAATCTTGATTCCAGCTTGTGCTTCTTCCAGCCCAGCATTTCTCGTGATGTACTCTGCATATAAGTTAAATAAGCAGGGTGACAATATACAGCCTTGATGTACCACTTTTCCTATTTGGAACCAGTCTGTTGTTCCATGTCCAGTTCTAACTGTTGCTTCCTAACCTGCATATAGATTTCTCAAGAGGCAGGTCAGGTGGTTTG
>SJYQ01002139.1:166716-251376 GCA_006410935.1 Redunca redunca
CTAATCTCAAAAATATACAAGCAACTCCTGCAGCTCAGTTCCAGAAAAATAAATGACCCAGTCAAAAAATGGGCCAAAGACCTAAATAGACATTTCTCCAAAGAAGACATACGGATGGCTAACAAACACATGAAAAGATGCTCAACATCACTCATTATTAGAGAAATGCAAATCAAAACCACAATGAGGTACCACTTCACACCAGTCAGAATGGCTGCGATCCAGAAGTCTGCAAGCAATAAATGCTGGAGAGGGTGTGGAGAAAAGGGAACCCTTTTACATTGTTGGTGGGAATGCAAACTAGTACAGCCACTATGGAGAACAGTGTGGAGATTCCTTAAAAAACTGGAAATAGAACTGCCTTATGACCCAGCAATCCCACTGCTGGGCATACACACCGAGGAAACCAGAATAGAAAGAGACATATGTACCCCAGTGTTCATGGTAGCACTGTTTATAATAGCCAGGACATGGAAACAACCTAGATGCCCATCAGCAGATGAATGGATAAGAAAGCTGTGGTACATATACACAATGGAGTATCACTCAGCCATTAAAAAGAGTACATTTGAATCAGTTCTAAGGAGATGGATGGAACTGGAGCCGATTATACAGAGTGAAGTCAGGCAGAAAGAAAAACACCAATACAGTATACTAATGCATATATATGGAATTTAGAAAGATGGTGATGATGACCCTGTATGCGAGACAACAAAAGAGACTCAGATCTACAGAGTGAACTTTTGGACTCTGAGGGAGAGGGACAGGGTGGGATGAGATGGGATAATGGCATTGAAACATGTATATTATCATGTAAGAAAAGAATCGCCAGTCGATGTCCGATGCAGGATGCAGGATGCTTGGGGCTGGTGTATGGGGAGGACCCAGAGAGATGTTATGGGGTGGGAGGTGGGAGGGGATTCATGTTTGGGAACGCATGTACATTCGTGGTGAATTCATGTCAATGTTTGGCAAAACCAATACAGTATTGTAAAGTAAACTAAAGTTAAAAAAAAAAAAAGAACAACAACAACAAAAAATTCCCTCCATACAAATCATTTCTTAAATACAAAGACAAAAGATCTTTCTGTCTTTTGCTTTTGTATTTTTAATGTGCAAAAATTAAAATGATATCTTCTTTAGCCCTTCAAAAATATACAGGTGGGTAAACATAGCCAACTAAGAAATGACAATATGTACAGCAAAGAGAATGGAAAGAATAATATAATTGTACACTTAGAATTCAGCAATTGTGACAATTCAGGGGCCCAAAAGATTGTAAATGTTCTATACTTTGCCAGTATAAGTGATTTACTTACATATCTAATACATGTATTTTATGATAGAAAGAAAAGAGTAGAAAGTAAGAGGTAGTATGGACATGCTGATTTCCTCATCTTTTGTGGATGGAAATCAAAAGATGCAATATAATTCAGAAATGTCAAGTATTATATGTATAAGTATACTTGAATACAAACATAATGCAATAAACTAAAATTGAATAGTGGAGGAGAAGGAGCTAAAAGGGATGAAGAGGAAATATACTTCATGATAACTATTATATGCTAAGAAGATAGTTGTAAGGGTATTGTATAAAGAATGTTTATAAAGAGAACCACAAGAGCAAAACCACCAAAGTGTTTACATTATCACAAAAATAATACATCCACATAGGAATGAAAAGATAGACTATATATTAGGCAAAAAAAAAAAAACAAACCCAGCTTTTAGTGTATAATAGTGCTTCCTTTGTTAACACACATTTTCAAATAGAATATGACTGCAGAATAAAAACACAAATTATGTAAATAAATATAAGTAGATCAAACATATTTAAAAGAACAGGATTAGATTGAACCACAAGACTCAGTTCTAAAAGGGATTCAGAAAGGTTGAAAATGAAAATGAGGACAGTTAAATTAGGCAAATTCAAACAAAAAGAATATCAGAAATGGTTGAATCCAGAGACAAAAACCATTAAACAAAACAAACAAAAAAAATGCCCTTTGTAATGATCAAGGGTACAATTTATAATGAAGAGAAATATTTATAAATGCGCTTTCAATAAGATAGCATGAACATTTATAAATGAAATTATAGAAGTTCAAATTGATATACCTAACTCTATAGTTTGAAAACAGAGTGCATTTTTCATTCAAGTTCCCAGGCATAGTCACTGAATTTGGCTGTACATTAATTCATAAATAAAATAATAAATTTCAAGAAAATATAAAAGGAATGGAAAAATTTTCTAATCATAAGTCCATAAGAGAACATATTTGATCAGGAACAAATTAAGGAAATAAGAAAGACCATCTTTCCCATTTTTGTGGGGAAAAACAGCGTATCTCATAAACAATAATCAACTACTCTACAACTCAAGAGAAAACAAATCTAAACCCCAAAATGCAAAATATTTACAAATTCAATAGCAACATTAGAACTCCATTGTAATAGCTTGTGAAATACTTCTAAGGCAGTGCTTAGGGAAATATTAATCATCTCAAAATATATCTTATAAACAAAGAATGAAAGAATATTAAAAAAATCTCAAGAAGTCTTAAAAAAAAACCCATAAAATGATCCTATGGAAAGCAGAACAAAGGACTTAAGGATAAGTGCAGAAATGAATGATTTAGGAAACAGAAAAATGATGAAACTACTGTGTCTTGCCTGGGAAAATCCCATGGACAGAGGAGCCTGGCAGGCTACAGTTCATGGGATTGAAGAGTCAGACATGACTGAGCGACTTTCACTTTCTTTTTCAGTAAGTAAATGAAGCTTGTTGTGTCCGACTCTTTGTAACCTTATGGACAGTAACCAACTGGGCTCCTCTATCCATGCAGATTCTCCAGTTAAGAATACCAGAGTGGGTTGTCATGCCCTCTCCCAGGGAATCTTCCCAACCCAGGGATCGAACCCAGGTCTCTCACATTGCAGGCAGATTCTTTACAGTTTGAGCCACCAAGGAAGCCCTTTGAAACATTAGCTATTGGTTTTTCTGTTTTATTGATCTATAGAAAGTCAGTGTTCCACTAGAGAAACAGAATCAGTAATAAAAAATTATTAAAAAAGAAAAATTAATAGCTAATCCATATCAGTCAGGGCTCCACTAGAAAAGCATAATGGTTTACTCGATTGTGAGTCCAACCCAGGAAAGTCTGAAATCCATGGGGCAGACCATCAGGAAGGACAGGCTGGAACCCTGGCACAAGCTGAAATGGCAGTCCATGACAGAGTTTCTTGTGGGAAGCTTCAGTTCTGCTCTTAAATGTTTCGACTGATTGAACCATGCCCATTCAGATTGCTAGGAAAATCTTCCTTAAACTACATTGATTATAAACTTTAATCACATCTACAGCATACCTTCACAGCAGCATCTAGATAAAAGTGTTTGATTAAATAAGTGTCAATTGTAGTTAACTATCACCTACTCTAATAAAAAAAAAACCAGGCAGGTAGCACAGATTCCTCATATAATAAAAGATAACTGAGGAAATACCTACAGATTAAAAGAAAAGAAGAACCATAACAGGCTAGCTTTCTAAGTCTATTCATATACATTTGAAAACACTGAAGAACTGGATAGTTTTCTAGGAATATGTAAATCATCACAAGTAATTTCAGGAAAATAGAAAAATGAGAATATTAATTTCCATCAAAAACACAGAAACTTTTCTAAGAGCTCTTCTTGGAAAGCATTGTATCATTAAATAATAGATAATTTAAGTTGTTCTATAGCCTCACCATCGACTAGAACTTTCTGTGGTGGTAGAAATATTCTAACTCTACTACCAGTGTAAGGAGGCACATATGACTACGAAGACTTGATTGCAGCTAGTTTTAGGGAGCACTGGATTTTAATTTTATTTAATTCTAATTAATTTAAAATTAAGTTGCCACATATTGCTGTTGGCTACTGTATTGGACAGTGCAGATATAGAAGATGTAAAATAAAAGCATTCAAATTCTTTCATGAAGTAAGCATGGAATTGATAAAAAAAAGTTTGAATATAAAACCCATGGGTTAGTCTCATTTATAAAAATGATGCAAACACCCTGGGAAATAGAAGCTAGTAGCACTTTAAAATCATAATATATATAGACCATATGGGGTTTATTTCAGGATTACAAATGGTTCAGAAAGAGGACGCTTAATATAATTTTTCATATCAAGGGATCAATAGGAAAAACATGTCTAGATGATGTCCATCATCATGAGAAACTGTATGTCATTATAGAGATACTAACCTATATGACTGTGAAAAAAGCTGAGTGCCGAAGAATTGATGCTTTTGAACTGTGGTGTTGGAGAAGACTCTTGAGAGTCCCTTGGACTGCAAGGAGATCCAACCAGTCCATTCTACAGGAGATCAGCCCTGGGTGTTCTTTGGAAGAAATGATTCTAAAGCTGAAACTCCAGTACTTTGGGCACCTCATCCAAAGAGCTGACTCATTGGAAAGACTTTGATGCTGGGAGGATTGGGGGCAGGAGGAAAAGGGGATGACAGAGAATGAGATGGCTGGATGGCATCACCGACTCGATGGACATGAGTTTGAGTGAACTCAGGGAGATGGTGATGGACAGCGAGGCCTGGTGTGCTGTGATTCATGGGGTTGCAAAGAGTCGGACACGACGGAGCGACTGAACTGAACTGAACCTATATAACTAGGGAGAAGGAGAGAGGGAATTTGGATTGTTCTTCTAAAAAATCAAAAAAAATGAAGTGAAACTTTATTCAGATAAGAGAATTTAGAAAGATGAGTGGATATAAAATCCATGTAAAGAGAATAGCCTTTATATCTGGCAAACTTCCCTGGGTGGCTCAGATGGTAAAGTGTCTGCCTACAATGAGGGAGACCTGGGTTCGATCCCTGGGTCTGGAAGATCCTCTGGAGAAGGAAATGGCAACCTACTCGAGTACTCTTGCCTGGAAAATCCCATGAATGGAGGAGCATGGTACGCTGCAGTTCATGGGGTTGCAAAGAGTCGGACACGACTGAGTGACTTCTCTTTTTTTTTATCTGCAAACTATCACTGGTTAGAGGATATGATGAAGAATCTAATTATCATAATAGCAACAAGTTTCTAAGAGCCATCTAAAGAAATGCACAAGACTTAGTTGAGGGAAACATTATAATCCCCTGGGGGATGTAGGAGACTTGATAAATGGAAGAGGATGCCGTGTTATTGGATAGGGTTATAGAAGTTAAGTGAGGAATTTAGTGTCATTTTACTAAGTCACCAGGAGGACTTCTTTGGTTTGTTTGTTTGTTTTTTTCTTCTTCTTCTTTTTTTTTTGCAATAAGGCAAGTTGATTCCAAAGTTCACATAAAAAATTAAAAAGAATAGCCAGAAAAATTTTTACCATTAAACATAAAGTTACACAAAACAGTCTTATACTAGCACATACGTAGTTGGTGTTGTTCAGTTGTTGTCTGACCCTTTGCGACACCATGGACAGCAGCATGCCAGGCTTCTCTGTCCTTCACCATCTCATGGAGGTTGCTCCAGCTCATGTCTACCGAGTCAATGATGCCATCCAACTATCTCATCCTCTGTCACCCCCTTCTCCTCTTGCCCTTAATCTTTCCCAGCATCAGGGTCTTTTCCATTGAGTCAGCTCTTCACATCAGGTGACCAAAATATTGGAGTTCCAGCTTCAACATCAGTCCTTCCAATGAATATCCAGGGTTGATTTCCTTTAAGATTCACTGGTTTGATCTTGCAGTCTAAGGGACTCTCAAGAGTCTTCTCCGGCACCACAGTTCAAAAGCATCAATCCTTTGGCTTTCAGCCTTCTTTATGATTCAACTCTCACATCTGTACATGACTACTGGAAACGCCATAGCTTTGACTATATGGACCTTTGTAGGCAAAGTGATGCCTCTACTTTTTAATACACTGTTTAGTTTCATCATAGCTATTCTTCCAAGAAGCAAGCATCTTTTAATTTTATGGCTGCAATAAATATCCATATTTATTTTGGAGCCCAAGAAAATGAAATCTGCCACTCTTTCCACTTTTTGCCCTTCTATTTGCCATGAAGTGATGGGACTGGATGTCAAGATATTCATTTTTTTGAATGTTGAGTTTTAAGCCAGGTTTTTCACTGTCCTCTTTCATCTTCATCAAGAGGCTCTTTAGTTCCTCTTCACTTTCTGCCATTAAAGTGGTATCATCCGCTTATCTGAGGTTGTTGATGTTTCTTCTGGCAATCTTGATTTCAGTTTTTTTTTGTCATCCAGCCCAGCATTTCGTATGATGTTCTCTGCATATAAATTAAATAAGCAGAGTGACAATATACAACTCAATATACAATTTCCCAATTTTGAGCCAGTCAGTTTTTCCATGTTTGGTTCTAACTGTTGCTTCTTGACTTGCATACAGGTTTCTCAGGAGGCAGGTAAGGTGGTCTTGTATTCCTGTCTCTTTAAGAATTTTCCATTGTTTGTTGTGATACACACAGTCAAAGGCTTTAGTGTAGTCAGTGAAGCAGAAGTAGATGTTTCTCTGGAATTCTCTTGCTTTTTCTATGATCCAACAGATGTTGGCAATTTTATTTCTTGGTTCTTCTCCTTTTTCTAAATCCAGCTTGTACACCTAGAATTTCTAAGTTCATGTACTGCTGAAGCCTAGCTTGATGGATTCTGGGCATAATCTTGCTAGCATCTGAAATGAAAAAGCATTTGAGAAAGCACTCATTTGAACATCCTTTGATATTGCCCTTCTTTGGGACTGGAATGAAAACTGACATTTCCAGTCCTGTGGCCACTGCTGAGTTTTACAAATTTGCTGGCATAATGAGTGCAGAACTTTAACAGCATCATCTTTCAGGATTTGAAATAGCTCAGCTGGAATTTCATCATCTCCACCAGCTTTGTTCTTAGTAATGCTTCCCAAGGCCCACTTGATTTCACACTCCAGAATGTCTGGCTCTAAGTGAGTGACCACACCATCATGGTTACCTGGTCCATTAACTTTTTTTTTTTTTGTACAGTTCATCTGTGCATTCTTGCCACCTCTTCTTAATTCCTTCTGCTTCTGTTAGGTCCATACCATTTCTGTCCTTTATTGTGCCCATCTTTGGATGAAATGTTCCCATGGTATCTCCAATTTTCTTAAAGAGATCTCTGGTCTTTCCTATTCTATTGTTTCCCTCTATTTCTTTGCATTGTCACTTAAGAAGACTTTCTTATCTCTCCTTTCTATTCTCTAGAACTCTGAATCCAGTTGAGTATATCTTTCCCTTTTTCCTTTGCTTTTCACTTTTCTTCTTTTCTCAGCTATTTGTAGGGCCTCCTCAGACAACCACTTTTCCTTCTTGTATTTCTTTTTCTTGGGAATGGCTTTGGTCACCACCTCCTCTACAATGTATGAACCTCTGTCTATAGTTCTTCAGACACTCTACCAGATCTAGTCCCTTGAATCTATTCAGTACCTTCACTATATAATCATAACAGATTTGAGTAGACCAATGTATCAGAATAGAAAGCCCAAATATGGACCTGAATACATGTGGGAATTTAGGTACTGATAAAGGAATTTATTCAAAACAGTAGTGTGAAGGAAGAATATTCAGTATATGGTATTGAAATATGTTGATAAAATGCTGTGCAATGCTTGCAAAATATTTATAGACCAAAATGGATGGAAGTGGATTAAAAATTTAAGTGCAAAAAACAGTAATGACTAGATAAATCAAGAAATCTTAAAAAAATTCTGGTTAGGATAAGGCCTGTCTAAGCATACCATAAAATACAGCAGTCATGAAAATATTTATAAATTAAACTATATTAAAATCCATCATGACAAAAGCAGAGTCAAAAGATAAATTATCTATGAAAAACATTTACAAGTTATATTTGAAAAGAATGAGTCTTGTACCGTATAAGTGACTTTTAGACTGTTGGAGAATAGACCGAGAACTCACTAGAAAAAGTAGTAAAAGGCGTGGATTAAATAGTTCAGAGGAAAGGACATACATGCAGCTCATAAACTCAAGAAAAGATGTGTAACCTCCTTTATATTTATAAAAATACACAATAAGCTTCACTGAGATGCTAATTTTCATCAGTCAGATTGAAAAAGATCATAAAGTTTGAAAATACAATGTGTTGGGAAATGTGTGGGAAAGAGACACTCATTTATTGTTGTAGGAGAGCATATTGCTATAGTATTCCTTATGGCCTTTGGGTTTGTGTTTAGCCAGATTTTGTGACTGCAACTTCAGGGGAATGTTTGGTAGGAATCCTGATTTCAGTATATAAAGAAGATAGAATTCTGTGCCTGTCTCACAACCCAGTACTACTTTTGCACTAGTACAGTACTGTGATAGTAACATTGTGTATTGGGATGTAATAATCTACATCCTACAGTGGTGGTCTACAATTGCCTACTATAATTTGTACCCTTGGATTTTAATTTCCTTAGTTCTCATGAAGCCCTATTTAATTCATTCACTCATTTGTTCGTGTGATAAATATTGAATATTTACTCTGTCCTATGGAAGGAATGATGCTAAAGCTGAAACTCCAGTACTTTGGCCACCTCATGCGAAGAGTTGACTCATTGGAAAAGACTTTGATGCTGGGAGGGATTGGGGGCAGGAGGAGAAGGGGGCGACAGAGGATGAGATGGCTGGATGGCATCACGGACTCGATGGACACGAGTCTGGGTGAACTCCGGGAGTTGGTGATGGACAGGGAGGCCTGGCGGGCTGTGATTCATGGGGTCGCAAAGAGTCGGACACGACTGAGCGACTGAACTGAACTGAAAGTTCTAGGAGCTCTTTAGCTCTGCACTTGCACTCTTTTAAAGCACTTTATTTTTGGTTGCACTGGGTCTTCATGGATGCACTCAGACTTTCTCTAGTTGCAGCGAGCAGGGCTACTCTTTGCTGTGATGCACGGGCCTCTCACTGTGGTGGCTTCTCTTATTGTGGAACATGGGCTTTAGTGTATGAGCTTCAGTAGTTGTGGATTTCAGACCCTAGAGCATGGGCTCAGTAGTTGTGGGGCATGGGTTTAGTTTCTATGTGGCATCGCAATCTTCCCATACCAGCGACTGAACCCACATCCCCTGCATTGGCAGTTGGATTCTTATCCACTGTACTACCAAGGAAGTCCTGCACCAGTACTTTTAATTCTTGCCTCAGACATAGCTAGTATTGACCTGCAAATTGTAGACACAATGGTTTGCTTTTACACTCTTTAATGCTGATTTTGCTATTTTATATGAGGCTTTATGAACCAGGGCACTGGCTTAGCATCTTTCTGCCTGTTCAGGCCCTATGCAAGCTGCTTGCATGGCTTATTGTCCATTGTGTCTCTAGTGAAGTGAAACAGTGTCTTGGTACTATGCCTAAGACAACTGCTGTCCCAACTGCAGGGTGTTAATACAAAACTCAAATACGGATGGATGGCCTACTAAGGCCGGAGAAGGCAATGGCACCCCACTCCAGTACTCTTGCCTGGAAAATCCCATGGATGGAGAAGCCTAGTAGGCTGCAGTCCACGGGGTCGCTGAGGTCGGACACGACTGAGCGACTTCACTTTCACTTTTCACTTTCATGCATCGGAGAAGGAAATGGCAACCCACTCCAGAGTTCTTGCCTGGAGAATCCCAGGGACGGGGGAGCCTGGTGGGCTGCCATCTATGGGGTCAGAGTCGGACACGACTGAAGTGACTTAGCAGCAGCAGCAGCAGCAGCCTACTAAGGCACAGTGCTAGAGATACAGCACTTAATAAAGGAGGACTTTTCTGTTTTGATGGAGGACTTTTCTGTTTTGATGGACAGGGGAGTGTAAATATTCAACTGGAGAAGTACTGTCCAGGGAGCTTGGAGCCTGCTTGTTGGCAGGAATCTTTCATTTAGGGTTTGTTTTTTTTTTTTTTTTTNTTTTTTTTTTCTTAATTTAAATTTATTTATTTTAATTGGAGGCTAATTACTTTACAATATTGTATTGGTTTTGCCATACATCAACATGAATCTGCCACAGGTGTACACATGTTGCCCATCCTGAACCCCCCTCCCACCTCCCTCCTGGTACCATCCCTCTGAGTCATCCCAGTGCACCAGCCCCAAGCATCCTGTATCCTGCATCGAACCTAGACTGGTGACTCATTTCTTACATGATATTATACATGTTTCAATGCCATTCTCTCAAATCATCCTACCCTCTCCCTCTCCCACAGAGTCCAAAAGACTGTTCTATACATCTTGTCTCTTTTGCTGTCTCGCATACAGGGTTATCGTTACCATCTTTCTAAATTCCATATATATGCATTAGTATACTGTATTGGTGCTTTTCTTTCTGCCTGACTTCACTCTGTATAATAGGTTCCAGTTTTATCCACCTCATTAGAACTGATTCAAATGTATTCTTTTTAATGGCTGAGTAATACTCCATTGTGTATATGTACCACAGCTTTCTTATCCATTCATCTGCTGATGGACATCTAGATTGCTTCCATGTCCTGGCTATTATAAACAGTGCTGCCATGAACATTGGTGTACACATGTCTCTTTCAATTCTGGTTTCCTCGGTTGTGTATGCCCAGAAGTGGGATTGCTGGGTCATAAGGCAGTTCTATTTGCAAATTTTCAAGGAATCTCCACACTGTTCTCCATAGTGGCTGAACTAGTTTGCATTCCCACTAACAGTGTTAGAGGGTTCCCTTTTCTCCACACTCTCTCCAGCATTTATTGCTTATAGACTTTTGGATCACAGCCATTTTAATTGGCGTGAAATGGTACCTCATTGTGGTTTTGATTTGCATTTCTCTGATAATGAGTGATGTTGAGCATCTTTTCATGTGTTTGTTAGCCATCTGTATGTCTTCTTTGGAGAAATGTCTATTTAGGTCTTTGGCCCATTTTTTGATTGGGTCATTTATTTTTCTGGAATTGAGCTACAGGAGTTGCTTGTATATTTTTGAGATTAGTTGTTTGTCAGTTGCTTCATTTGCTATTATTTTCTCCCATTCCGAAGGCTGTCTTTTCACCTTGTTTATAGTTTCCTTTGTTGTGCAGAAGCCTTTAATTTTAATTAGGTCCCATTTGTTTATTTTTGCTTTTATTTCCAGTATTCTTGGAGGTGGGTCATAGAGGATCCTGCTGTGATTTATGTCGGAGAGTGTTTTGCCGATGTTCTCCTCTAGGAGTTTTATAGTTTCTGGTCTTACATTTAGATCTTTAATCCATTTTGAGTTTATTTTTGTGAATGGTGTTAGAAAGTGTTCTAGTTTCATTCTTTTACAAGTGGTTGACCAGTTTTCCCAGCACCACTTGTTAAAGAGATTGTCTTTTCTCCATTGCATATTCTTGCCTCCTTTGTCAAAGATAAGGTGTCCATAGGTGCGTGGATTTATCTCTGGGCTTTCTAATTTGTTCCATTGATCTATATTTCTGTCTTTGTGCCAGTACCATACTGTTTTGATGACAGTGGCTTTGTAGTAGAGCCTGAAGTCAGGCAGGTTGATTCCTCCAGTTCCATTCTCCTTTCTGAAGATTGCTTTGGCTATTTGAGGTTTTGCATTTCTGTACAAATTGTGAAATTATTTGTTCTAGCTCTGTGAAAAATACTGTTGGTAGCTTGATAGGGATTGCATTGAATCTATAGATTGCTTTGGGTAGTATACTCATTTTCACTATATTGATTTTTCTGATCCACAAACATGGTATATTTCTCCATCTGTTAGTGTCCTCTTTGATTTCTTTCACCATTTAGGGTTTAAACGGACAAGCCAGTTAGAAACGTGGCTCAAGTGTGTCTTCAAGTAAGGAGTGTTTTTGGTGAAGTGAAGCAGGTGTTCCAGCTAGACTGTAAAATCTTCCTATATTAGGAACGGAGGAAGTGTAACTTGGGAGGCAAACCTGGACTCTTTGTCTGAGAAGAGGCTATAAGGAAACCGGCATAGATGAGGCTGAGTAAGGATGATTGCCCAACTGAGAGAGAAGAACTCTGTAATACTGAAATTCTCCTCAGGGTTCTGCACTCACTGCTGACAATCTTGAAGATTAAATTGGGCAAGAGTTGTAGTCTAAGGAATTCTGAAATTAGAAGGTAAAGATGAGAGGCAAGACTTAATGCAAAGCAGGAACTATATCTAAAGAGAATGTAGAATCCTTCTCTTTGTAGAAAAGTAAAAAAAAAAGGGGGGGGAGCAGGACTTGTTTTAACATTTATAATTAACTGTGTTTTAATTATGCATAAGGTGGTAAGAGTTAATTGATGTGAAATGGAGAAAGTAAAATATTTATTTGTGAGGATATGTGTGTCCCAAATGACTAAATATTAAAGAACTATCTAAGGCAAATTCCCTCTCTATATACAATGAGGAAATGACAGAAGGCTCACTGGAGCTTCTGGGAGAGGCGATGGGATTAGTACTTCCAAATGGCATGGCTGCCCTAACAACCTTTCCTCTGGGTCTTTCACCCTACACATTTTCTCTACTCTAGCCTTAGCTGCAGGATGTTAATAAGGGAACTAATCAGATTCCAGATCAATCAATCAATCAGTCAATCAATCAGATGATCCAGAATACTACAAATGCATATTGTTGAGCTTCTATCTTATTCATTATAGCTAATATCAAGAGCCTACACATGTTAATCACTATATTTATTGCTTTACATACATTATGTTTTTCTGAAGGTTTTAAAAATAGTATTATATGCATACAAATACATAGACATGCATAAGTCATGAGCATATTATGTGTTATCATAAAATGAGCATACCCATGTAATTGCCACTTAGGTCCACAAGAAGTGGAATGTTCCCAGGACCCCAGAAGCATTGTTCAATTCCTTCTGCTAATGACTACTCTCACTCTTCTCTCTGAAACTTACTGCTATTTTAACTTCTAACATCATAGACTGGTTATACCTATTCTGGGACTTTATATAAAATGGAATCAAGCAGTTTGCATTGTTTTCTTTGCCTCAACATTATGTTTGTGAGGTTCATTCACATTGTCCCATATAGTAATAATTCGATCTTGTTGCATTATAACATGTAACTATAATATAATTTATTCCTTGTACTTAATGGAAATGTGGAAAATTTCCACTATTGACTATTATGAATATTGTATTCTATTATGAATATCGCATTCATGAACATTAGTGTACACATCTTTTGGTGAAAATATGTATATATTTGGGGTATATGGGGCTTTCCTGATGGCTCAGATGGTAACAAATCTGCTTGCAATGCAGGAGACCTGGCTGGGTTCAATCTCTGAGTCAGGAAGATCCCCTGGCAAAGGGCATGGCTACCAGCTCCAGTATTCTTGCCTGGATAATTCCATGGACAGAGGAGCCTGGTGGTCTACAGTCCATGGGATCGAAAAAGTTGGACATGACACAGTGACTAACACTTGGTATATATACCTAGGAAGATAATTGCTGAGTCATATGATAAATACATATTTTGTGTTAATAGAAACTACCACATAATTGTCCTAAGTGGTTATGTACAATTTTATGTAAATTTTATTAGCAGTGCATGAGCATTTCAGATGCCCGACCTCATCAACTTTGGTCATGTCTATTTAAAAATTTTAACTATCCTGGCAAGTGTCTAGTGATATCTCATTGTGTGCTATAGATTGAATGCCTTTATTCCCCCCAAAATTCATGTGTTGAAATCCTAATCTATAAGATGATGATAGGGAGATGGGACATTTTGGAGGTGCTTAGGTCATGAGGACAGAGCCCTCATGAATGGGATTAGTACTCTTATAAAAGAGACTCCAGAAATTTTCTTGGCCCCTTCCACCTAGGAAGACACAATAAGTCTATGACCTGGAAGAAGGCCCTTGCCTGTCCATGCTGGCATCCTGATCTGGGAACTGCTGCCTCTGTTATAAGTACATTTCTATTTTTTAAAAGCAACTTAGTCTGTGGTATTTTGTTATAGTGGAATGAACAGGGTAAGACCTTGTGGTTTAAAATCTGATTTCCCTGATTACTAATAGAGTAAAACATTTTTAAAATTGAAGTATGGTTGATTTACAATGTTGTATTAATTTCTGCTATGTAGCAAAGTGACACGGATACACACACCCACATATTCTTTTTTGTGTTCTTTTTCCATTATGGTTTACCACAGGGTATTGAACACAGTTCCCTGGGCTAGGACCTTGTTGTAATACAAGGACCTTGTCCTACGATAAGACCTTATTTCATACATTCTATATGTAATAGCTTGCATCTGCTTATCCCAAACTCCCAATCCTTCCCCCACCCCACTCTCCCTCTTCCTTAGCAACTATAAGTCTGTTCTCTATCTGAGTCTGAAGAGCGAAACATTTTCACATGTTTATTTGCAATTTGTATATCCTCTTTTGTGAAGTGCCTGCTCGAGCCTCCTGCCATTTTTCTTTTGGAGTCTTTGATATTTTCTGACTGATTTTTAGGATATGCATATAGTTACAAGCTCATAAGCTCCAGTCTTGGGCTTTGATATGCGGTGGGGATAGGGTGGGGAGCAGATAATCCAGGCTAAGACACTGCTTTCTCTCTTAGTCCTTCCAGATTAAGGGTGGTGCCAGATTTTTGATGTTATTCATCCCTGTGTTGTCTTAGTATCTCCTGTTAGGATTCTCAGGCTCTTCCATTGCTTGTGTGACTAGCTTCCTGTATTAATTTCCTCGTTTTACATATGTACAGTAGACTCTGTTTTCTTCCATAGACTCTGATTGACAGGCTCTTCTGGCCTCTGCCCCTCCACTATATCACCATACTGCTTTCTCACATTCTAGCCCTGTTCTCTCCTTACAGCCTTGGATCTGCATGGGCTCCTGACAACTTTTCTTCCCCTTCTCACTATAAAGAAGTCGTCATCTGATCTTAGTCATTTATAATTTCTTTGTTGCAAGAACGGGAAAACACAGCATTGCATGGTAGCTAGGTTTTTAAACTGTGGAGACTGACTGCCAAGATTCAAACCCTGACTCTGCTATGTGATGGTGAGTGAGTCCTTATCCTCTCTCTGCTTCAGGTTCCTCACCTGCAATCTGAGAACAAGAATATTCATTAGGATTAAATGAGTTTATTTTTGTTAATCATTTAGAACAATCTTTATTTATGTTCATTTTTAAATTGGAATATAGTTTCTAGAATAATCTTGTTAGACTAAATGCATTAAACAAATGTTACTTTTTGTTGTGACTATGAAGTCTACATTTCTTTTTCTTTTTTTCCCCCACACTATGTGGCTTGTGGGATCTTAGTTCCTTGACCAGGGATTGAATCCAGGCCCTCTGCAGTGGAAATACAGAGCCCTAACCACTGGACCACCAGGGAATTTCCCCAAATCTACATTTCTAATTCTCTTTCTTCCTCTGACTGCCACTCAGCATATTCTGACTCATCATGGATATTTCCCTTGACAATTTGATAAATTAATCTTATTAATTCACTTAAAAATACTTGCTGGGTATCTATTATATGTCATATTTCTTGTTACAGGCCTCCTTGTCACTTGTGGCTTAATATTTTGGGAAACCAGATTCTCCAACTACTCTTTCCACCAGCTACTCTCCCCTATCCCCCAAGATAAACTTTTATCTCTAAGATATTTGATAGTATAGTTGTTTCATTATTTTCCTAGTAATAATTGCAATAATAATAGTTGCAATAATTTATGTGGTGGCTTGTTTTTTAAAAGGTTTGCTTATTTTATTTTTGGCTGTGCTGGGTCTTTGTTGCTGCATGCAGCCTTTCTCTAGTTTCAGCAAGCGGGGGTTGATTTTCGCTGTGGTCATGGGCTCCTCATTGCGATGGCATCTCTTGTTGCAGAGCATGGGTTCTGGGGTGTATGGGCTTCAGTAGTTGTGGTGCATGGGCTTAGTTGCTCCAAGCCATGTGGGATCTTCCCAGACCAGGAATCAAACTTGTGTCCCTTGCATCGGCAGGTAGATTCTAAACCACTAGCTATCAGGGAAGCCCTGATAGCTTACCTTTTAAACTGTTTTCACATGTCTAATACTAAAGTGCAAAACTGTTGTGGACAAGATTAATGTTTTGATTGCATATCCCCAGCAGCTAAAAACATGTGTTTAATTTACAGTAAGTGATAGGGAATTTTTTAAAATTTAATTTTCATTTTATATTGTGGTATAGTTGATTTACAATGTTGTTTCAGGTGTACAGCAAAGTAGTTCAGTTGTACATATACACATCTTTTTTTCAGATCCCTATAGGTTATTACAGAATAATGAGTAGAGCTCCTTGTGCTATACAGTAGTCCCTGTTTGTTATCTATTTTATATATAGTAGAGAAATGTTTGTTAAATGAGTTATTTTATATTTTAACTTTGTGAGATACAGCAATGTTGATTATCTCTAGTTTCCATATGAAAAACTCCATGGAGTTGGGTTGACCATTCCCTACTTAACTTCTTGACTCAGAAATACACACGATATTTAAGTGACAGATAGAACCTCCGTTAGTTTGGAAAATTTGTTGTTATGTTTTAATTCATTTCTGTCCTTAATTATCCTTGCTCATGACTGTTCCTTTGAATTGTGTGTCTGATACACCGTTTTTACCCTAGACTTTCCATTCCATCCTGGGGTCTCTCTTGTTGCAGGCTGTCAGTACTCTTATCCATTGTTCACAAGAAGCCCTTGACAGCAGGACTGTGGTAGAGTAGAGTAATCAGCACAGTTCCATTCAGTTCAGTTGCTCAGTAGTGTCCGACTCTTTGAGACCCCATGGACTGTAGCACGCCAGGCTTCCCTGTCCATCACCACCTACTGGAGCTTGCTAAAGTTCATGTCCATCCAGTTGGTGATGCCATCCAACCATCTCATTTTCAGTTGTTCCCTTCTCTTCCTGCCTTCAGTCTCTCCCAGCATCAGGGTCTTTTCAAAGGAGTCAATTATTCACATCAAGTGGCCAAAGTATTGGAGCTTCAACTTTAGGATCAATCCTCCCAGTGAATATCCAGGACTGATTTCCTTTAGAATTGACCAGTTTGATCTCCTTGCAGTCCAAGGGACTCTCAAGAGTTTTCTCCAACACCGCAGCTCAAAAGCATCAATTCTTTGGCACTCAGCTTTCCTTATGGTCCAAATCTCTCCTTCATACATGACTACTGGAAAAACCATAGCTTTGAATAGATGGACCTTTGTTGGCAAAGTAACGTCTCTGCTTTTTAATAAGCTGTCTAGGTTTGTCATAGCTTTTCCTCCAAGGAACAAGTGTCTTTTAATTTCATGGTTGCAGCCACAACCGGCAGTGATTTTGGAGCCCAAGAAAATAAAGTCTGTCACAGTTTCCATTGTTTCCCTATCTATTTGCCATGAAGTGATGATACTGGATGCCATGATCTTTGTTTTTTGAATGTTGAGTTTTAAGCCAGCTTTTTCACTTTCCTCTTTCAATTTCATCAAGAGGCTATTTCCTCTTCACTTTCTGCCATAAGGGTGGTGTCATCTGCATATCTGAGGTTATTGATATTTCTCCAGACAGTCTTGATTCCAGCTTATGCTTTATCCAGCCCGGCATTTTGCATGATGTACTGTGCATAGAAGTTAAATAAGCAGGGTGTCAATATACAGCCTTTCCCAATTTGGGACCAGTCCACTGTTACATGTTTGGTTCGAACTGTTGCTTCTTGACCTGCATGTAGATTTCTTAGGAGGCAGGTAAAGTGGTCTGGTATCCCCATCTCTTTAAGAATTTTCCATTGGTTATTGTGATCCACACCGTCAAAGGCTTTGGCATAGTTAATAAAATAGAAGTAGATGTTTTAATGGAACTCTCTTGCTTTTTTGGTGATCAGCAGATGTTGGCAATTTGATCTCTGATTCCTCTACCTTTTCTAAATCCAGTTTGAACATCTGGGAGTTCACGGTTCATGTACTGTTGAAGGCTGGCTTGGAGAATTTTGACTATTACTTTGCTAGCGTGTGAGATGAATGCAATTGTGTGGTAGTTTGAGCATTCTTTGACATTGCCTGTCTTTGGGATTGGAATGAAAACTGACCTTTCCAATCCTGTGGCCACTGCTGAATTTTCTACATTTGCTGGCATATTGAGTGCAGCACTTTCACAGCATCATCTTTTAGGATTTGAAATAACTCAGCTGGAATTCCATCNCCACTGCTGAATTTTCCACATTTGCTGGCATATTGAGTGCAGCACTTTCACAGCATCATCTTTTAGGATTTGAAATAACTCAGCTGGAATTCCATCACCTCCACTAGCTTTGTTTGTAGTGATGCTTCCTAAGGCCCACTTGACTTCAGATTTCAGGATGTCTGGCTCTAGGTGAGTTATCACACCACTGTGGTTATCTCTGTGTATTCTTGCCACCTCTTCTTAATATCTTCTGCTTCTGTTAGGTCCATACCATTTCTGTCCTTTATTGAGCCCATCTTTGCATGAAATTCCCTTGGTATGTCTAATTTTCTTGAAGAGATCTCTAGTCTTTCCCATTCTGTTGTTTTCCTCTATTACTTTGCATTGATAGCTGAAGAAGTCTTTCTTATCTCTCCTTGCTATTCTTTGGAACTCTGCATTCAAATGGGTATATCTTTCCTTTTCTCCTTTGCCTTAAGTTCTCTTCTTTTCTCAGCTATTTGTAAGGCTTCCTCAGACAACAGTTTTGACCTTTTGCCTTTCTTTTTTTGGGGGGATGGTCTTGATCATTGCCTCCTGTACAATGTCATGAACCTATGTCCATAGTTCTTCAGGCACTCTATCAGAGCTAATGCCTTGAATCTATTTATCACTTCCACTGTATAATTATAAGAGATTCAATTTAGGTCAGCACACTGGGGTGAATGTAAAGCATGCTACAAATAGCTATCTTTTTGATCCTGAATAGTCTGAGTCTCAGTTTCCTTACATATACAGTAAAATGTGAGTTGAGTGGTAGGATCTGTATGATCAGATGAAGTAATGACACTCCTGAGCTTCTGTAGCTGTCCTTCTACCCATCTTAATGTTCCTTATATCCCAGCTTTACCTGTGAGACCAAATTCATATTGTTCTAGTTCCTTCTTTTTTTGAATTTATTTTGAATGAAACAAAGATGAATATTTTTAATGAAAAAAGGTACAATTCACAAAGAAGATAGACATCATAAACCATTAGACAGCTTAATAACAAAAACAAAAATAAATAAAGCAAAACTTAGAAGAAATATAAGGGAAAAGAAAAAACATATAATCATTGTGAGACATATTAACATTTCTCTGAGAATATTTTATCAAGTATTTATTATTTTTATTTGATCAAATATTTTATCAGAAAAACTAAGAATAAAAGCATCTTGAATGATGTTATTAATGACTTAAACATATTTTAATTAATTTATATTAATCACATCCTACACAAATACATTTAAAATTTTGTATCTTATATATTGCTAATAGATTTCCATGGGACATTTAGAAAAACTGGCCAAAGATAAACATTACTAAATTTCAAAAAGTAGAATTCTTTTTTTTTAAACATGTGATTCAGTTATACATAAACACACATATTATTTTTGAAATATTTTTCAGTATAGATTATTATAAGATATTGACTATAGTTCCCTATGCTATANCTGCATCAAATCGGAAGGAGATCTTGCTGGGCAGAGTATTCTTGGTTGTAGGTTCTTCCCTTTCATCACTTTAAAGATGTTATGCCATTCCCTTCTGGCTTGTAGAGGTTCTTGAGAAATCAGCTGATGGCCTGATGGGAGTTCCCTTGTATGTTATTTGTTGTTTTTCACTTGTTGCTTTTAATATTCTTTCTTTGTCTTTAATTTTTGTCAGTTCAGTTACTATGTTTCTGTGTTTGTTTTTCCTTGGGTTTATTCTGCCTAGGACTCTGTGCTTCCTGGATTTGTTTTATTATTTCCTTTCCCATGTTAGGGAAGTTTTTAGGTATTATCTCTTCAAATATTTTCTCAGGTCTTTTCTCTCTCTCTCCTCCTTCTAGTATCCCTATAATATGAATCTTGGTGCATTTAATCTTGTCCCAGAAGGCTCGTATGCTGTCTTCATTTCTTTTCATTCCTTTTTTCTGTATTCAATTCTATGGCAGTGATTTCCACCATTCTGTCCTCCAAGTCATTTATTTGTGCTTCTGCTTTAGTTATTCTGCTATGGATTCCTTGTAGTGTGTTATTCATTTCTGTTTGCTTGTTCTTTAGTTCTTATAGGTCTTTGATAAATATTTCTTGCATCTTCTCAATCTTTGCCTCCATTCTTTTCCCAAAATCCTGGATCATCTTCACTATCATTATTCTGAATTCTCTTTTTCTAGAAAGTTGCTATCTCCACTTCATTTAGTTGTTTTTCTCGGGTTTTATTTTGTCCCTTCACCTGGGATGTAACTTTCTTCTTTTTCATGCTGATTAAGATTCTATAATGTGGTTTTGTTTTAGTCCCTGTGTGATTGTGGTTCTTGCTTCTTCTGTCTGCCCTCTGATGGAGGAAGCTAAGAGGCTTGTGTAAACTTCCTGATGGGAAGGACTGGTGAGCATGCCCTTGCTCAGTTCAGTTCAGTCGCTCAGTCGTGTCTAACTATTTGCGACCCCATGGACTGCAGCATGCCAGGCTTCCTATCCTTCACCATCTCCTGGAGCTTGCTCAAACTCATGTCCATTGAGTCGGTGATGCCATCCAACCATCTCATACTCTGACATCCCCTTTTCCTCCTGCCCTCAATCTTTCCCAGCATCAGGGTCTTTTCCAGTGAGTCAGCTCCTTGCATTAGGTGGCCAAAGTGTCGGAGCTTCAGCTTCATAATCAGTCCTTCCATTGAGTATTCAGGATTGATATGATCAGGTTAACGGTGACCTCCAAGATGGTTAATGTCAAAGGGGATCTTCCCAGGCAGCTGCTGCCATCTTCCCATCCCTGTAGTGAACCCCTGCCAACCTACACCTCCATAGGAGACCCTGAAACACTGCCAGGCAGTTTTGGGTCAGTTTCCTGTGTAGTCATTGCTCCTTTCCTCTGAGCCTTGGTGCATGCAAGGTTTTGTTTGTGCCCTCCAAGACTGGAGTCTCTGTTCCCCCAGTCCTGTGAAAGTCTTGTAATCAAATATCATGGCCTTCAAGATCAGATTCCCTGGGGATTCCTAGTCTCTTTGTCAGATATGCAGCTGGGATGCCTGATGTGGGGTTCCAAACCTTCACAGCAGTGGAAGAACCTCTTTGGTATTAGTGTTCTCCAGTTTGTGGGTCACCCACCAGGTGTGGATGAGACTTGATTTTATTGTGGTTGTGCCCCTCGTATTGTCTCACTGTGGCTTCTTCTTTGCCTTCAAAGGTGGGGTATCTTTTTTTGTTGAGTTATTGTGTCCTCATGGTGGAGAAGGCAATGGCAATCCACTCCAGTACTCTTGCCTGGAAAATCCCATGGACAGAGGAGCCTGGTAGGCTGCAGTCCATGGGGTCGCTAAGAGTCGGATATGACTGAGCATCTTCATTTTCACTTTTCACTTTCATGCATTGGAGAATGAAATGGCAACCCATTCCAGTGATCTTGCCTGGAGAATCCCAGGGACCAGGGAGCCTGCTGGGCTGTCTATGGGGTTGTACAGAGTCGGACACGACTGAAGAGACTTAGCAGCAGTGGCATCAGCAGCAGTGTCCTCATGGAGAAGGCAATGGCAACCCACTCCAGTACTCTTGCTTGGAATATCCCATGGATGGAGGAGCCTGGTAGGCTGCAGTCCATGGGGTTGCAAAGAGTCGGATATGACTGAGCGACTTCACTTTCACTTTTCACTTTCATGCATTGGAGAAGGAAATGACAACACACTCCAGTGTTCTTGCCTGGAGAATCCCAGGGACAGAGGAGCCTTGTGGGCTGCCGTCTATGGGGTCACAGAGAATCGGACACAACTGAAGTGACTTGGCGGCAGCAGCAGCAGCAGCAGCATCCTCATGGCAATGGCTATTTAACAGCTAGCTGTGATTTTGGTGCTCTTGCAGGAGGAGATGAGTGCATGCCCTTCTACTCCACCATCTTGAACCGAAAGCCTGTTCTAGCTCCTTCTTTCCCAAGCAGGCATGTCTCTACCCGAGTGTATGAGCCTAGTAGGCTTTTTTATCTGTCTTCCTGAGCATTTCTGTACAAGAGGGTAGGGGCAGTGATTAGGTAAGATTACTAAGGTCCCTCTCCTCTGAACAATCAGAATCACACGTCTCAGTGCTTCATACTTCGCTACCTTCCATGTACTCTTTTGTTTCATGAGTCAGGACATTATGTGCATATATTTTTATCCACATGAAGTTACATCACAGTTCAGCCTTCCAAATGTTAAAGCTGGACTTCAAAAGAAAAAATAGCAAATCTTATCATAGCCCAGTATTGTGGTTGGGTAAATATCTACTCTTAACCATCTTTTCTTTAATGATAAGCTGTGGTTTAGATTTGGGGAGGACTGGAAGGTGACTTTGTGTATATATCATTCTCAGGTTTATTATAGGATCAGTCAACCAAGTCATGTCATTTTTTTCCAACCCTGAGCCACTGTAGTTATCCACACTCCATATGTTGGACTCTTCTTTCTCTGAGGTCTGGAAGTAGTTCCATGCAAGGATGATGCCATCAGGGAACTTTCCACATACTATATTAAGAAAGAGTCTCAAAAATATAAGCAAAAACAGCGTGATGATACAATCTAAAAATAGCCACAAGGAAGAAGTCTCAACAGGAATGAAAGACCATGGAAATATTCCTGTTTTTCTAAAAATTGAGACAGCAAATGATGTGTCCATGAAGGCAATCCATGTAGGGGGAAAATGGGAAGCTAAAGAATTGGGATGGGAGGGAAGTACTGACAATCTGAGACTGCAGAGAAACCAGATATTTATACATAAGCTCTGGGCCTGGAAGGAATCTTGTTTTGTAAAGAAACAAATTCAAATAAGTGATATAAGATAATCCTCTGTAAATATGATTTATGTGTAAATGACTATGCAAGAAAAATAACCTGTGGCCACTTCTCCCAAGGTCTTTTAAAACAAATAAGTTCTAGAATACCTGTAATGGATTAAGTAATGTCATAAGTAATTTATGAAAATTGTACATAAACCAAAAAAAAAAAAAAAAGTATNAAAAAAAAAAAAAAAAAAAAAAAGTATGCACTGGGGAAAAAAGATATAACAACTTGCCTATATGGCAGCTAGAGCTTTCAGGGGATGAATATAGAAGTCTTTTTGTTCTTATCTGACAAGGTGCATCCGTGGATCAGAGCTCTAGCTTCTGGTGCAGGCTGGGTTCAAGGGAAGGGTATGGCCTATCTTGGCCTGCTTGGGTGACACACTCATGTGGATGTCAGTTTTTGGGTTAATTCTCAGCCATGTGAAGGACATAGGGAAATTGGGAAGGAACAAATCTCAGTCTTCCCTCCTTGTTCACGTGCATCCACTGTTGATGGCTTCCTTTGATTCCTGAAGGTGGGATCTCTGGATCTCTATTTAGAATCTTGTCCCAGTAGGAGTTTTCAGAGAACCTGGGAACTTAATTCTGGACTTGAGGTGAGAAGCCAAGCAGAATTTCTCTGCCTGTCTTTCTCTAGAGTCGGGTCCCATGGGGTTGGTTGCCTATATGATACCCTTAATTTGGTGACCTGTTGATGGTGCCCCTGTTTTGTGCAGGGCTTTGGTCCTTGATATCCTACCTTAAGCACCATCCAGGTGACTGTCATCCAGGTGAGCTTCTTCTTGCTTCCCTAACACCTCATGCTCTTTCATTTTGACTCCAATGTTTTTGTGTTGCAGCTTCTCCCTCCACATCCTCCCCTCTCTGATTCCCGTTCTTCCTCTATGAGACTCTGATGTCTTCCCCTTTCCCATCCTGTTTTCCTCTGTTATGTTTTCACTCTATTCCCGTGGTGCATAGACCTGACTCTATTAGAACATGAATCGGTGTCAGCTCACTTGTGTAAGTCACTCAGCGGATTGTGAGCTCCTTGGAGATGGATTCTATATCAGAAAACCTCAGGAAGTAATGGTTGGATTAATTCATTTGCTTTCCCTGTTCTGGCTTTCTGTTCCAGTGACCCAATTTGTCCATTCCAGGCATAAGAACTAGGACCCTGTCTTGCCAGCTAGTAACCCTCTTTAATAACCAAAGCTCATGTACTAAACCTTGGTGAAGGGCCTTCTGCCTGTGGAATCATGCAGTTCTTGTCTTTTGGCACACACAGTTGACTCCTGAACACTGGTTTTGAAGTACATGGGTTCACTTACTGGATTTTTTCCAGTAGTAAATACTACAGTACTAAATGATCTGCACTTGGTTGGGTCTGCAGATATGGAGGAATTGTGACTAAGGAGGGCCAACTATAAGTCAGATGCAGTGGAGGGTTGATGCCCCAACCTCTGTGTTGTTCAAGGGACAGTTATAGTCAGACTCCTTCATCTCATTTCTTTGGTGAATTAAGAATGAGAAGTGTTCTATGGATAATTACATTTTCTTCTCAAGCCAGTTCAACTTGTTTTTGTCATTAAGAGGTGGTTCTCAGTGCTTCTCTGATTCTTATGGGTGGGTCTAGAGCAGTTTCTAATGTTTAGTTTCTGGGAATCCTGATTAAGAACACTTGAGATTCTTAAATAAAAGTGAAAATTCCTAGGTTCTTCCCCTTTAGAAATTCAATAACAGAATATAGGTGTTATGTATGTACAGGCATGGTGTCATAGGTGTGTGACCTGTACAGTTGCCCAGACTTGTGCTTAGAAGGGCCTTGAACTTGACTGAAAGCTCTGTGAGTGCTGCCTTGAAATTCTTCATAATTTTTGACCAAAGGATGCTGTGTTTTCATTTTGTGGGCCTCAAAAATTATGTAGCTGGGCTGTGTGTGTATGAGGCTAATGTCATAAATATTCATTTTGAAGAAACAACCACTCCCTGACTTTCTTCAGAAACCTGCCATAATGACTTAAAAAACTAAATTCTTAATGTTAGTTAGGATATGAGGAAAGAGCAGCCACATTTGTTACTGTGATAATGTAATTTTTCCTAGAGGGAGATTTAATTTTATATACATTTAAACCTTTAAAAAGTTCCCTTGGATTTGAAATTCAAAATCATAATACATTATTTTCCATATCTGTGCCCTTAGGGCTAATTTTTTTGTTTTGACTTTTATTACTTTTATTTCCAAATTTTATTCTTATTAAGGTAATACATACCCATAGTTTAAAAATCAAGCAGTACTAAAAAGCTTATAGTGAAAAACAGCAGTTTTCCTACTTTGTCCCTCCTCACCCCTAAATCCTACTTCCTAGAATTCATTTAACTATATCTTCTAGTATTTACTTCTCTATTTCTATGCTCCTTATTGATTTATCAAATTTAATCTCTTAACTTCCTGTTATAGTTCAGATGATTTATCTCTCTTACACTTTCCTATAATCATTCTACTGTCTCTAATGTATAAATCTTTTTGCATCTATTCTTAGAAATTTATTGGTTTTATATGCATGCATTTTCAGGTTTAGGGAATTACAATGTTATATTAATATATTTAATGGTGTCTTACTTTTTCCATTGTGTTGCTTTATACTTGCATGTGTATCAGATAGTGTGAAGAGGTTTACTAAGTGCCGCACTGTTAGTACAGCAAAGGATTAATACCAGACTCAATATCTGCTACTAGAGGATGGATTAAACAAATATAGTAGAATACTCTGCCACAATTAAAATGCACAGACTAGATCTTGTCCCTGGCAGCAGGTGCAGAACAGGTACAGGTGGATCTGCTTCTATGGGTGAAGACTGGAAGCTCACTGGAAGGAGCTCTCTGTGTGGGCCACGTGTGGAGGCTAGGCAGGCGATCCATAGTGCCTCAGTACACCTAGGTGCCCAAACAGTGCCCTTCCCTCTCTGTGCTTCTCTGGCCCAACTTGGCCATTACTTCTTGGGCTTCTCTTGTTTTCTCTCTGGATCCCAGTCTTTGGAACTCTCCACTTTCCCTTGTTCCTTTCTTGCCTTCTCTGGTTTCAGCCTGTTCCCATTGGGAAGAACTCCAATAACCTATATTAAAACAGGGCTAAATCATTAATACTTGAAGAAATGTTTTCATGCCTTATAGTCAACCCTTCTATTACAGAAAAGAAAAAAAAAAGGGCTAGATGTTCAAATATAGGTATATACAGCCAAAATTTCATACTGTTACATTTTATTCATTTTAATGTCCTTTCCTTCTTTGCCATAACCTCTGTTCCCCTCAGGGAGGAAGGCTTAGGAAGTTATGATTATAGATCCAAGCTCCAGGAAGGTAAACCTGCCCCCAAACCAGTGATAATGTAGGTCTCCAAATGAAGACTGGTCACATAGTAATTTTCTATGAACTGGAAATTAATAATTTCCCTAGACCTCCTGTTGGCAATTTACTACTTCAGCTATGTAAAGACTGTCCTGTAATACCTACAGACTAAATTTACAAGTCCAAGTTTATTAGTATGAATGTTAATTAGCTATATAGGAAGCTCTCAAGCTATGCCCTCACCAAGTCGCTCAGGAGCCCTGTGGAGGCAGCCTCTGAATTAGGTACAGGAGGATGTGGGTCTCTGGTAAGGACTGGGGGGAGCTGTCTTTTTTACTGGTATGGCAGGTCTGTTGCTTACATCAGGCTCATAGCCTCAGTGGAAGCTTCATTCTTTACCTGCTGGCTCTTAGCTCCCAAAGGTTTCCCAGAGATTTCATGGTACCTTAAATAAGGGGAATGGTAATAGGTTGAGGATGGTAAAGAGGTACAATTAAAGGGATGGGAAGGGTCTACTAGATATGAAACTCAGGTCTGTGATTTATTGTTCTTACCATACAAGTGCCTGAGAAGGAACACATCTAAATAATTAGATAAATTCAATATCTCTTTCTTGCTCTCCTCTTTCTTACAGACCTGGTTACTGTGGTGGTATGTTCATCGTTCTGTTGTGTCCTACTCTTTGCAATCCCAAGGACTGTAGCCCACCAGGCTCCTCTGTCCATGGAATTCTCCAGGCAAGAATACTGGGGTGGGTTGCCATTCCCTTCTCCAGAGAATCTTTCTGACTCAGGGATCAAACCTGGGTCTTCTGCATTGCAGGCAGATTCTTTACCATCTGAGACACCAGGGAAGCCCACAGACCTGTTTGGGGATGTCTTTTGTTGCATAAGTGAGAGCAAAAGGTTCTTACATATATAGGCAAAGCTTTATTTTAGGCCAGTTGAGACCCTGACCTCATTCATAGTTTGCCCCCTTTTTTTGCAGCTAAGACTACTTCATCCATGCATTTGTTCTTGTGCAACAAATGTTATTGAGCTTCTAAAAAATGGCAGGTCTAGTCCCTTGCACATCTGAATAACAGTTTTGCAAATGTGTACAAAGCTCTCACTTCTGAAGTGCTGAACAGAATCTCACATGTTTCTAGATGGATTCCACTGAGAGCTAAACAATTTTACAAGATTCTGTTTATGTGTAATCAGTTTATTGATCACTTGTAACACAGTTGGATGACTATAAACATTTTGACTTTCCCCCTGCCCCTGTCCCCAACTTCTGTTTCCACCCAGGCTTTGTGGAATTTCTGTTTCCTGCCTTTAAATGCTATTTGGGGCAGAGTCCACAATGTTTCCTTCTCTTTCAATCATTACAAGTTGAGACCGCCCCTTTGCTGGCCCTGTAGTGGGTAAGACTTGTGGTTTTGGGGATACAAAGACCAGTGGGGACAATGGTTTATTCTTGTGATTTTCCTCCTACTCCAATTCTTTGCATTGGGGAAGAGGGGTAGAAAGACAATCTATTATTTTACTATTTTCCTTTCCTACTTTAGCTACTTTGGAAATTATGGTTGAGAGTGGTTGTCTGGCTCTGAAATTTCTCAATGCTTTGAGTGTTAGATCTTCAAGGTGTTGAAGTGGGTAAGAAGAGGGACAGAGACAAGTAAGTCTTAACTCAATTGACAGCCTTGCTTGTAGCCCCTTGTGAGTGGTTACCATGGCTCTCGCGCTGCATTGACAAATTTTGGGTGCAGCTC
Source organism: Redunca redunca (assembly GCA_006410935.1). Lineage (NCBI taxonomy): Eukaryota > Metazoa > Chordata > Mammalia > Artiodactyla > Bovidae > Redunca > Redunca redunca. The sequence continues at coordinate 194,717 of SJYQ01002139.1, forward strand.
CGGTGCACGCATGAGTTCTTTGGAAGTCCCTGTAGACCCTCCCTGACAGTTCCTTGACATGAAAATGCAGAGTCCCCTCCCTCTGAGAGTCTACTCCCAGGAGATCTGGGCACTCTTTAGCTGCTAGACCTCCCTTGTCAAGTTGCCCTCAGGTGGGGAAACTGCAAATTATCTCAAGTCCTGCCCACTCAGTGGATTCATTTGATCATAAGAAATTTATATGTTCTTGTCATGACATCTACCCTGTGTTCTGATCACCATGTATTCACCCTGTTGGTAAAGCAAAGATTCTATTCTAAATGGTATAGGATGTCCAGACACACACCACCTGAGCCTGGATGGGTGAGATTGGTAGTTGTTTATTATCCCTATTCACAAGGGAGGGCACCATATGCCATGCAGGCCTACATGCGGTTGTCCTGGGAAGTAGAAGGAACCAGAAAGGCTTCCTCTTTATCCATAAGGAACAGTAGAACTTACCAATCACTGAAGACTTTGGCACCCAGAATGGAGAAATCCTCTCCTTGCTTTCCTGCTTTCCTGGTAGTTACTTTATTGTCCCACATGCCTACATCAGGATCCCATCTGGTGTGGTACCTCTCAGCTCTCTGCCGGAGGTAGCCTTCTCTTGTTCTACACATTCTCCCTGGGTGAATACAGTCATTCCCATTAAAAAAAAATGGCCATCCATATACTTATAATTCCTACAACTCTATCTCAAAACACTTTCCTGAGTCCAAGATCTATGGATCCAGCTTCTTGGATGTTGCCACTTGAATACTCAGAGACCCTTCAACCTTAAAAGTCCAAAATCAAACTCATGGTCATTGTCTTCATATCCTAGCCTGCTTCCCTTCCAGGGTGTTCTGGATTGGTTAAGGACAACACAGTCCACTTAGTTGCCAGAAATAAGAAGTCTCAGGGTGATTTTTGATCATAAGAAATTTATATCCACCCCACCCCCATATTTAATCCATAACCAAGAGATGTTGGTCTTAACCTCACACAAGTCTGAAACTTGTCCATTTCTCTCCATCAGTACTGCCTCCACACCAGCCCAGCATCTACCACTGTGTGTCTTTTGTGGTCCCAGCCAGCTTTTTTGCCAGTCTTCCCCTGTATAATCTATTTCTTGCTCTGCTGGCAGAGTGAACTTTCTGAATGGACCACATTATTGATTTACTTAAGAACATTTAAATACTCTTCATCGTCTTTAGGATATATACTCTTTACTATGAGTTATAAAGTCCTTCATCATGTGACTATTGCCAACTTTCCAATTTGCTCTCCTGTCTGTATCCCATGAATTTTATACCCCAGCTCTACTAATCTTTTCATAATTCAGTTTTTCTCTTGCATACCTTTGTAAGTGCTGCTCTTCTGCCTGGAATATACTTTTGATCTTGCATTGCCAGACCTTTCTTCAGCCTTTCATCCAGCTGACTCCTACTAAGCCTTCAGATCTTAGGCTTAAACCTTACTTCCTCTGGTAGTTTTTCCTTGACCCTGATAAGGAAATGTGTTCCTGTAACATCCAGTATTTCTCGCATTATAAGATTTAACACTTCTTGCTTAATTATTGGATACCCCTCTTAGCACCATGAAGGCAGGGTTTGTGATGTCTGAATATTACTCTAGCCCAAGTGTCTAACATGCAATATACCTTTATTGAACAGATTAAATTTTACTTAACTTTGCTAAACTGCAGCTCTAAAACTGGGAATAATGATACTTACCTCCTTAGGTACTGTCAACTTCCCCATAAAAAAAATCTGGGAATAGATGTATAGAGAAATGAGAACATCTAGTGAGGGACAGAGGTAAAATTAGAACCCTTACAGTCTAATTTCAGATTCTTGTTCTTCACCTCCATGCAATGCTCTCTCTTAAGGAAGCTACTTTTCAGGTAATTCTATCTATGGTTCCTCTGCTTTTATTCCTCTACTGCAGTTTGGAAATAGTATATAAGAAAGATTTGCTGCTACAGTTCAGAACACTGACAGCTCAGAAATGAGACAGCTCGTATCTAGAAAACAAGAAAGGAGAAAAAAGAATCACAAGAGACAAACATGAAATTTCCAAAGCAGAAGAGTCTGTGCGCTCTTTAGAACAAAGGCAGAAAGAAGCTGCTCTCTGGAGAACGTGGATGCTTCACAGCAGAGAGGAGTAGTGGACGCTCATCAATACTTAGTCATCAAGAAGCAATTTCAAGTGTGCTCGTTACGCATTTAACTTTCACATTTGATAAATATTTATTGATCTATCTTATGCAGAGAACTGTGCTATGTACTGGGGATACAGAAGTGGTTCTTCTGTCAAGAGGTTTGCTGTGTGGTGAGGGAGCAGACTAGGAGGTGGGCAGCTTAATGCCCTGCTAAGGCAGCCACCAGCTTGGAGGGGTGTGGCAGCTCATGGCAGGAACACTTCCTAAATTATTTAGAGAAGGCTTTTTGATAGAAGTGATGTCCAGGATGAAACCAGGGTAACTCACAGCATATCATGTCTTTCAAAAGGAGAGTACAGCCTCTTCCAGAAAGATTAAAGATGAGGAATGGTGGTAATACAGAGATGAAGACATAGTTTAAAGTCCACTAGTGGATCTTGGTATCAATTCTAGTTCTGTCATTTACCAACTGTGTGACTCGAAGCAAGCCAGTTAACATTTCTACCACTAACCTAAAAAGTGGACTTAAGTGCATCTTTATAATATTGCTGTAAGATGCACATGGGATGTTATATTTGAAGACTGTCATGAAATGCAAAGTACCAGAAAGTTGAAATACTATTATTAAGTGAAATAATGTAGGTGAGTATAGTACCTGCCCTGTAGCTGCCTTTGGTAAACCACAGTTGTCTTCCACTATATACCACAACACTTGAAATTCCTCTTTCCTTTGGAGATGAGAGTCTAAAGAGTGAGAGCCAAGTGACATAGGTCACTAATCCATGCCTCTGTGTCATCTCCTGCCTCTTTCTCCCCTCCCCCATTTTCCAGAGATAGATGCTTCCCACCACCAAGCTTTTCATGGGTGATGGTTGGTTTTTCTGTATTTTCTTTCTCCTCTGATACTATCTTCATGTTAGGATGAAATAGGGGCTGGAAAATGAAGTGGTGAGAAATTTGCGGTGGTGAATGGCCAGCAACAAAGGGGCATGAGTCTTTGCTCTAGACTGACTCAAAATCTAAAACCGTGGAAGGATTTTTGGCCTCATAATGGATTTGTCATTTCCCCAAAAGTATAATACCTTGGAGATGCCTTGATTCTTCCCCCCACCCCCTCAGTTTTTATCGAGTTGTACTTGATCTATGTTTGCTGTGCTGAGTGTCTTCAGTCATGTCCAACTCTGTGCAGCCCTATGGACTGCAGCCTGCCAGGTTTCTCTGTCCATGGGATTCTCCAGGCAAGAATACAGGAATGGGTTGCCATGCCCTCCTCCAGGGGATCTTCCTAACCCAGGGATAGAACCCACATCTCTCATGTCTCCTGCAACTGCAGGTGGGTTCTTTATCACTAGTGCCTCCTGGGAAACCCTTAATTGACTTAGAGTATTGTGTAAGTTTAAGATATACAACATGACAATTTGATATATGTAGTTACTGTGAAGTGATTACCACAGCAAGTTTAGTTAGCATCTATTACCAAGTGTTGTTACACATTTTTTTTCCTTGCGATGAGAACTTTTAAGATCTACTCTTTGCTGTTGCTGTTCATTCATTCAGTCGTGTTGAACTCTTTGTGATCTTATGGACTGCAGCATGCCAGGCCTTCCTGTCCATCACCAACTCTTGGAACTTGCTAAAATTCATGTCCATTGAGTCAATGATGCCATCCAACCATCTCATCCTCTGTTGTCCTCTACTCCTGTCTCCAATCTTTCCCAGGATCAGGGCCTTTTCTAATGAGTTGGCTCTTCATATCCAGTGGCCAAATTAATGAAGCTTCAGCTTCAGCATCAGTCCTTCCAATGGATATTTAGGATTGATTTCCTTTAGAATGGACTAGTTGGATCTCCTTGCAGTCCAAGGGACTCTCAAGAGCCTTCTCCAACACCACAGTTCAAAAGCATCAATTCCTTACTGCTCAGCCTTCTTTATGGTCCAACTCTCACATCCATACACGGCTACTCTAAAAACCATAGTTTTGACTATACAGACATTTGTTGACAAAGTAATGTTCCTGCTTTTTAATATGCTGTCTAGGTTTGTCATAGCTTTTCTTCTAAGAAACAAGTATCTTCTAATTTCATGGTGGCAGTCACCATCTATAGTGATTTTGGAGCCTAAGAAAATAAAGTCTGTCACTGTTTCCATCATTTCCCCATCTATTTGCCATGAAGTGATGGGACTGGATGTCATGATCTTCATTTTTTAATGTTGAGTTTTAAGCTAGCTTTTTCACTATCCTCTTTCACTTTCATCAAGAGGCTCTTTAGTTCTTCTTCACTTTCTGTCATAAGGGTGGTATCATCAACATATCTGAGGTTATTGATATTTCTCCTGGCAATCTTGATTCCAGCTTGTGCTTCATCCAACCTGGTATTTTGCATGATGTACCCTGCATAGAAGTTAAATAAGCAGGGTGACAATATGCAGCCTTGATATACTCCTTCCCAGTTTTGAACCTGTCTATTGTTCCATGTCCAGTTATAACTGTTGCTTCTTGACCTGCATACAGATTTCTCAGGAGGCAGGTAATGTGGTCTGGTATTCTCATCTTTGAAGAATTTTCCACAGTTTGTTGTGATCCACACAGTCAAAGGCTTTTGTATAGTCAATGAAGCAGAAATAGGTGTTTTTCTGGAATTCTCTTGCTTTTTCTGTGATCCACTGGTTACCAGCAATCTGACAAATCTGACCAGAGGTCAGCTTGAGCATCTGGAAGTTCTTGGTTCACGTACTGTTGAAGCCTAGCTTGGAGAATTTTGATCATCACTTTGCTAGCATGTGGAATGAGTGCAATTGTGTGGTAGTTTGAACATTCTTTGACATTGCCCTTCTTTGGGATTGGAACGAAAACTTACCTTTTCTAGTTCTGTGACTACTGCTAAGTTCTACTCTTAGCAACTTTTTAAGTTTCTGAGATATACTCTTAGCAGCTTTCAAATATGCAATACAGTGTTGTTACCAAGTCATCATGTTGCTTCTTACGGTCTTGGAATTTAATTTATCTTATAACTGAAAGTTTGTACCTTTTGATCACTTTCACTTAACACCCCTATCCCTTCTTCTGGCAACCACCAAAAACCGAACCACCTGTTCTTGTTTCTTTCTTTCTTTTTTTTTGAGTCTTTTTTTCTTTTTAAAATTCCACATATGAGTGAGTTCATAAACTATTTTTCTTTTTCTGATTTATTTTACTTAGGGCATTATGATAAGTGTCCTGATTCTTAATTTTATATGGCATATGACTCTTTGTTTAAAAACTTATTTGTTTTTAAATAAGATTTGAAGGTCCTATTCCTTGTATGTGTAAGAATGATTTTTTTTTTTTATGGTAACTCCATGTTCTTTATGGAGAAGGAAATGGCAAGCCTTTCTAGTATGCCTGCCTGGAGAATCCCATGGACAGAGGAGCCTGGCGAGCTACAATCCATAGGGCTGCAAACAGTCAGACATGACCTAGTGGTTAAACAACAACAAGGGATTAGTAGCATAGTGACCAAATTAATACTGACTGTGAGGAGGGTCTCGAAGCAACTTGGCTTATAGAAGCTGGCTTATAGAAAATCCAGAGAAGGAGAAATTACAGACCCAAGTGACTGCACCTCTGTGAATCTGCTTATTACTTTGTTTTTAGATGAGGGACAACTTCAAAGAACCCAGAAAGGCATAACAGGTGTGTTTAGCTGATCAAAACGTCCCAGAAAGTCCAAGCCTAGTGCTTCATACATAGTTGGTGCTTGACTATTATATGAGGATTTAGTAAGCACCCATTCTACCCAGCACTTTACTAGGCATGGGGCATAACAGTGAGAGAAACAGTTCTGATTCTTAACTTTATATGGCATATCATATATCTGATCCTGATACACTTTTTGATTCAGTGAAAGAAACCAACTCATAAGTGACAAAAGCACAATGAGAAAAATGTTATCCTAATATAATTTTGCACAAAGAACTATAGGGGCAAATAAAAAAGAGTAACTAATTTCCTAGCTGGGAGTGTGGTAAATGATGCTGCTGTAGAAAATGTAAGGTAACACTTATAACTGGATAATAGTACAGAATAAATAGGTAAGGGGATTAAAAATGATTTTTGATGACTAGTGAGGCAGAATTAAAAACACTCTATTTATAAAAGGGGTCTTTCATACTTTCAGAGGAGACAGTCCCATTTTGGAGGAAGACATGCCCCCACTCTTCAGGGGGTGCTGTCTTCAGGCACAGGAGAGATGGCTTCATGGAGGGTTGATCTTAAGAGCACAGTCAGGGCATACCTATGGCAAGTTCAGGATTTTCAAACCCAGCTTTTGACCTTTCAAGAGCTTTTATAGGAAGACTTGTTTCTATGATGTAGAAATTTCAATGACACAGGACAGAAATTAGAGGTGACCAGGCCTTGGAAGAAGTATGGTCTTCCCACCTAGATTCTCTGAAGTCTGTAAAGCTAGATCTTACTGTAGATGAGTTCCTTAAAAGTTACCTACCCTTTCTCAGTACAGGGGAAAGGAAATCACTCCTTTAAGTAAGAAGACAGAATTAAGTGATGAGCAGAGAAGCTTTTTTTTTTTTTTTTTTTTTTAATACAAAATACTTTAGTAGAAAAATGCACAGGACCAGTCTTTAACTCTCCCTAGCACCACCCAAGGCAACAGTATAGCAGGTATGTCCCAATAGCATGAAACCAGAAAAACTCCCTGAACGCCATGGGGAAGAAGGATTGTTTCCTTAAAGGAGACCTAGTAGAAGTAGATAGAGATATTATTTTCTTTTTTAGCCTTTTTTCTTTTTTTTTTTTTTTGGTGACTTGAGTGATTAAACAAATCTCTGAACTACTTCTGACTACTGATGCTGTTGGTTTTGTTCTAATTCTTCTTTATGGTACTATCCAGGAAGTGCCATGGTGTGTGCCAGCAAAGAGTATCTTTATGGTCCAAAAAACTATGGCTCTTTTTGACCAATTCATTATTCTTCATAATGATTAGAGAGAAACTGATTCCATGAAGAGAACTAGCAGCTGAGAGAATGGACTAACACAGTCAGATCAGAGAGGTGAAAGCTGTTCACAGTTTATAGTTCTGGCTAACACTGCTATTCACAGGGTCGCAAAGAGTCAGACACGACTGAACGACTGAACTGAACTGAACACTCTGAAGGTACTGGATGGAAGCAAAGGCTCTAGTATAAACCAAATAATAAAGACTGAAATTCTGAGTACTAAATCGGTGATTTCAAACTTTATTAATTAAAAAAATAACACACATCTCACCTTTTTCAAAGGTTCTGATATACTTTTCTTCCTTACCACTGACTATTCTTATCTTGCTGGGAAGATTTTGCCCAAGTTTTATTTTCTGTAGGTTGTATTATGAAAGTAACAGAGATTAAAATTTTTTCAAACATAAAATACTCACATTAATATGCTTTAAAGAAGTCCACTGCCCTACCCTGAAAATTTGGATGTGGTTTTTAAAAAAGCATACCCATCTTCCCTGACCTCTTATATACTCAAAAAATTGAAAATGCTTGGACAAAAGTTTGAAATATATGGAGACAAAGTTGACAGTTTTTGTAGTGAAGGTGTTGAAGCAAGATATGCACAGCTCATTACAGGACAGATTGCACAGGACAGACTTGAGGTTGAATGCATCAAGAATACATACTGTTCTTTATAAAAAGGGTTGATGGATTAAGAAATGTTTCTGCCCATAGCTCTGCGCAGGGCATCCTTGACCTCCTCGTTCCTCAGACTGCAAACCACAGGGTTTGACAGAGGAGTGATGATGCTGTAGGTCACTGAGAGGAGGAGGCCTGGCTCTAGAGTTTTCTGACTTGGGCTTGATGTAGGCAGTGGAGGCACAGCCATAGTGAGCAAGGACCACAGTGAGCTGGGAGGCGCAGGCGGCAAAGGCCATCTTCTGGCCTTCGGTTGAGGTGGTGGAGGATGGTGGAGAAGATGAGAATATAGGAGGTGAAGACCAGACCCATGGTAACCAGGATCACAGATACACTGACAACAACAAAATCGATGATCTCATTGATAGTGGTATCAATACAGGAGAATTGTATGATAGGGAGAGTGTCACAGAAGAAATGACCCACTACCCTGTGACAGAAGGGTAAAGTAAATATGGATATTGGACAGCTGCCATGGCCAAGCCAGTGCTGCAGTCTCCACCCATCAGCTGGATGGATGCACACCCTCTTGCTCATGATGAGTGTGTATCTCAAAGGGTTGCAGATGGCCACATAGTGGCCATACCCCTTCCCCATGAGCAGAAAGCAATTATTGATGGCTAAGGTAAGAAAGAAGAATATTTGAATGGTACAGCCTGCCGGGGAGATTGGCTGGTTCTGGGCTACGAGGTCAGAGAGCGTCTGTGGAATGGTGACCAGTGTGTACATGGTCTTTGAACTGGCCAGCATTCTTAGGAAGAAGTGCATGAGCGTGTGGAGGTGATGACCAATGCTGAGGGTGCTCACAATGACGGCATTTCCAGCCAAGGGTAATGTACAGGATAAGAAAAACCATGAAGAAGGTAATCTGCTGTTCGTGGAATCTGGAGAATCCTAGGAAAATGAACTCTGTCACTTCTGTGAGGATTTTTCTCTGCCTTCTTCAGTTTCAGTGTCTGAGAGCAATGCAAGGAGTCAACACTGAGAAAGTCCCATTGTGGTGAGAAGTCTAGAACAGGGATAGAGAGAAGGGTGTAGAGGACAGACAGATACACACACGTGAGTCCGTTTCCTCACTGTATGATCAGTAGGTAGGGTGCCGGCATAGCTTTATGGGTTCTTTAGCCCCCTCCCATTTTTCAGTTTTTGTTGTCTCCTTTATCTTTTGTTAAGCCTCTAAGGAATGACCAGTATGTGAGACTACTGCACACATTCTTTCAGGTTCTTATCCTGAATATGTTGTTTTTGTGGAGAGTGGATGAAAGACTGTTTTGTTTTAATGACATGTAAACCACAGTACCCTTGAGTGTACACATCCTAGCTTTGCCTTTCTCTTCTAGGCAAAGTATGAGAAGTTGGGAAAACAAAATGGAGATGAGAGAGTTAGACTTACTGAATTAAAATCACTGGTGCCACTTAGGAGAAATTTCTGAGAACACTGTACAGAATTAATCTCAGGAGAGCTGGTCTTTAGGGACACATTAGCAGGAGTGAAGATGAAGTATTTGGGGCTCAGCCCAGACAGTCTAGGTGAGACAAACCACTGGCAAAGTTGCTTTGTTGTGAAAGTATTAACAGGGATTTGAGGGTTTAGGGGTGAGTAAACTAAGGAGAAAAGGGGAAATTGTTAGAAAAGAGAGGAGGATCAGCAACATGTCAGAAGGCTGGACCTTGAATGAAAGAAATAGCAATCAAAACATTGTAATAAGTGATTTAAAATTGTTTGCTAAACTATATTTTTGTTGTTCAGTTGCTAAGTCTTGTCTGATTCTGCGACCCCATGGACTGCAGCATGTCAGTCTTCCCGGTCCTCCACTATCTCCTGGAGTTTGCTCAATTTCATATCCATTGACTCAGTGATATATAACCATGTCATCCTCTGCCACCCTCTTCTCCTTTTGCCAAACAATGTTGTGTTGTAAAGTTTCCCAAGAGCCCTAAACCTTCATTTAAAGTGGTCATGATTTCCTTGGTGATCCAAGGGTTAGGTGATCTAATGCAGAGGACATGGGTTTGTTCCCTGATCTGGGAACTTAAGATCCCACATGCTGTAGAACAACTAAGTCTGTGAGCATGACAACAAAAAGACTGTCATTACAGTCTTGAATTAGTGGTATTTGGGAAGTGGAGAGAGGTGGGTGATGGCCATGTAGAAAAAGGGTACCATGTGCAAGAGGTGAAATCCAGAGGCAGGAAGAAAAACTTCTTGCTGGTAATGACTGGAAGAAACACAAGGACCTCTCTTGTTCTGTTCTACCTTGCAAGCACATACAGTATTTCCTGGAAATTTGGTGAAGGACTCTGGGATGGCCACCATATTTCAAATGGTAGTTTGAACCACTTTCTACAAGGAACGTGGTCATACGAGCAAGCTGGAGGATTTTGGAAAATCTAGAAAACTTCCACTAGCGATCTAGGAATCTAGATTCTTAGTGAATCTTTCCTGGGAACCTAGGGAGCACAATACAGAAAATGTGGATATTCTGGAAAGTACTCCATCATGGAAAATAAGGAGGCAGACACTTAGAATGGAAATGAGGGGGACTTCCTTGGTGATCCAATACAGAGGACATGGGTTTGTTCCCTGATCTGGGAACTTAAGATCCCACGTGCTGTGGAACAACTAAGTCTGTGAGCTGCAACAAAGAGCCTCTTTGCTGATACCACATGCCACCACGCTGATCCCACGTGCTGCAACTAAGACCCGACACAGTCAAGAATAAATATTAACAAAATAAAGTAGAAATGAGTGTGCCACTAAAAAAAGTAACTTGTATTAAAAAGGCTGCTGAGATACCAGTTGGATAGATAGAGAGGAAAGAGAGTGTCAGTGCAACTCTAAGCTTTCCAGGAAGAATGAGAGTCACACAGCTGTGGCTCCTAAAGGGAAAATTCAGGTCATCAGTCACGGCAGCCACATTTCAAGTACGAAAAAGGAACATGTGACTAGTGGCTGCTCTGTTGGGCAGCACACATATCAAACATTTCCTTCCTTGGTGAAAGTTGTGATGAACACTGCTGCTCTGGTGCATTACCAGGGACAAACATGTGGAATGCATGAAAAGCAAAAAAAAAAAAAAAAAAAAGCTATTTAAAGAACAATAACATGGTGTGCTGCCATCTGGTTAAAAATGTATGTGTGTGTGTGAATGCATATTTTTATATATGCAAGACATCTGAAAGAATATACAGCTCATATTATGGGTTAACCATTATGTTCGAGTAGGGGTGAGATTATATGAAACTTTTTTAAGGGCTGTATTGACAATGAGGATTATGGGCCTTATTTTAAATCATTTTAACTCTGAGTATAAAACTGTAGCTCATAGTATGGAGAAGGTAAAGGAGGATGACAGCTGAAAACAGATATTAAATCGAGTAAGAAAGAGGTCACTGGTGATGTACTGGCCAATTTCAGTAGAGTCTTGGACTGGAAAGCCAGGTTACAGGGAGGAAACGGAACTTTTAACATGCCATTGATGACAACATCAATTCTTATGTGCTTTCCCCCTTTCCTGATGAACCTATTGCAATGAGTTACAAAAAATAGTTAAGGAGGTATTGAGCCAGCAAAGCTGCAGGCATATTTGGAGCCAGAGAAGAAAAAAGACAATAGTAAGCTGAGTTGAGTTGAAAGAGAAAGAGAAGAGAAAAGAAAAAAAAAAAATCCCTGGAGTCTTTAGGGCTTGAAAAGTACTGCTTTCACCCCAAATCAGCCAGATTTGTTGTTAAGCATGCCTCAGGTAATTATAAAGTTACCTTCTTCAAAGAAATTACAAAGTTATAAAGAGGATGGCTGATGACCAGGGAATGTGGCCAGGTACATAAGCCCAGGAGAAAAAAGAGAGGGGAGAAATTAGTTTATTGCCTTCGGTGCACATTTGAATTGGATTGCACAGACAATGAAAGACTATCTTAAGGCAGGATATTCTTAGAACATGGCAAAAAAATGCAAAAAGAAGGCCAGATCAAGACGTGTGGGAGTATATAATGCAAATGTTCAATGCAAATGTTCAAAGCAGTGTTCTCTCCATGTTGCATTTATTTAGAGGCAAGGTGCGTAGCAGGCGAGGGAAGAGTGAAGCCCTGTCACTAGAGGGAGCTATCATTTCTTCTGCCTGAGTAACTCAAGTACAGCTAAGCCTCAACATTCCCTTCAGACAAAATAAACAAATAGCGCTGCAGTAACTGGGATTCACCCTCCATAAAGTGCAGGCTTCTCTGTGACTCAAACAGTAAAGAATGTGCCTGCAGTGAGGGAGACCTGGGTTCAGTCTCTGGGCTGGGAAGATCCCCTGTAGGAGGGCATGGCAACCCAACTTCAGTATTCTTGCCTGGAGAATCCCCTTGGACAGAGGAGCCTGGAAGGGTACAGTCCATGGGGTCACAAAGAGTTGGACACAATTGAGGGACTGAGCATAGCAGCGGCTTCCCTGCTGGCTCAGACAGTAAAGAATCTGCCTGCAAAGCAGGAGACCTGGGTTCAATCCCTGGATTGGAAATATCCCTTAGAGAAGGAAATGGCAACCTACTCCAGTATTCTTGCCTGGGGAATTCCATGGACAGAGGTTACAGTCCATGGGATCGCAAAGAGTCAGACATGACCGAGCGACTGAGAACAGTGTACTTTGGTGACTGGCTGTACTTCCCAGGCTGGGTGTCATATGCTCATCACACTTGGAATGATTTTCCAAGCGTTCTTCCCAGCGACTGTTCTCCATTTCAGGAGTTCTAGGGTGTGGTCACTCCATCTTGTCACATCTTCAGGGATGTTGTAGCATGAAGGAATGAGATGGAAGATGAAGGGCAGTTGCTTCCTATCTCATTTTTAACCTGTCTTTTTAAAAAGCACAATCCAAAATTGTTACTGTAAAGATAGGTGTTGTTGAAATAACCAGCAGAGGGCTGTTAACTGCGTCTGGAGGTGAGGGAGGCCTCAGTGAAGGAGATGGGGGAAGTATGGGATGTGGGAGTAAATTGCATTGCATTCTAACTGGAGTCAATTCAGTGAACAATCCCCAGTGTTTGCCTTGGGAGGAGAGAAGTTGCAGAGGGCACCACGGTGCTGAAGTGGTGTGTGGAATGGGGGGATTGGTTATACCAGTGGAGAATGGCTGGGCTGCTTTCTCAGCAGTTAGAACAGGTGTCAGTGAACTTAAGGATACTTTTAGCACCAGATGATCACCCCCTGTCTTCATCCTGGTTACTCTTGTGAGCCAGCCCAGCCAGAGTGACTGCAGCTGGCCACTGGCGCAGCAGCCCTCTACCATCCAAATCTGGGTCCTCTCTGTGCCTGAACCCTAGGGGCGTTTCTGTGTAAGTGACACACTAGCAGACAATCTCAAAAGCACAGTATAGAAGAGAAAGGAGCTTTCAAAATGATTTAAACGCTCCAGAAGGACAAAAACCCTGTGGGGGAGTAAGGATACTGAAATGTGCTCATGCATCAAAATTTTAGTCATGAAGCCGATATTCTGACTAGAGGAAAAAGAAAAATAAGATAGAGGGGAAAAGCACAATTTGAGGGTGTAAAGGAAATACTATTTGCAAAGGGAAGAAATTATGACAAAAACCCATGGATTCTTAAAAATATCTAGATCTTTATAAGCAAAATCTGTGCCTAGAAACTGAATCTGTGTTTAAAAAAATAAGCTATGCAAGGTAGGCTAAGTCTCTATAATTGTATTTTGCGTTAAAAGGAGTCGTGCTGCTAAAAAAAAAAAAAAAATGACATTGTCTTTTGCCAGGCTTTCCATCTTGTCCTGTCCTTTCTTTTCCTTTCATTAAAGAAAACAGATGTAAAGTGCCAGGAATGGAGAAGCTGACTTCTTAAGAAACTGATGATTATGTGAAGTATTTGAATAAACAAGAGAGTGATGACTTGTCTTTGGGACAGAAGCCTTCCCATACCCAGAAGAATCCACCCCCTTACCTTCTTGAGTCTGTAGAATCTGCCTGTGCTCTTTTCTGGTTGTAGGGCATAGCAGGCAATTATGACTTATTTACAAGAAGTCACTGCAATGCCAAGAAAACTGATTGTCATTTTTTGCTAGAATAAATAGTAGAACCAGGGTCTCCTGCATTTCTGGCAGATTCTTTACCACCTGAGCTACCAGGGAAGCCCTAGTAGAATCTTAATATCATACAAAACTCAGCCTTATTAGGGTCTGCTGCTGCTGCTGCTGCTAAGTCTCTTCAGTCGTGTCCGACTCTGTGCGACCCCATAGATGGCAGCCCACCAGGCTCCCCCATCCCTGGGATTCTCCAGGCAAGAACACTGGAGTGGGTTGCCCTTTCCTCTCCAATGCATGAAAGTGAAAAGGGAAAGTGAAGTTGCTCAGTCGTGTCCGACTCTTAGTGACACCATGGACTGCAGCCTACCAGGCTCCTCCATCTATGGGATTTCCTAGGCAAGAGTACTGGAGTGGGCTGCCATCGCCTTCTCCATATTAGGGTCTAGGTCAGCCTTACTACATTATTAGATCACTCACAGTTCATTGCTCTTTGGCTGAAGCATAAGGTGACACATTTGCACTGAATAAATCTGACCTTCAAGGAGCCACCCCTTTAAAGTCTGATTTGACGGGGACTCTCAGGAGAATTCCTGTTGTCTAGCTCTTGACTCCTGGGTTTATTTGCCAAGAGACTTACTGTGTATCCCACGGGTCTGAATGGAGTCAGAATCCTGAAACAAGCCCGTATATCTCATTACAATTGGATCATGCCAGGAACACTGGGCAAGCTCTGGTCTCACATGGCCTGACTTTACTTTTTCTCCTGGAGAAAAATAGCTCACCTCAGACAAAGATGTGTTGAATGTCACATGGCACTATCTTCTGTTCTTTTGCATCTATGTTAGTGTGTTGCCCTTGCTTAGTTACTCTCAATGAAAATGTACTTGTATAAAAGTCAGATGTGATGACTCTCAATGTCTGGGTGAAGAGCTTTACCCTATTTCTGCTACTAACAGGGGACATACATGGGTTTGTTAGGGGGTAGGTTTGGGAGCAGAGGATGAAAATAGAGCATGAATTTTTCTGTTTGTAGGAATATACCAAGAAGTTAAGGCAGATGATCTAAAGATTTAGGGAGTAACTCTCAGTCTCTTTCATGTCATAGCTGACACTTAGCACTTGTTCAGTCGCTATATTGTGTCTGACTCTTTGTGACCCCATGAACTGCAGCGTGCCAGGCTTCCTTGTCTTTCACTGTCTCCTGGCGTTTGCTTACATTCATGTCCATTGAGTTGGTGATGCTGTCTAACCAATCTCATGCTCTGTTGCCCTCTTCTTTTACCTTCAACCTTTCCCAGCATCAGGGTCTTTTCCAAAGAGCCAGCTCTTTGCATCAGGTGGCCAAAGGATTGGTGCATCACACCATCAGTCCTTACAAGGTATATTCAGGAAATCTTTAAGACTGACTAGTTTGATCTCCCTGCTGTCCAAAGGACTCTCTCAAGAGTCTTCTCCAAGCACCACAATTTGAAAGCATCGATTCTTTGGTACTCAGCCTTCTTTTTGGTCCACCTCTTACACCCATACATGACTGCTGGAAAAAACCATAGCTTTGACTATATGGACTTCTATTGGCAAAGTGATGTCTTTGCTTTTTAATACACTGTCTAGGTTTGTTATAGCTTTCTGCACCTACATGGTGCTGGAACATGTACTGATTAGGTGTTGTGTCATCACTTCTGATCCTCACAAGAACCCCATGAGGTTACGGTGAGAAGTTGCTGTAGCAGCTAGAGCTCTGGAGCTCTGGATGAAATATTTGGCTTTGCCTCCTTGCCCCAGACACAGTTGGATCAGCCCCTTGTAGACTATGGACCTTAGTGTAACTTACTGGTAACATCAGATTAGTTTTGCTTTGGATCCTGTGGTTGTATGTGACATGACGTGTGTGTTTGATTACTGCCCCAGTGTATGATGGAATCCCTGAGCATCTCCCATATTGAACTCATAGAAGAATGGTCACAGCCAGGGAAAACCTTGATGGAAAATTCTAGAACACAAATGGAGTTTAGTTTATAAGTTAATCAGCTATTTAGTCATATTCCCAGGTGGTGCTAGTGGTAAAGAACTCATCTGCAAATGCAGGAGATATTAAGAGACAAGGGCTAGATCCCTGGGTTGGAAAGATCTCCTGCAGGAAGGCATGAGAACCCACTCCAGTATTTTTGCCAGAAGAATCCCATGGACAGAGGAGCCTGGTGAATGACGGTCCATAGGGCTGCAAAGAGTCAGACAAAACTGAATCGACTTAGCATGACGAGATGGTAAGAATTAAAGGTGACTGAGATCATGTTTCAGCTTTCCTTCTCTTTGAGTGTTCTTGGACACCTGTTCTTTCTAAATAAGAGGAAGTACCATGGATGCCTAGAAAGTCTCCGTGTTGCTCTTCTAAGGTGACTACATACTGGTGCTTTCTAGTGAAGAAAAGAGAAAATCTTTTCTTAAAATCCTCACTCTGAGCTAAGGCATATCCCAAGCCCAAGCAGACCTCATTGCTTTAACCTCAGAGCTCTCCATGGAGTTTCACATATAAAACAGAGAAAGTTGCAAACACTCTCATTAGGGAAAACTCCTTTATAGAGTCTTCCGGTATGACCAGCCCTGGGGCCATCTTGTTGAAAGCTCCAGCTTACTTTATTGTGTCTGTGCCTGCCTCTTTGTCCATCCTGGGTGAATGGACACGAGTTAGAAGTAATCACTTGGGAAAAAAGAAAAATGAAAAAAAGAAGTAATCACTTGGTTATTCTGAAGCTCTACCGGGTGCTGTCTTTCTGACCTCCCTTCACTTCATGTTCTGTTATCTGTGGGCAAAGCCTGGCTTATTTCTCATATGCAGCCAAACTTTCTTTGGAGTCCTTGCTTCTCTGAAAAGGGAATTCATATCTGTTGAGGATATGCCAGACACTCTGCTCCATAGTTTTAATAATAATGAAGATAACTACTACTAATAGCATCTGATAATTATTTTGTAGTGTTGTAATTGGGATGCCTGTTGCTGTGCCTAGAGTTGTATCTTAAAGAGGTAAGCTGAGACCAGTTAATGGGGGACATGTCAAAGGCTTTATGTTACATCCTGTGTGAAGTGAGGATCCATGAAAGGATTTTCAACTGGGAATTCATGTGAGCAAGATCCTTGATGACTTCAGGACAGTATTATGGAAATCAGTCATTGTATGGTACCACTGGGATTTTTGAGGAAAAAAAACAAAAGGCCTGTTTGCCTTTACCCAAAATGATCCAGACTCTTAAACATTTTTAGTTTTCATTCCTGCTGGTTCTAATTTTTTCCCCCATCTCATTACTTGCTATCAAGTTCTCAACTGTTGCTTGCTTATCTCATTATAGTTGTCTTCTTGGCAGAAGCTCAGACCTCTTTTTGATTTTGTAGCTGTAAAACCAAATAGAAGGATTTCTGTTGCAACTCCACATGAATTTCGAATTGTTAATGCAATGATTATTAGTAGCTTGTAAGTGTTGCTACTGACCATACTCATTGAATGCTCTGACATATCTTTTTAGTTACTTAAAGATTTCTCTCCTTATAATTTGCAGGCTGATTTTTCTGGTTAATTAAATACCAATTTTCAAATAAGTAGATATAAGAGAAAATGTTTGGAACTATGACAAGCACTAAACAAATGCAGGTGGCATAATACATTTTTTTAATTAGGCATACTATATATATACTATAAAGATGGGAAATTCAAAGAAGAAAGAGCTACAGATCTACAATTTAGTGTCCAGTTGCTTTAAGCAGAACTCTTGGGTATTGGTTGTTTCGTTTTCAAGTGCTTTTGTTGATTCCAGACCTCAGCCCCACACCATGGGCTTGACAATAACATAGCCTTTGGTTTCATATTTCAAAGCCTGCCAGTCCAGGATGGTGGGATTGATGGATGAGGAACCCTGGTACACAAGTAGGATTTCTTCCGGTGACAGGACAGAGTCCCACATGTATAAATCCCCAGTCTCTCCCATAAAGGACTGGCTCTTATCAAGCCCTCCTCCATAGGAATCCTGCTCTTGCCCCAGGACAATCTTGGGGTAAGCTCCCACAGAATAACCTTGTTTCAGGCCCCTTTTCACCAGGGGCTTCCCGTTGACCCAGATCAGCGATGCCTGTGGAAGACTCCCAGCTGGTACAGGTGTGCACTGGGCTGGGGAACTCCTCGGTAGCTCTAACAGTAACTTTGGCTTCTCCAATGTATAGACTGTACTCTCCAATTCTGTTTTTAAAAATGAGTAGCTCATTATCCTTGCCGTAGATGTTGTAGGAGAAGAGGCTGTAGGCCCGGGAGAGATCACTATAGGCTCAGAGACACAAGGTCAAATTCTTCAGAGGTTTCTCCAGCTTTGTGATCAGGGTCACATGGCCGATGGAAGATTCTCTAGGGAACACAAATACCTTCCCTCTGAGGTCTGTAGACAGACAGGGAGGAACAGTGACCTCTACTATAAATGCAGGGAAAAAAGAACATTCAATCTTTTCTCATCTCATGTTCCTGGATCATACCCTGACCACCCTACCTGTCTGAGCAAAGGCTTCTGGGAGGATGACGAGGACAGAGACCCAAGGCATCAGCTTGTTCTTGTTTTGGCCTGGGGCTGTTATAGCAGCAGCAATGACCAGGATGAGGGTACAGAAAGCACAGTGGTTGTTCACCCAGTTTCTGAGCTTCACATTCTTAGATCTCAGGCTCTTTAGGGTTTATATGCACCTCCCGGTGAGGATGGGGGTGGAGAGCACCAATAATGTGTGAGTGATTTTCCAGGCCTGCCCTCTGATGCCAATGGTCAGACCTATTGGTGGGGAAGGAAGAGCTGGAAAATCAATTGGGAGTTACTTATTAGACATGGGGGATGGCCAGAGCTCCACCCCAGTGTGACCCAGATTCTGGTGCTGGAAGAGAGTGGGGTGGAGAGCAGTGTTATGGAAGAGATGAGAGGCCATGCTGGGCACGTCTGGAGGGCCTGACTCCACTCTTTGGGGGTCCCTCAGTCTGATGGCCCTGTGTCTTCTGCTTGTGGCTATTCTGGGATTCTGATTTCTACTGAAGACCCTGGAATCTCTTCATCTTTGATTAATTCTGTGTTTACTGCTAAGGGGAGTGAGAGCCTTAGAGCCTCTGTATTTTCTGTCTCCCTGAAGATTAGTGCTTTCAGTCTCTGTCACTCAGCTCTGTTTCTTCTTTTGATTATCATGGGGTTCTTTTTTTTTAAATTAAGTTTTATTGGAATATTTGATTCACAGTGTTAATTTATGCTGCACAGCCAAGTGAATCAGTTACACATATATTCACTCTCTTTTAGATTTTATTCCCATATAGGTTATTACAATGTATTAAGTAGAGTTCTCTGCGCTACATGGTAGGTTCTTATTAGTTATCTATTTCATATATAGTAGTATGTATACTTCAATCCCAATCCCCCTGTTTATCTCCCCAACTCCTTCCCTCTTGGAAACTATAAGTTTGTTTTCTACAACTGTGACTTATTTCTGTTCTGTAAATAGGTTCATCTGTACCATTGTTTTAGATTCTACGTATAAGTGATAGCATATGATACTGTTTTTCTCTGACTTCACTCAGCATGATCATCTCTAGGTCCATCCATATCACTGTAAATGGTATTGTTTCCTTCTTTTTTATGGCTGACCAATATTCCACTGTGTATATGTACTATGTCTTCTTTATCCATTCCTCTATCAGTGGACATTCAGGTTGCTTCTCTGTCCTGGCTATTGTGTATAATGCTTCAGTGAATACTGGGGTGCAGGTGTCTTTTCAAATTGTGGTTGTCTCCAGATATATGCCCAGAAGTGGGATTGTTGGATCACATGGAAGTTCTACTTTTAGTTTCAAAAACTGTATTTACTTATTATTTTTTGGACTGTGGTGGGTCTTTGCTGCTGCCCACGGCTTTCTCTAGTTGCAGCTGGTGGGGCTCCTCTGTCTCAGTGTGTGGGTTCCTCATTGCCGTGGATTCTCTTGTTGCAGAGCACAGGCTTCTGGTGCTCCGGCTTCATTAGTTGCAGCACGCGGGCTCAGGAGTTGTGGCTTGCAGGCTCTAGAGTACAGGCCCACAGCTAAGGCCTATGGGATCTTCCTGGACCAGGGATCGAGCCAGTGTCCTTTGCATTGCAAGATGGATTCTTAACCACTGGACCACCAGGGAAACCCTATTTTTAGTTTTTTATGGAACCTCCACACTATTCTCCAAGTGGCTGTATCAATTTACATTCCCACCAGCTGTGTAGGAGGGTTCCCTTCTCTCCACCCTTGATCAGCATTTGTTGTTTATAGACTTTTTAATGATAGCCATTCTGACTGGTATGAGGTGATGTCTCCTTGTGGTTTTGACTTGCATTTCTCTAATGATTAGTGGTGTTGAGCATCTTTCCACGTGCCTCTTGGCCATTAGTTTGTCTTCTTTGAAGAAATGTCTACGTAGATCTTCTGACCCGTTTTTGATTGGGTTGTGTGTTGTTTTAACATTGTGCTGCATGAGCTGTTTTTATATTTTGGAGACTAATCCTTTGTTGATTGCTTTGTTTGCAAATATTTTCTCCCATTTTGTGGGATGTCTTTTCATTTTGTGTATGGTTTCCTTTGCTGTGTGAAAGCTTTTAAATTTAGTGACAGCTGTGCGTGGGCCTGAAAGTCCAGTACTGCCCAGTTTGAGGGCTAGTTAATTCAGCAGGTGAGCATTTCATACTCCTAGCATATTCCAGCTTCCATGGCCACTGTCATGCTTATCATGGTATTTCTTTATGCCAGAGTTTTCCATTCCTCATTGCAACTGATTTTTCTTGTAACCTGTTTACTATTTGCAGAGATGTCAGCATCTCACTTGGTTTTCCTCTCTTCCTCTTTTGGTCCCTGGCCATTGAGGGTTCATTTATGTTCATCTCTGGTGATAAACCCATTAATATATTACACTTGTAATTAGTATTAATGCCCAGGCACTACACTAGGTCCTGGAGGTTGAGTGGTGACCTACCCTGGCACAATCCCAGTGACCTCTATCTTCATCCCCTCTGCTGTTACTTAAGCTGTTATGCTTTGGCCACAACTCAAACCTGCTCTGCCTCTAAGATATCAAACGAAAGCTCTCCTTTCTTGCTGCATTATCTTCCTTTTTCCTGTCCCTAAATTCTATGGAATCTCTGTGTTCATCCTCTTGTGCAGTCTCTTGTTCATTTCCTCTTTTCTCAGCTTATGGCAGACCTTCTGGTCAGCCTTTTTAATGACATAAAAATTGCCACCAAAAACACTCTCTACCATTGTTCAAATTATCCTTCTACTGCTCAGCTATGGACAGTTCCCACTCTCTAGTTTTTTCTAAGGTATATCCCAGGTGGTAAAACCTTATATGGCTTGTGGCACAGTAAGGGTTAGCTGGAGTTGGGCTTATACACCTTATTGTCTCATAATTAAATGCAGATTCTTAAGCTTGAAAGCCAGTGCCTTTCACAGTCTGGCTCTATCCTAGGCTTAATCTCTTAATCAAACACTGTTTTCTGGTCAAATACCTCTAATTGCTGTTTTTCATACATACCTGATTTTCCTGATTTCTTTCTTTCTTTCTTTCTTTTTGCTTTCATTTTGTCTTGAATTTTCTTTATCCATCTCTGTTTCATAAAATCCTAACTACTGTTCAAAATCAACCTCTAAAGTGATTCATTTCATGAAGATATCCTTGATGTCTCAATTAAACATTATTTCGCTTCTTTCCAACTCCCCATGAGGTTACTATTGTGAAAGCTACTCAATCTCTCTGAGTCTTCCTTTCCTTTTCTGCAAAACAAAGATAAACTTTTCCACCTCACAGTGTTATTGTGAGCATAAATGAGATATTATAATATGCATAAAGTTCATGGAATGTTATCTGGATGATTATTGTAATTTTGAAGTTTTTATGGATGTCACTGTGTCTTTCCCATATTTATAGATGTTAGTGTATTTATCTCTTGTGCTTAGTCTCTCAGTTATGTCTGACTGTTTGCAAAACCATAGACTGTAGCCCTTTATTCTCCTTTGTCCATGGGGATTCTCCAGGCAGGAATACTGGAGTGGGTTGCCATGCCCTTCTCCAGGGGATCTTCCCAACCCAGGGACTGAACCCAGGTCTCCCGCATTTCAGGCAGGATTCTTTACCAGCTGAGCCAACAGGGAAGCCCATATTTATCTCTTATCCTCTCTTAATTGAAGCTGAGCATTAGGTCTTATTTATTTCTAATTCACCCGTTTTACTTAACTATTATTTCTGAACAAGGAGGGAACGCAGTATATATTAATATTTGTGGAATCATATGATTCAAGCAGGGAGAGGAATTTTTACATAAAACAGTTTGAAGTGAAGTGAAGTGAAGTCGCTCAGTGGTGTCCGACTCTTTGTGACCCTATGGACTGTAGCCCACCAGGCTCCTCCTTCCATGGGATTCTACAGGCAAGTGTACTGGAGTGGGTTGCCATTTCCTTCTCCAGGGCATCTTCCCGGACCCAGGGATTGAACCCAGATCTCCCTCATTCCAGGCAGACGCTTTAACCTCTGAGCCACCAGGGAAGCCCTAAAGGGTAGGAGGGTCGCCAGCGAGAACATTGGCAGGTGGCAGGTGGAGAGGAAGAAGAAAGGCTTCCCTGACCAGGAATTGAACCCGGGCTGCCATGGTGAGAGCTCCAAATCCTAACCACTAGACCACCAGGGATCGTCAAAAGATATAATACCCCGACCAGAGATCAAACCCAGGCCCTCTGCCCTGGGAGCATGGATTCTTAGCCACTGGACCACCAGGGAAGACATTTTAGTAGCAACCAAAACCACGAATCCACTTAAGTAATACAAGAAGATCTGCTGGAAATAGGAAATGGGATGCAACTTTTACTGGGAATCCAGGTACTAGGCTCTTCCCCTTCCCATATGTTAGTTAATGTATGCCATGAAATTTAGAGAATATAGGGTTCACCAACTACTTCTAGTTTTCATCAGAAATTATGAAATCTCATTCTGTCAACCAAAGATGGTTTGGAGATCAATGTGAAAGAGTCCTCTCTAATGGGAGATGTGGGTGTGGAGCTGGCCTGGGAATACGGCTACCGGGATTGAGTGCCAGAGTTTGTAGCTGGATGTGAAAATAGTATGTTCAGTCCCTGTGAAAAGACCAGCAGGGCTAGAAAGTAGGTTTCAGAGTAGAACGGGAAAACAGAAGGAGAGGTGGGGCCTGATTCTGTTCTTTAATTTCCTTCTCTGGAATATGTTTCCTAGGCCTTGGAAGAAAACAGCCTGAGCTTCAGTAGTAGTCAAAGTGGAAATTCTGGATTCTTTCTGTTGCAGAAAGGAAGGTCCTGATGTCAGAATATAGGACAATGAATCCTGAGTCTTTAGAACCGGGTTGAGTTGTGGTTGCTGAGAGGCTTCTGGGTGCCTTCCTGCCAGTGAAAGTTTAGGTGAGAGGTGCTGCTTCCGGTCTGGGTATCTCTGGAAAGGCCGAGGATAGGGGAGTAAAGATGGAAAGCACTGGAAAGAGGCAGGTCACTGGTGTGCCTCAAGTAGTATTGTTCTGATGCCCTCAGCTGGCACACAATAAAATGTGCCTTCGGAGAGGATGGGAGAATAGAGCACTGGCAGTGCCACAGAAAGGGCATGGCATAAACTCAGATTTGGAAAAAGGCAGAGATGTGGCATGTAACTGAAAGCCGTGTGTTGTGTGTTAATTTCTCAGTTGTGTTTGATTCTTTGCAACTCCATGAACTGTAGCCCACCAGGCTCTTCTGCGTTACCAAGGGATTAAAAAATACTTGAAAGATACCTTCTAAGGCCTGGGGTATTTATAGAAGACATAAAGTCGCAGTAACCCCTGGGAAAGACTGGAAAGGAAGAGACTGACGGGAGAAAAGAACATGAGGTTGGAGAAGAGTACAGATTTTGGTGTGAATAAAGAATTATTTGCATGTGTTCTGTTGGCTGTAAGGAAACTTAAGGGCATGGATTTGTAGTAGATGAAAAGAGGCAGTGGAGACATTAAGAGTAACTGATTATCATCCTGAGAACTGATTGAATAAAATCAAACATAAACAATTTCAGACTGGTGGCAGGGTCTTATGGTAAAAGTAAAAGGGCAAACCTGAGATTAAAAAAAAAAAGATACATAGAATATGGAACTGAATTAGGTTTTACTCTAAATTTCTGATTGCATATAATTTGGAAAAACATGGTCCTTTAATGCAGATAGAACAATTGAGAGGACGTTCATTTGGAAGAGGTGCAGGGTATATGATTATTTTGATTCCTAAAATGCTAAATTTGAAATGATAGCATGATCTACATATAGAACAGGCCAGTGGAGAATTTGGCATATGTGAGTGCCACTTGGGATTAGAAATACAAGCTTCAGAGGAATCAACATATAAGTGATGATGAAATGAAAATAGATGATCTCTTTCAGTGGAAGGGAGAGGAGAGCAAAGGTCAGGGAACCACACATTGATGTAGGGGAGGTTTTGCTTTTATGGAGTTGGAAGCAAGAGAAGAGTCAGAGAGAGAGACAAAAAAACACTGTTTGACAGAGAGAAGGATGGTGTGTATAGTGTCATGGAAACCAAGTTAGTGCAAGTTTCTAGGAGGCAGTGTCCACTGGTATTAAATGCATCAGATCTAAGTAGAGAGGATGCTGGATTTAGCAATAAAAACATCATCAGTGACCTTTGAAAGAGCAATTTCCTTAAAGTGAATGTGGCAGAAGCCAGGTTGCAGGCGATGATGGAAGGAGGAAAAGGGAGGTCTTCCTTTCCTTAGGAACCTGTGCAGTAATTCTGACAAGGAACAAAAGGAAAGAAACAAGATTTCTATAGGGGACTTGGGATCCATTGTGTGTTTTCCATGCAGATTATAGATTGTCTGTTTTTGACAGAGAGGCTATTGTGTTTCTGCTTCTCACCCCATAACATTTCATCCAATGACAGAGAAAAATCAGTGTTCACCTGAGATTATGACTGACCTTTCCACTAAAGAAGCTATTTCAGACTCTAAATGCCAGGCTCCAGGCAGCTGTTGGCTGACTCCTGCCTCCCCTTCCCAATTCTGGCAGCATCACAAACCCACCTCTTCCTTTCCAGGTCTTGCTGATACAGGAGTCTTCCCTTGATCTCAGTTCTCTGTTCCTAGTTCCAGGGTTTGTTGGTAAAAGAAGCTGCCTGATAAATTTGTCATCTCCTATCTACTTTTGGGTTCAGCCCTCTGTCTAGATCAGCCTCCCTCAATGAAATCTCACGTCTGAATTCAGAATTCAACTGTCATGCCCCTCCAGAATATCACAGTATTCATTTCTCGGCCTTTGTCCTTTACATCCCTGAATTATCACTCATTTATTTGGAATCACTCATCACCATTCTCATATTTATAAAAATACACCTTGATTGATGAAGTGGAGTTTTTGATCCATTGGAATTATTTTCTTTCTACTCCTTATAACCCATTGGCCATAAGCATCTCCTTGCTGTTTGTTCATCATCCCTTTGTGAGTGTAGCATCTTGGGGCGGTGCTATGAAAAGAAGAAAAAAAACTAATGGCAGGAACTCAGTGTAACTGAGTCTTAAGTCTGTTGAAGTGAAGACTCTCTCTCTATAGGAATATATTTCTGAGTCTATAGTTTTACAGAGAACACACACCTTGAGAAAACAGGGGCAGATGTCTCAGTTGGGCGCTGGAAGAGGTCTTAGCTCAAGCTGTCTTGTTCCGCTCTTGTCCTCTTGTTCTGCCCTGTGCCATGTTTCTGCCTAGGACCTAGAGTCCATGTCAAGACAAGAGAATCTTCCCTTGTTCAGCCATTTAATTCACATCCGTAAAGCTGCCGAATACAGAGAACGAGCCTCCCAGTAGCTGGCAGAGCTCACCTGGCTGGTCCTCTCCAGCTTCGTGAGTGGTGTTGTACATTATCTGCACTTCAGGGAACAGCCCTGTCCTGGCTCTGACCACATTGTCTGTGTCCTTCTTTCTGTTTTTTGTCTTCTTCACCACTACCAGCTGTTGTGTGGTCATGTGAAAATCCCTGAGATGTAGAGTTTGTGAGCAAGAGTGTGTGTGCCCCGTTGGTGTGTGTTTTATTTAGTATTGGCCCAGGTGTAGTAGTTATCTAGACATCATCTCTGCTCCATTTATACTTCTGTGATGCTAAAGTATATTAAACTTTCCTTTATTGCCACCCCTATCCATGACATAAACCATTTATTTCCCACACATACATGCAGGCGTTCCTGGGCTTGCATCAATGCCCTCATCACTCCCACTATGCTTTGGATTGCTTCAGCTCGGGGCTTTGCCTCCTGTGCCCCCCACCTCACCGTGGTCATTGTCTGGTGTGACTGTGCCTCTGTCACTTAACTCAAGCCCGAACTGGTCAATTCAGTAGAACATAGACCATCTCAGAGATCTACACCATTGTTATATGCTGTTGGACCTTGCTGTTTACAGTGTTGGGTACACAGAGGCCAAGGATACCATGTGCAGAGTTGTGGACACAAGCATTGCTTAACAGGTTGACTCCGTTCATCAGGAGACTTTTAGTCCTGGCCAGTGTTTTTTCCTGTTTACAGACATTTCACAGCTCACGAGCAGACCAAACAGACAGCTGTGTTGTGAGCTGGTTCACAGACTTAGTCTGCTCTTCTACTTATTCTCTATAAAGAAGTCAAGAGCCCGGCTTTCTGATCAGGGTGCACATGACTACAGAGACGGTAATACTCCAGGAGAACTTCGATGACTTCTTTTTTACGGAAGAGCATGTTAACTGAAAATCCTCCTGGCTTCCACTCCCCTTGACATTTGCTGCTTGACTTTTGGCCATGCACGGCACAGACCTAGTGACAGTGACAGCGGTGACTTCAGTTAAAGAATCCCATGGGCCACCCGAGACCTGCCCCGCTCCCATGATCTCAGTTATATGATCCTTAATAGGCATTTCAAAAAGACTTTCCTTAACCATCCCTGGTTTGGGAAGATCCCCTGGGGAAAGGAATGGCAACCCACTCCATTATTCTTGCCTGGAGAATCCCACGGACAGAGGAGAGCCTGGTGGGCTACAGTCCATGGGGTCACAACGAGTTGGATATGACTGAGCGACTTTCACTCACTCACTCACCTCCTTAACCATTTGCTGATTGAAAAACAGTTGCAACAAGAGAGACCCTTCTTTCCATGAATCCATCCCCACTTAAAGTGTGTATTTAGGTGGAGTATCCTTTAGTTTTATAGGAGGAAAAGTCCCTTTAAAGTGACATTATTGTTATAGCCTTGGAAATGGCACAGGGAGAACAGGGGGGTGTCTCTTCTCAAGGAATGATGTCTTCATTTAGAATGCCTTTTAAAAGGTTTATCTTCTTGTTCCTCTAAAGCCTTTGAGAATTGTTAATTCCATAGTGGCTATGTGGGAGTTATTTGGAGTAGATGTGGTTAATTCTGGGTAAGTGACTTTGATTGCTCTTTGCTAGCATTTTGCAATAAATTAAACCCATATCAATGCCCATTTTCCCTTCTGCTAGGTAAGTGTGGGTTATAAGTTTATTTCTGTCCCATGTTTTTTCCCAGTAGAGTTCTTGCTCTGAAGAGCTCTTCTTTGTTCATATATTACAGTTTTTTTCTTAGATGGGTGGTTATGTGTTTAATTAAGAAACTTTTATATACTTCCACTGTTAGAACTAGAAAATTTGTTGGAAAAAGCTAGTATAGTAATGTCTATTTTTACATATTCCTATATTTTGGATATAAATGACACATTGCTATTTCAACCCCAAGGTCAATCTTTCCATATTCCATTTGGAGAACTTTTGTCATATTTTTAACCTCAAAATTAGAATTGAGGTACATTTTGGCCATGTGTGATTTTCCTTTTTTCAACAGACTGCTTAAGGTCAAGAGTCTCAGGCGTTAGTGGTTGCCTTCTCCTGGAATTTCTCTTTTGTTTCACACAGGAGACTGGGAGGATTAATAGGTGATGTCAGAGTCTTAGGATCAGCACCTGATGTACCATAAAGGGCAGTTCTGAAGCTAAAGTCCACAGATCCTTAAGGGGTTCTTGAATAGGTTTAAAGGCATTTGTGAACTCTCTGAAATTGTGTGCAAAGTATTGTGAGCATGGGCACATGTGCATTTTTCATCAGATTTTCAGAGAAGTCTCTGATCTGCCAAAGATAAATATCGATTGCTCTAGATTAGGGTTTTGTAAAGCTATTTTGACTCAGAACCATAGTAGGTAGTATATTTTGTGATGCTGTATGCATGTATTCACACACACACACACACACACACATCTATAAATACACCTTGATCCAAATCATCCCAAAACAATTCAAAAGCTTAAGTCAGGGAAATCCCAGAATGTTTGAGAAATGACAGGAAGTCCTGTGTGGCTAGAGGGGAGTGACAAGAGTGCATAATAGAAAATATATTGATCAGAGCTGCCTTCATCATCATCAGTTAGTTCAGTCACTCAGTCGTGTCTGACTATGTGTGACCCCACGGACTACAGCATGTCAGGCTTCCCTGTCCATCACCAACTCCTGGAGTTTGCTCAAACTCATGTCCATCGAGTTGGTGATGCCATCCAACCATCTCATCCTCTGTTGTCCCCTTATCCTTCTGCCTTCAATCTTTCCCAGCATCAGAGTCTTTTCCAGTGAGTCAGTTCTTCGCATCAGGTGGCCCAAGTATTGGAGCTTCAGCTTCAGCATCAGTCCTTCCAAGGAATATTCAGGACTGATCATGATGAGCATCACTAACAGCTATTCTCTCTCTTCCACTCCTGCCCAACCCAGGCAGCACTAGTTGCTCCTTTCTGTCTGCTGACATAGTTGTTTGCACATATTTTAAGTATTTTAGTATTATTTATCATGGTGTATTCTATTAGGGATGTATATGTATCTTTTAGTAAAAAATCTGTCATACTTTCACTCAAAATCTAAGTGCTGAGTATTTATAATGTGTCAATCACTGTCCTAAGGAGATAGATTCTGTACCCCTAAGGAACTTAGGCTCTCCAAAGAGAGACCACCACATAAAAAATTAGGCATATTTCTTATTGCTCTTTGCTTTATTGCACTTTGAAGATACTGTGTTTTCTTTCTTACAGATTGAAGGTTTGCAGCAACTTGTGTTGAGCAAGCCAGTCAGCACCATTTTCCCAATTGGATTACTTTTTAATTAAGCTATGTGCATTGTTTTTCTAAACATAAAGCTATTGTACACTTAATAGACTATAGTCTAGTGTAAACATAGCATTTATATGTTCTTGAGAAACCTAAAAATTTGTGTGGATCCCTTTGTTGCGACGTTCATTTTATTTTGATGATCTGGAACTGGACTCACAGTATCTCTGAGGAGTGTCTGTGTGCAGAAGCTGGGGTGAGTACACAACTAGGGAGAGGAGGGCGGTAGAGGGTGCTGAGGGAGAGTTTGTGCACAAAGGAATGAGCACTCAGTTCTGCCTGGTGTAATTCAGGAGAGGATGAAGTCACAGTGAAGGATTAGAGTGTTCAACTAAGTGAATTGAATTTGAGTAGGGTGAGAAGGATGATGGTAAGGAAAGGGAATAGCATGGCTAGCTTAGATTTGAAGGAACCTGAAGGACAGGCATGCTTGCATCCATCTCTGTATTCCTGGTACCCTGCACGAGGCTGTTAACACAACTTTGGATGGATGAACTTATGAGCATCTACAAAGTACAGGGCCTTGTGTTTGTAGTTTTCTTTGTGTTCTGTAGCCAGTAGAAGAATCTGGTCTTATTTCCTCTGGCCAACCTTACAGTCTTTCTTTATCTCAAGGTGAAAAGGAGAAAGAAACTTGCTAGGAAAGAAAAATTCCATGGCTCTTTCTTCCATCAGATCCCTCTAGCTTAGTCCACGTTCTCCTCCTACTCCCTGTTTTTCAACCTATAAGAGACCGATTAAGGGAGAAAACAGCTTCAGCAAACCCAACAGTAAGTCAAACAAAGTCTTCGTGAAGGGGACCAAGTGCCTTTGGAAGAAGAGAGAGCATGGCAGAAGAGATGAGCCTTAGCTAAAGAGCCAAAAGACGAGCCCAGCACACAAACCACATGTTTATAAAAGCAGATTTAGAAGATACCAGTGCACAACGCAGTCTGCTACTGCTGGTGCATGCGTGTGTGTGTCTGTGTGAGGAGGGTGCTGGCGGTGGGCAGGTGACACGGGGGGGAAGGAAACTATTTGAAGGTCTAGGATGTGACAAACTTTGTAACAGAAAATCACACTACTTAATAATACTTTCTTACCATTATATATTAATTAACTTAAAAACTTGTATTTTACATGTGTTTTCTAAACTGAGGTGTGTAATACTTTTGTAAGCACTATTTTCCCCATTTTACCACTACTGTTACTGCTATGATCACTATGGGGACAGCTAATTTATGAGATAAATACTGTTCTGGGTTGTTTATATGTGTTCAGTCTTTTAATCTTCACAGTAACACTATGAGTTGGGTAACACACACACGCACACACACACACACACACACACACACACCACACAGCCTTCCTAGGTCCAAATACCTTTCAGTTCAAACATTACTGAAATGTGTGTGCATATGTGTATATATAATATGTATACATGTATATTTTTCTTGTTTTTGGTTGTGCTGTGCAGCATGCAGGATCCTAGTTTGCTGACCAGGGATCAAACCCATGTTCCCTACAGTGGAAGTATGGAGTCTTAACCACTGGACTGCCAGGGAATTCCCGAGATATGTCATATTATATGTTGCATTTTAGGCATGGAGTGTGAGCAATTTGTCCTAGGACTCACATAGGGGAGTGGAATTCTGGGATTGGAACTCAGGCTCTCTGACTCCATAGCCCAAACTCATAAAAAGAGATGAAGAAGCTCACCAAAGTTCATACAGTAAGTGACAGGTTGGGGCTTTGAAAGAATTGGGCCTCAGACCCCCCCATGTGGACTAACCTTAAATTCCATATCCAGACTTATATATTCTCTCTCTCTCTTTCCATTACCTCATTTATCCATTCTCATAGGGTAAAGAATAATATGCATATAAATCTATTTTCAGATAATTGAACATATCCTTTCTAGGTCCAAATACATCTCAGTTCAAACACTATTATTTTTTAAAATTTTTATTTGAGTATAGTTGTTTGACAATGTTGTGTTAGTTTCTCCTGTGCCATTTTTCTAACTTCCACATATATGCATTAATAAGTGATATTTGGTTTTCTCTTTCTTTACTCTATATGACAGTCTCTAGTGCCATCCACATCTCTGCAAATGGCAGTTTTGTTCCTTTTTATGGCTAAGTAATATTCTTAGCCATTGTATATATGTGGCACATTGTCTTTATCTACTCATCTGTTGATAAATATTTAGGTTGCTTCCATGTCCTGGCTATTGTAAAAAGTGCTGCAATAAACATTGGGGTGCATGTATTTTTTGAAATTATGGTTTTATGCCCAAGAGTGGGGTTGCTGAGTCATATTGCAGATTTCTCAAATATATTATCCTGTTCTCTGCCTTTGTAAACAAAGTATACTCAGCATTTCCTGGAGAGGTCATTATGTCTTGAGCTGTGCTGTATTAGTATCCTCAGGAATTTCTGAGATGCATGAGGGCTGTTGCCTCTATTAAATTATCCACAGATTGCAAGGAATTTTTGTGATTAAAAAAAAAAAAACTTTGAGATACAGTTTACAGTTCATAGAATTCACTGTTTAAATATAAAATTTAGCAGGTTTCAGTTTTCTTCCAGAGTCATTATCATCACCATAATTTAAATTTGTAACATTTTCCCTCCCTAAATAGCAACCCTGTACCTAGTAGCAGTCACTCTCCATCTTCATTCCCTCCAGCCCCGAGTCCTAGGAAGCCACCAGTCTATACATTTGTCTCTGTAGGTTTGCTTCTTCCATTGACATTTCATATAAGTGGAATCATCCAACTTGTGGTCTTTCATGTGGCTTTTTTCACTTTCCGTAAACTTTTCAAGATTCATCAGAACAATGTGTTGCAGCTAACGTCAGTACCCCATTCCTTTTTATAGCTAAATAATACTCTGCTGTGTAAATGTACCATATAATTATATTTTTGAATGTTAAATCAGCTTTGCATTCTTAGGTTAATTCCCCCTCGGTTACAGTGTATAATCCTTTCTTTGTGTTATGCTGGAAACAATTTGATAGTATTTGATTGAGGATTTCTGCATCTATATTCAGAAGAGATACTAATCTGAGTTTTGTTTTTTTGTAAAGCCTTTGGTTTTAAGGTCAAGATTATACTAGTCTTAAAGGATGAGACAGGCATAAGTTGGCAAGTAGTATAAGAAGTCTTGAGTACCTTCCACAGAAGTGCAGTTTTACCCAGTGGTTACTTCTTACATAAATATAGTTGGAGAAGGCAATGGCACCCCACTCCAGTACTCTTGCCTGGAAAATCCCATGGACGGAGGAGCCTGGTGGGCTGCAGTCCATGGGGTCGCTAAGAGTTGGACACGACTGAGCGACTTCCCTTTCACTTTTCACTTTCATGCATTGGAGAAGGAAATGGCAACCCACTCCAGTGATCGCAATCATGAATTTGGTAGAGGTGTGTGTGTGTTCACTGCTGTGTCATATTATCACATGTATAGATTTATATAACTATGACTGATATTCCTTTACCCTCCCTTTCGTATCTTAAATTTCTCTTCATCATACCCTGGTAACCATATCAGATAGGATTATAATCTTTTCTTCAACTATCAAACATAACTTTGAAAACTCAAGGGGAGAAGACAAGTCTTATATTTTTGCCTACTGTGTTTCTTCCTCTTTGCTACCGTTCCAAGGATATTTCTTTTACTCTATTTCAATTTAGAGAACTTCTTTTAGCTATTCTTTTAGAGTAGGTCTGCTGGTGAAGAATTTTAAGCTTTCCTTTCTCTGAATATGTCTTAATATCTCTTTCATCACTGGAGACTGTTTTCAATAGATATTGAATTCTGGGTTGACAGTTCATTTCTTTCAGTGCTTGAAAAATATTGTGCAACTTCCTCCCATTCTCCAGTTTCTGATGAGAAATCCACTGTCATTCAAATTGTTTTCATTGTTTCTCTCTGGCTGCTTTCAACTTTTTTTTTTTGCCTCTTGCTTTCAGCAGTTTGACTATGATGTGTCTTAGTGTAGATATTTTTTTTGGTTTCTTCTCTTTGGGGTTTGCTCAGATTCTTGAGTCTGTAGGTTTATGTCTTTTGACAAATTCGGGACACTTCAGTCATATGCCTTCCAGTAATTTTTTGAGTTCCAGCCTCTTTTTCCTCTTTCCCTGGCACTCTGAAGACATGAACATTAGATCTTTTACTATAGTCTTGTTCCTTATACTCTATCCATTATTTTTCAGTTGATTTTCTTAGTTGTTCAGATTGGATACTTTCTATTGTTCTATCTTCAAATTCAAATTCTCTCTACTGTTCTTTTCATTCTTCTGTTGAATTTATCCTTAATTTTGATTACTGTATTTTTAGATCCTAGATTTCTATTTGGTTCTTCTTCTCTATCTTTTATTTCTTTATTGAGATGTCCCTTCCTTGGTGGCTCAGACAGTAAAGTATCTGCCTGCAGTGCAGGAGCCCCAGTTTCTATCCCTGGGTCAGGAAGATCCCTTGGAGAAGGAAAGGGCAACCCACTCCAGTAATCTTGCCTGGGAAATTACATGGACAGAGAAGCCTGGTGGGTTACAGTCCATGGCGTCACAAAGAGTCGGACACGACTGAGCAACTAACACTTTCACCCTTTCATTTTTTTGTGAGCTTTTCTGTTTGTTTGTTTCAAGCATGTTTGTAGTTGTTCATTGAAACATTTTTATGTTTTCTTTAAAATCCTTAACAGGTATTTCTATATATGTGTCATGTTGGCATTGGTATCTGTTGATGGTCTTTTTCCATTTCTTTCGAAGCCTTTCTGGTTCTTGGTATGATGAATGATGGTTGATTGAAACTTCAATATTTTGACTATTATGTTACAAGACTCTGGATCTATTTAAAGCTTATGGTTCAGCAGGTCTCCTCTAACTTTGCTCTGAAGGGAAGGAGTGACCACTTCTTTACTTTCAGTTTGGGTGGAAGTCTAGGTCCTCTGCTCAGACTCTGTTGACAACAGGATGATCAAGTCCTTGACACTGCTGGGTTGAGGTGAGAGTTCAGGCTCTCCACTAGACCTGAACTGATAACCTTCTGGCTGTGAGAGGTAGGGCACTGCTTTATGGCCTTCTGTGAGGTCTCACTACACTGTAGGTGGTGGCCTTCTTGCTGCTGGATGGTGGTGAACATCCTGATTTTCTATTAGGCTGTCTCTGATACACCCCTGTAGGGAGCTGTAGAAACACCTATGACTTTTGCATAAGGTCAAAGTCTAGGCTCCCCACCTGGTCTCCACTGAGACCACTGGAGGGGATTCTTACTGTTTATCAGAGGTGAAATTCCTGGCTACACATTCAGTCTTTTTTGATACCATTCTAGTGTGGGGTTGGGATGTCTTTTTACAGACCAGCAAAAGTGGAAGCTGGGGCTTTCCGCTTGGTTTTTGATGTGAGGGGTGCAGCTGGGGAAGTAGTTTTTCTGTGGCATGTGTGTGTGTGTCTGTTTTGAACAGAGTAGTTATTTTTCTAAGATTTTCTGTCTTGTCAGGATATCCTTTTACTGGCCCTTTTGTATAGAGATAGCAGACCTTTCTAGGGGGTCTCTTTTTGTCTGCACCCATTGGTATTTCAGTTTACTGGCTTTTCTAGTTTACAGTCTGGGGTATACGAGGCCAAAAGAAAATGCAATGATCTTACTTTAGGTTGTATGGTCTCTAGCTGGTCTTTCTCTTTCTGTTCCTCTCTATCTTTCAGGCTTTTTATGTTTATTTCACATGCAATGTCCAGGGTTTTTATTTTTACCTAGAGAATAGAGAAGAGTACATCAAATTCCTGGAAGTGAAAGTCTTAGATTTTGTTTATGCAATTCCTCTTTTAATAAATATAGATAAGAAAGAGAAGTATAGGGACTTCCTTGGTGGTCCAGTGGTTAAGAATTCATGACTTCAAGGCAGAAGGTGTGGATCTGGTCCCTAATCAGGGCTAACATCCAACATACCATGTGGCATGGCAAAAAAATAAAAGAAAAGCGACAGAGAAATATGTGATTATATCATTTTTTATAGTTTCTATGTAAGTATCTTTATGGAGTTCTTTTTTTTTTCTCCTGTGGGTTTAAATTGTATTGAGTTTCACTCAAACAGGGGCTCTGTATCAACCTAGAAGGGTGGGGTGGGGAGGGAGATGGGAGGAAGGTTCAGAAAGGAGGGGATATACTTATATATATGGCTGAATCATGTTGAGGTTTGATGGAAAACAACAAAATTCTGTAAAGTGATTCAGTTCAGTTCAGTTGCTCAGTTTTGTCTGACTCTTTGTGACCCCATGAACCACAGCACACCAGGCCTCCCTGTCCATCACCATCTCCCAGAGTTCACTCAAACTCATGTCCATCGAGTCGGTGATGCCATCCAGCCATCTCATCCACTGTTGTCCCCTTTTCCTCCTGCCCCCGATCCTTCCCAGCATCAGAGTCTTTTCCAATGAGTCAACTCTTCACATGAGGTGGCCAAAGCACTGGAGTTTCAGCTTTATCATCATTTCTTCCAAAGAACACCCAGGGCTGATCTTTAGAATGGACTGGCTAAGTCTCCTTGCATTCCAAGGGACTCTCAAGAGTTTTCTCCAACACTACAGTTCAAAACCATCAATTCTTCGGTGCTCAGCTTTCTTCACAGTCCAGCTCACACATCCATACATGACCACTGGAAAAACCATAGCCTTGACTAGACGGACCTTTGTTGGCAAAATAATGTCTCTGCTTTTGAATATGCTATCTAGGTTGGTCATAACTTTTCTTCCAAGGAGTAAGCGTCTTTTAATTTCATGGCTGCAGTCACCACCTGTTATCCTTCAATAAAAAATAATTTAAAAAATTTCATCTAGTTTCACTTCCTTTCAGCCTGAGGAACTTCTTCTCTAGTATTTTTCCTAAGATAGGTCTGCCAACAGCAAATTCTGTTTACCTAGAAATGTGTTTATTTTGCTTTCATTTTTTGCAAAGTAGCTTTACTGGATATAGGACTCTTGGTTGACAGTATTTTCTTTTAGGACTTTGACTCTACCACTCCACTGCCTTTTGGCTTCTGTTACTTCTGATGAGAAGTCATTTGTTAATCTGATTGGGATTCTCTTGGGTATATGATTCCAGTTGTTTTTTTTTTTCTTGCTACTTTCAAGATTTCCTTTTCTGTTTTTGGTTTTAACATTTTGGCAGTGATGTATCTGAATGGGTATTTCATTGTATTTATCCTACTTAGAGTTGACTGTGTAGATTAATAATTTCCTCGAATTTGGGAAATATTCAGCATTATATTTTTTGAATTTCTTTCCCCTTCTCTTTGATTCTACCACTATGCATGATGGTAAGTGCTTTTGGTGCCTTTGATATTCTGCAGTTTTAAAATAAAATGCCTAGGTGCAGAATTTTTGGTATTTATTTATTTTAATTGATGTTTTCTGTATTTACTGGATCTGTGGTTTAGTGTCATTAATTTTGGAAAATTTAGTCATTATTTCTTCAAATATTTATCCTTGTGCTCCTTCTGATATTTCTATTGTGTGTTACATCTTTTGTGATTGTCCCACAGTTCTTTGATATTATACTCTGCTTTTTCTGTCTATTTTTAATTCTGAATTTCAGTTTGGGAAGTTTTCATTGACAGATTTTCAAGCTCACTCTTTCTTTCCTTAAACATATCCAGTCTGCTGATGAGCCCATTAAAGATATTCTTCATTTCTATTAAAATACTTTTGATTTTTAACATTTGCCTTTGATTCTCTCTTAGCATTTCTATTTCTTTGGTTATAGTATCCATCTGTTCTTGCATGTTGTCCACTTTTCTCATTAGAATCTTTAGCATGTTAATTATAGTTATTTAAAATTTCCAGTGTGATAATTCTAAAATCTTTGCCTTATCTGTGTCTGGCTCTGACACTTACTTTCTTTACAGACTCTTTCCTCTGTCTTTTATCATATCTTGTAATTTTTTTATGTAGGCATGATGTAGGCAATAGGAACAAGGTAAATTGGTTAGTATGAGATTTCAGATGTTTATCTGGCTAAGAGGTGGGTTGTATTTACTGTTTGCTGTAGCTGTAGTTTTCTCTACGTCTTTGTTTTTTCTCCCTGCTTTGGGTTTCCCTGCAAGCTGCTTCTTAAATAGTCTGTCTTATCGCTCTTTCACTCACAATCCACTGTCACTAGACTGTGTGTCTGATACATTTGGTAAGGTTTTAGAGAGGAGAGGTAATTAAATCTTTGTTTTGTAGGCTGCGACCTTTAGAAAAATTTTAGTCTTTTCTTTTTTTCTCCCCTTATGTGAACCAGGAAGGCAAAAGGGGACTTGAACTGTCCAGTTACCTTTTAATCTTTGTATGCTTTCTTTCACAAGTTTGATAGCATTATCTAAATGGTTGTCAAGCTTTAATTTAGAGGAAAATTTAGGCAATCTTGGGGAAGAAAGAGAAAGGCAAACTTCTTCTAGTCTTCTGTGCATCTCCCAATACCACTCAGCCCTAAAATTGCATACTGAATTTAGCAAGCACCCTATACTTAACCATTTCCACATTTCTTAACAGAGTTGTTGTGTTATAGTGTCCACAAAGTTTTTGATATGGTCCTCTTCAGGAAGGTGTACTTAATCCCTTTCCCTTGAGTGTGGACTAGACTTAGTGACTTTCTTCTAATGAGTAGGAAAATGTGTATGTGTCAAGGGGTGACTTCAGAGCCTGGGTCACAACACTGCGTTTTCCTGCTTACTTTCTTACCTGCTGTTGATCACTCATGTCATAAGGACACCCAGGAAATGGTGAGGAACTGAAGCCTTCTGCCAGGATCCAGCAAGGAATGTAGGCTTTGACTAACAGCTGTGTAAGTGAGTCATCTTGAAAGTGGCTTCACCAGTGCCAACCAGACCTTCTGATGGCTGTGGTCCTGGATAACATCTTGTTTGCAACCTTATTAGAGATCATGGATCAGAACCACCAGCTAAGTTGCTCCTGCATTCCTGACCCTTAGAAATTATGTGAGATAATAAATGCTTGTGTTTTAAACTACTAACACAGCTGTTAGTAGTTTAGAGAATATCTGTTATTGCATAAGCATATTCCTTGGCAGTCTTTTCCTCCTACATAACATTTCTCTCTCTCTCTATGTCACATACTCTCTCTCTCTCTCATTTCCTTCAACCAAAGTCAAAAATATTTCTTCAAATCTAATTTCTTAACTTTTATAATTTTGTCTACCTCATCACATTTTAGTGCTGTTTGTCTACAATTTACAGTTTGCAATCTGAGATATTACCTAGGTGATCCATACCTTGACCTGCTTCTGTTTAGGAATAAGAAAGTGCAGTTTTGGTTAGTGAGATTTTTTAGGGCTTTCTTCACTGAGGTTAGATTGACCTTGGGAAGTGGTGAATCCAAGAGCCAAAAGGAACCCCTTTGGATCTGGGGGTTGGCCACAATCTATACTTTCTCCATACTCTGAGAATCTTATCCAGAGTAAACCAAGTACACTGATTAAGAGGATGAAGGACAGTGTGCAGACATAGGTGAGGATGGTGTCATTTCCAATGACTTTGCCCCGGTGACTGGTATTGGAGGCTGGGTGGGGAGTGGTTTCTGATGTGTCAGTATACATTCATTCACTCAATATTTTTTAAGCCTCAAGTATGTCTCAGACTTTGTTCTAGGTGCTGAACATAAAGAGGTAAATTTACATGCCCCTTCTCCTTGGAAAGCT
This sequence comes from Redunca redunca, assembly GCA_006410935.1. NCBI lineage: Eukaryota > Metazoa > Chordata > Mammalia > Artiodactyla > Bovidae > Redunca > Redunca redunca. The sequence goes on from SJYQ01002139.1 coordinate 233,443, forward strand.
TGTGTTCTGGTGGCTTTGAGGTTCAGTTGAGGACCAGCCACAACTGGCTGGCACTAGTGAAACAGTTACAACAAAGACTTTTTGTGTATCGCTTTCTCCCTCTAGTCTCTATTCTTTAAAGGTAACTCTGTGAAGGAGAAATTCATCAACAAATTACAAATAATTTTTTTTTGTAGAGAAACAGCTTCCAAAAACGATTATGAATTTCAGAGACTGAATACCCTGTGATATATCCATGTATCAGGATATTAGTCTTGAAGATATTGTATATGAGGGAAAGAAAACTAACAAGAGAGGAAATCCAAAACATGCAGATGCAAAAGAAGTGTCCTTTGTTCAGGAAAGAAATAACATCAGAACCATGGACACTTACAAAGATTCAGATCTTTGCAATTAAAGCTGGGCCTGGAGAGTAAATATGTGTTCTCTTGGGGGAAGTTCAGGTAGCTTAGGAAATTAATTCTTGTTAGTTTCTCCTTGACAGTCCTGGGCAGAAGCTGAGGCCCCACAAAGCTGTCTTTCTACTTCACTACCTTTGGCAGGAACAGTAGACTCATGCATCATTTAGGGCTCTGTTGCAGAAAGCAAAAACTGTAAACAGAAAGATTTTTAAAAGATCATTAAGTGTTTACAAAACTGTGGAGGACTGCTGGGGAATAGGCTCCAGCCTGGGCCTCTAGAAACAAATTTCTGTAACAAGACTGTTGAACGAGTTAGCCCGGGCTGCTTCTGTCTCTGCAAGAGTCAGGAAGGTAATGAGTCAGGAGATCACTTGATAGTGATCCAGGTTCAGGAAGCCACTGATGCCACTGGGGCAAAGACCTCTCAACAGCAGCATAGCTAGTGACTGGACTCTGGAACACACAGTTTTTTTCCTGCCATGGTTACAACAGCTATCTCTTTTTAAAAATCTTTATTTATTTTGGGGTGCCCTGGGTTTTCACTGCTGCAAATAGGTTTTCTCTAGTTTCAGCGAGTGAGGGCTACTCTCTATTAGGTGTGTGAGCTTCTCCCTATGGTGGCTTTTCTTGTTGCCAAGCATGGGCTCGGCAGTTGTGGTGCCTGGGCTTCGTTACTCTGCAGCATGTGTGATCTTCCCAGACCAGGGATTGAACCCATATCTCCCGCAGTGGCAGGCAGATTCTTAACCACTTGGCCACCAGGGAAGTCTTCATAACTGTCTCCTGAAACCCATGGAACTGTTCACTGGATATTGGAATGCTGCTTCAGGAAAATTCACTGATGTCATAGCCTTGCTTTCCACCAAATACCCACTATTCCAACATCTTTTTTCATGTAGGTGTCCATGTAACACAGTTATGGCCAATGAGATGTAAAGGGTTTCTGCATGGTGTGGGTGGGATCCAGGGCTTCCAGAGACACTTGCTTTTCTGAAAAACAGGATAAATATTTCTTTTACTGTTTCCTCTTCTTCCTGCTTGGAGCATGAAAGTGAAGCCTAGACTGACAGAAACCATCTTGTGACCTCTGAGGATAGAGTCAACTTGTTTTAGAAAGAAACACACAAAATGCACCATGTTGACCTCCTATTCTGAACTTCTTGGTATTAGAGACAGGAAAATGTATCATTAGTTTAAGCCACTGTCAATCCAGAAAAAGTTCAGGTATTGCAAGCTGAAAGCACTCTTAACTTGTATAACATCTTTCCCCTACCTCTCTCTTTTTTCCTCCTTTTCCCTCCCACTCCATGTTCACTCTTCTCCCTCTGAATGCTTTTTTATATCTGTCTATGTTTGTGTGGTGGGAGAGATGGTACCCAAGAGGCCGCATTGAAGGAAGACATCATTGCAGCGTATCCTGTTTCTATTGGAGGGCATTTATGAAGTGCAGACATAGCTGAATGGGCTCTCTGTAGCTCATAGGACTCATGTAATATATCAGCTGCAGTATATCAGTCAGTATTGACTCCTACTATTGTATTTTTTTCAGATGCAAATATAGTACTGCTCCAACTGTGACTTTGTTTCTCTGGGCATTTGTTAGGTTGCGCTGCATGAAATAGCTAATATTTGATTGTTTTAACTACAAATAGTAATGATTTCATATGGTGCAACCCAGTATTCATAGGCTTGGAGGGTATTGGAAAACTTTCTGAAGCCCAACTGAAATCAGTTTATAACCCAGTGAGCTAAACATGATCAGTGGTTAAACGTGATCCAGGCCTGGTTTCTCTTACCATGTCCACATTGGGTATTTTCCTGGGCCATCCAAAAAGCCCAGTCTCCACTACAAAGGGAACTAACAGTTAGCACTTCCAGGTCACAATTTTCTCTTCTTTTCATGGCAACTCAACCTGAAGCTAAATTTTATTACAGGTGCAAGTTCAGGGAGTTATACTGAACTTACCTAAGTTAATTGTAGATAGAGTAGAGTGGGATAGGGTATTATTGCACATGCTTTTTTATCTTAGAAAAGCAGCATATTCTGAAGCTAGATTGACTCCTCTATACTAAGTAGATCCCTTTATGAATGCAGCAGGTGATCAAAGAAAAGGGCTTTGATACTAATGATTATGACTCTTATCACTGGGCATTTATCATAGGCCATTAAGTATACAAATCGTTTTCTAAAGGTCTTGTCTGACCCTTGGACAACCAGAAGGGTCAGAAATTATCAGGATATCTGATGTTGTCTTTCTCCAGTTATGATTTTGGGCCTCTGGGCTGTCCATATCCTTCTATATTTCTGGTTAATTTTTAATGGCACAAGTGTTTTCTTGAGTTTTTTTCTTTCTTTCTTTCTTTCCCATCTGTAAGTGTATCTGACACTTACAGAAAGTACCCAGGAAAGATGTCCCGAAGTTTCACTTCAATTAATAAAAAATTAATAAACTTCAACAACATTCTGTTATTGTTAAGTTATTTGATCAAGTATGACCCTTTGGAACCCCATGGCCTGCAGCACACCAGACTTCTGTCCATCATTGTCTCCGGAGTCTGTGTTCAAACTCATGTCCATTGAGTCAGTGCTGCCATCCAACCATCTCAGCCTCTGTTACTTCCTTCTCCTCCTGCCCTCAATCTTTCCCAGCATCAGGGTCTTTCCCAATGAGTTGACTTTTCGCAACAGATGGCCAAAGTATTAATATCATTAGGTTTGTTAAAATAAGCTATTTTTACTGTGATTCTTAGACATTCCTAGTGAGAATTGTTTATGAAAAGGGTTTCTTCTTCAGGGAGATTATGAGAAAAGGTATAGCATTAATGAGAGGCTGGAGAAAGGTTAAAATTCAGAAACCATTGTTTAGTTGTCGTCAGCTACTAAGTCAAGACTGACTTCCCATGAACTGCAGCATGCCAGGCTTCCCTTTCCTTTACGATCTCCCGGAGCCTGCTCAAACTCATGTTCACTGAGTCGGTGATGCTATCTAGCTACCTCATCCTCTGCCGCCCTGTTCTCCTTTTGCCCTCAAACTTTCCTAGCATCAGAATCTTTTCCAATGAATCAGCTCTTTGCATCAGGGGCCAAAGTATTGGAGCTTCAGCTTTGGCATCAATCCTTCCAAAGAATATTCAGAGTTGATTTCCTTTAGGATTGACTGGTTTGATCTCTTTGCAGTTCAAGGGACTCTCAAGGGTCTTCTCCAGCACCACATTTCAAAACCATCAATTCTTCCACACTCAGCCTTCTTTTTGGCCCAACTCTCATGTCTGCACATGATTACTAGAAAAACCATAGCTTTGACTAGATGGACTTTTTTTTTTTGGCAAAGTAATGTCTGTTCTCTTTAATACACTGCCTAGGTTTGTCAGAACTTTTCTTCCAAGGAGCAGGCATCTTTTAATTTCATGGCTGGACTCACTGTCCACAGTGATTTTGGAGCCCAAGAAAATAAAATCTGTCGCTGTTTCTACCTTTTCCCCTTCTATTGGCCCTGAAGTCATGAAAGTACATTGGTTAATGGTTGACTTGAAAGAATTTGTTCCGGTGACAACACTCTTTGGGCAGGAATCATTTTTCTCAGCTTCGTACCTCCTGTTCCTAGCATAGCACCTGGCACAGGGTAGATGTGAAATAGTGATTGATTAGGTGAATGAATGAGCAAATACAGTGACTATGCGATATCAGATTGTGTGGTCAGCTCCGAGAACTGCTCCATGTTTCAAAGAAGGTGGGTCTGTAAAATAAACACAACCTTTACCATTACAAAAAAATCCTTGTTAACACACATTTTCTTCAGTTCCCAGTAGGCATATCTGTGTAGTGGGGTTGAGTAATTTACTCACACTATAACTCTCTGGTATTCTACATGAGCTAGGACTTAGCAGGGAGTAGGGAGAAAATGTTACATTTAGTTTAAAGCTTGGTCTGACCTGACAATATGCCATCTCCTTGGCTGATAATCTGAAATAATTGAATAATGGCCCCTGTTGTCATCCTCTTCTCTGCATTTTCTAGGGTTGGTGACTAGAGGTATAAAAGGGAATTTTAGTGAAAGATCTTTGGTTATTTCGCCTGTATGAGTCCCATGGGAGATCTATTGACTTTTAGCCCACCTGCCTCCTGGACATCTTTCGGGGTTTAAGGTGACAGAGGCTCTCTCCTTGACCAGTCTTCAGTCAGGCTTTTCTAACCTCTCTCCTTTACTTAATGGTGGACTTCTGTGTCTGTTCTTGTCAGGCCTGGTTTTAGCAAGAATCCTGTAAAGTCAATTGAGAAACAACTCTTCACACTTGATATCTGATCATCCTTGATAGCTAATCAAGTTCCTTATCCCCCACCCTTGATATCTGTTCACCCCAGTCTGCCTCAGTAAGAATTTTGTCAAGTCAGTTGAATCATAGTGTTCTTTACCATAATGCATCCTCTTTGGAACATCTTGACCCCCACCCTACTCCTTGATTATAAATGCCCACTTGCCCTTGCTGTATTTGGAACTGAGCTCAGCTCTATACTGATGTCTCTTTCTGCTAATACAGTATTTCTGAGAAAGACTGATTTTTTACTGCTTCATCTACTGTCTGGCCCTGGCTTTTCTTTGGTAGTACATATGCCGTGACTTACATAAGACCCTTGGACCCTTGCATCACTGGACCCTTGGACCTCTTACGTAGGCTGCAACAATCAACACCGTTGATGACTTTGTCTTCATTTCTGTTTACTTGTTCAGGGTCCATTGGTGAGTCCAGATTCTGAACAGGTGCCCCAGATGACAGCCTACTGACAGATTTTGGTTCTTAAGATTCTGAGGATACTCTAGAAGCTGGGTTAGAGGCCAAGGCTTCTTTATTTGTGAGGTACCTACTAGACTGCAGCTTCCCTGGTGACTCAAATGGTAAAAAATCTGCCTGGATTACAGGAGTTGTTCAGTCTCTCAGTCATGTCCAACTCTGCAACCCCACAGACCGCAGCACGCCAGGCTTCCCTGTCCTTCACTATCTTGCGGAGCCTGTTCAAACTCATGCTCATTGAGTTGGTGATGCCATCCAGCCACCTCATCCTCTGTTGCCCCTTCTCCTTCTGCTTTCTATCTTTCCCAGCATCAGGGTCTTTTCTAGTGAGTTGTCTCTTCGCATCAGTGGGCCAAAGTATTGGAGCTTCAGCATCAGTCCTTCCAATGAATATTCAGGATTGATTTCCTTTAGGATTGACTGGTTTGATCTCCTTGCAGTCCAAGGGACTCTCAAGAGTCTTCTCCAACACCAGTTTAGAAGCATCAATTCTCCAGTGCTCAGCCTTCTTTATGGTCCAACACTCACATCCATACATGACTACTGGAAAAACCACCGATGGACCTTTGTTGGCAAAGTAATGTCTCTGCTTTTTAATATGCTGTCTAGGTTGGTCATCGGAGAAGGCAATGGCAACCCACTCCAGTACTCTTGCCTGGAAAATCCCATGGACGGAGAAGCCGCAGTCAATGGGGTCGCTAGGAGTCGGACACAGCTGAGCGACTTCCCTTTCACTTTTCACTTTTATGCACTGGAGAAGGAAATGGCAACCCACTCCAGTGTTCTTGCCTGGAGAATCCCAGGGACAAGGGAGCCTGGTGGGCTGCTGTCTATGGGGTCTCACAGAGTTGGACACGACTGAAGCAACTTAGTAGCAGGTTGGTCATAGATTTTCTTCCAAGGAGCAAGCATCTTTTAATTTCATGGCTGCAGTCACCATTTGCAGTGATTTTGGACCCACCCAAAATAAAGTCTCTCACTGTTTCCATTGTTTCCCCATCTATTTGCCATGACATGGTGGGACTGGATGCCATGATCTTCATTTTTTGAATGTTGAGCTTTAAGCTAGCTTTTTCACTCCCCTGTTTCACTTTCATCAAGAGGCTCTTTAGTTCCTCTTCACTTTCTGCCATAAGGGTGGTGTCATCTGCCTATCTGAGGTTATTGATATTGTTCCCAGCAATCTTAATTCCAACTTGTGCTTTATCTAGCCCAGCATTTCACATGATGTACTCTGCTGCTGCTAAGTTGCTTCAGTCGTGTCCAACTCTGTGTGACCCCATAGATGGCAGCCCACCAGGCTCCCCCGTCCCTGGAATTCTCCAGGCAAGAGCATTGGAGTGGGTTGCCATTTCCTTCTCCAATGCATGAAGGTGAAAAGTGAAAGGGAAGTCACTCAGTTGTGTCCAACTCTTTGCGACCCCATGGGCTGCAGCCCACCAGGCTCCTCCGTCCATGGGATTCTCCAGGCGAGAGTACTGCATATAAGTTAAATAAGCAGGGTGACAATATACAGCCTTGACGTACTCCTTTCCCTATTTGGAACCAGCCTGTTGCTCCATGTCCAGTTCTAACTGTTGCTTCTTGACCTGTGTTCAGGTTTCTCAGGAGGCAGGTAAGGTGATCTGATATTCCCATCTCTTTCAGAATATTCCAGTTTGTTGTGATTCACACAGTCAATGGGTTTAGCGTAGTCAATGAAGCAGAAGTAGATGTTTTTTTGGAATTCTGCTTTTTCTATGATGCAATAGATGTTGGCAGTTTGAGCTCTGATTCCTCTGCCTTTTCTAAATCCAGCTTAAACATCTGAAAGTTCTTAGTTCATGTACTGTTCAAGACTGGCTTGGAGAATTTTGAGAATTACTTTTGCTAGCATGAGAAATGAGTGCAATGTGTGATAATTTGCACATTCTTTGGCATTGCCTTTCTTTGAGATTGGAATGAAAACTGACCTATTCCAGTCCTGTGGCTACTGCTGAGTTTTCCAAATTTGCTATCATATTGAGCGCAGCACTTTCACAGCATCATCTTAGGATTTGAAATAGTTCAGCTGGAATTCCATCACCTCCACTAGTTTTGTTCATAATTATGTTTCTTAAAGCCAACTTGACTTTGAATTCCAGGATATCTGGCTCTAGGTAAGTTATCACAACATCCTGATTATCTGGGTCATTAAGAACTTTTTTGTATATTCTGTGTATTCTTGCCACCTCTTCCTAACAATTCTGCTTCTCTTAGGCCTATGCTGTTTCTGTCCTTTTTGTACAGGAGGTAGTGATCAGAACAATCTGGAACAAAAAGAAATGTAAAAAGGCAAAATGGTTATCGGAGGAGGCCTTAAAAATAGCTGAGAAAAGAAGAGAAGCTAAAGGCAAAGGAGAAAAGGAAAGATGTGCCCATGTGAAGGCAGAGTTCCAAAGAATAGAAAGGAGAGATGAACAAAAGCCTTCCCGTGTGAACAATGCAAAAAAGTGGAGGGAAACAGTAAAATGAGAAAGACTAGCGATCTCTTCAAGAAAATTAGAGATACTCAGGAAACATTTCACAAAGATGTGCACATTAAAGGACAGACACAGTTTGGACAGAAGGACTATGGGAGATCCAGGTTCCATCCTGGGTTGGGAAGATCCCTCAGAGAAGGAAATGGCAACCCACTCAAGTATTCTTGCCTGGGAAATCCCATGGACAGAGGAGCCTGGTGGGCTACAGTCCATGGGGTCGCAAAGAGTTGGGCATGACTCTATAACTAATACACATTGGGCTGTAAGGTTTTCTGTCTGGCTCTTTGTTTTGAGTAAGATTCATTCACTCCCTGAGTCCTGGGCTTGGTTCTTTGTTTCAAATGGAAATTCACTTTCTGACTTCCTGGGCTACAGAATTTCTTTCTGGCTCTTTTTGTCAAGTGTGGATTTAGTCCTTGAGTCCTAGGTTGGGAATTCCCGCCCCCACCACCCCGCCCCCCGGCTCTTTTGAGGACTCTGTTTTCTCTTTTTGATTCTGTTTCTCCCAGTGGAGCTTCTCAGCAAGCTGAAACCCTCTTCTTGAACTCATGTCTGCTAACTTCTGCTTGCTTTCTTGCTGGCATGACTTTACTAATGTTGATAGGAACTTCAGTGGGAAACTGAGGATCTGCTCAATCTTGTTCCTTTGAGACTTCTTGCTTCCCACTGCTTCCACTCATCCTTCCTCCTTCACCACCTTCAATATTTCCTTCCACTCCTTTGAATCCTTTTTGCCTCTCTTCAGGCCCCTCCATCCTCTGTCCACCATGCCAGACCGTCTTCCTTCTCACTCTAGCCTCTCAGGCACTTGGACTTGTTGCTCTCTGTCCCCTGGGGCTCTCAAGGGACTAAGTCATGTCCAACTCTTTGGGACTCCATGGACTGTGGCCCACCAGGCTCCTCTCACCATGAGGGATTCTCCAGGCAAGAATAATGCAGTGGGTTTCCATGCCCTCCTCCAGGAGATCTTCCCAACCCAGGTATCAAACCCAGGTCTCCCCCTTTGCAGGCAGATTCTTACTGTCTGAGCCACCAGGGAAGCCCTTCAAGGGACTCAGGGACCCCCAAAAGCAATTGCATGAGGCTGAAAAGAAAAATAAGGAAGGCCAATTGGAAACAGACTGGATATTTTAACTGGGTCAGACTTTGGAGACAGCTACACAGCAGCTGCTTCACATTCCCTGTCTCTCACCTATAATGTAGTCTAGTGTCTGTAAGACAGGGCAAAAGATCTGCGAATATTGGTAAAAGGATTTAACTCTCATATTGAGTGATTAGCCTTGACTTGTTCCATTTGTCAGAAACACGATTTAGACAGAGAGTGGAAATAAACCAGTGAGTTTTGGTGCTACTGTGTTTACCTGGCTCATGGCTAACATTTTAGATGGAAAGGTATAAGATCTGTTTCCACCTGTCTGTACATATGTTTATGGATGTATGTACATATGTTATGCATCTGTGATAGCTTTCTTCCTCTGAATGGTATTACCAAATTTATAAAGTCCTGTAAAGAGCTCTATTTAAATCAGCTTAGAGGTAAATGAATGTTTATATAAATTAAATATTACTAAAATCTTCCAGAAATATAGGAACAAACCCAAAAACTGTGAGTTGAGCAAATCTTTGAAGATTATTTTAATACTGTTGACTAAGTAAAAACAGCGATACCTTCTGACTATCAATATTGACTATAATACAAGCATACATTTTCATTCTACTTGGGTTTACTGGTCAAATAGGGTAATATGATATCTACTAGATTTTTAAGATTATAAAAGTTATCAATTCAATCTAAAAAAACAAATGTATAAATAAAGATGCAGTAAAAACGAATTCCTTGATATCCATTGCCTCATGTAAATCCAGCACAGAAGTAAAATAAACAAAAACCTTCCAAGCATTTAATTTATTTTTTTCAGGGGTTTTCTGCCCCCCCACCCCCACCCCGCAATATGTGCTGTAAAAATAGTTAACAGGGAAATAATTGGAGATGATGGGCAGTTTTGTGTCTGCCTAAAATTAGTTTCCAAAATCTTTTTTTTTTTTGGTAACCTACAATCTTCGAGTTATGCCAGGTAATGGATATTCACTAAACATCTCATCATTTCTAAGTAACCTGAATTGCTAAATAATTCATTAGTGACTATACATTTAAGTTTATGTGCTTTTTGCTTTTGAATTTTGTATGTTATAGAGAATCTAAATATATTTGAGTCTGTCAATATGTTCTTTTTACCACATTGAAAAATATGAGGAAGTATAGACCTATAAAATTGTACATTCAGAAAATTTGTTAGTCTACCACAGAATACTGGTATATGACAGGCAGTTCATAATTGTTTACTTCCTAGATTTTTTTCTGTGCAAGAAGGGTTACTAATGTCTAAAAAATTATAATAAGTGTATGAAAATAAAACTACCAAAAATAATAAGGGAACAACTTTTTCAGGCAAAGTATACAGAAAAGTAGGATGTGTTTCAATAAGAAAAAGTTTGCAATATGTGAAGCATGTGTCTTCAGTAAAGGAAAAGTAGAATAATTTTGTCCTGAAGTGAAATGACTATTTGTCCCAGAGTGAGAAAGAGAAAAATGTAGGGGAAAAAATTGAATGGATATAGAAAGTTATAGGAGATTTAAAGGAAAAGTAATTTTATGTGTGGTTAAGCTGGCTAAGATTGAATGGATTTATTTATACGGTGTTTTAAAGATAAGCTCAAAAATGTAACAGTGCAAAACTAGAATCTGTTTTTCTTTCTACTAATATAACAGAGTTTTCTTGGATTGTTGGTTTGGTCTTAATAGATTGCAAAATATTTTTCTTTACATTTTAAGTCATCCATCTAAGAAACAAAGATTTTTATCAGCATAATTTTGTATGCCTTATGTTAACCTTATCCTTGATTATTTAAGAAAACCAAGTCTTATCACTTTTCAAAGAACTAAGGGTATTTTTTTTTTTTTACACTTTTGACAATTTTGCATTCCCCAAGTCAGATCCTAAATGAAATTATCTTGACTCCAAACTGACTTATTCCAAAGACTCCATGGAAAGTCTCAAGGAATTTGTTCTCTCACCTTGTGAAAAGAGAGATGTTATACTAATTTGGTTTATTTGATAGGTTGGATTATTGCATGGAAAGGCTTGTCCTCTTCCAAATAAGAAGTGATATTAATTTAGGATATATTTGTATGGGTAAATATAAATGCAAGTATTTCAGAAGTTGCATTAATTTCCTAAAAATTAGGACATCCATGAGATGTCCAATCACCATTCTAGTAATTATTCTATAATGTTGAGTGTCATAGAAACAACCACATATTCTTATTAACTTAACTGTTACCAGATCGTAACCATGCCATTTTAAATATTTTATCACCCACAGACAGATTTTGTTTTGCTCTGATTCTTCCCTGGAAGTATTTGCCATTATCTATAGGCCAGAATGCTTTGTTTTCTCAGAGACCCTTGGAAAAGACTATGACAAGAACTCTGGGCTAGAGGATTCTGATGGCTTAGCTTACATAATTTTGAGACCATACCACTGGACTGAGTTGTTATTTCTAGAACTCTAATAGAGAAACTGATAGGTTTATAAAACTGCTCACCCAAGATCAAGCAGAATAAGAATTAATTACATGGGACTGAATAAATTGGTAATGGTTGTGTTTTTGGTTTCAGACATTTTGGATTTTTAATGTTGTTTTCTGGATTTAAAGAATCCCTTTCTTTTTTCTTAGATTATATATAAGTGTTAGTTGATCGGTCATGTCTGACTCTTTGTGACCCCATGGACTATAGCCTGCCAGGCTCCTCTGTCTGTGGAATTCTCCAGGCCAGAATACTGGAGTGGGTGGCCATTTCCTTCTCCAGGGGAATTCCTGAATTCAGGGATCGAATTGGGGTCTCCTGCCTTGCAGGCAGATTCTTTACCATCCGAGCTGCCAGGGAAGCCCCACATATGTGTCTGTGTATGTATGTATGTGTGTGTGCTGTGTGCTCAGTCATGTCCAACTCTTTGTGACCCATGGGCTACAAGCCAGCTCTTTGTGACCCACCAGGCTCTTCTGTTCATGGAATTTTCCAAGCAAGAATACTGGAGCAGGCTGCCATTTCCTTCTCCAGGGGAGCTTCCCAATCCAGAGATTGAACTTGTGTCTCTTGCGTCTCCGTACTGGCAGGTGGATTCTTTACCACTAGTGCCGTATGGGTTTCCTGGACTCAGTAAAGAATCTGCCTGCAGTGCCGGAGACCTGAGTTTGATCCCTAGGTTGGGAAGATCCCCTGGAGAAGGGAACAGCTACCCACTCCAGTATCCTGGCCTGGAGAATTCCATGGACAGAGGAGCCTGGCAGGCTACAGTCCGTGGGATTGCAGAGTTGGACTTGACTGAGCAGCTTTCATATATATTTGTAATGATTAGAAGATTATACTTTTATATAAAATCAAACACATATCTTTTCTCCCTGCCCAATTCCTTCAGAATTTGTGTTAATTTAATGTTTGAAGGAAGTTATTCTCATTATATTTAATTAAATAGAACAGGGAGGATCATGTCTTTTATTTGAATACTGTATTCAAGATATAAAATCAAGGGGAGATGTATCATAAACAGAAAACATATAGTTAAGTCAGGAGATAACAAAGAGAAGCTAAATATTTCGTATATCAGTAAAACACCTGCTTTTCTTGGTTTACTTACCTGTTTCCCTACTACGTGGGGGGGAGGCTCATGGGACCTGACTTATAAGAAACCCATTGTAGCAGCTCTTCCTCAGTTTTTAGGAAACCTTTGTAGGCTCAGATGGTAACTCTAACTTGATCATCTCTTTCTGAGATCTTCTGTTTTCATTACTTGTGCTGTGCCCATGCCTACGCCTTTCATCGCCTATTACATCTTCTCTTAGGTTGGTTTCAACTTTTGGTGGGAGGGAGAGGATGGTGAGGTGGGTTAAACCCTTGGCTCTTTCTGAATTCTTGTTTTCTGATCTTTACTGACTCCGCTCTCTGCAAACTAAGGCCAGTGGCCCTGTGATGTGCTAAACAGGGACTGTTCCCTCCTAAATCTAGCATCTTTTGCTCTTTTCTGTTTGGCAAAGGAGTTGACAGAATTGAAACCCACTCTCCCTAAGCACCAACTAAGAGCAAGACAGTGTGGGATGTGTTNACAAATGATGTATTGTTGATTATAATTTTTGTTGTTGTTTGTTCACTAAGTTATGTCTGATTTTTTGCAACTTCATGGATATTGCAGAAGGCTCTCCTGTTCTTCACTATTTCCCAGATATTAATTGCAATATCATTGACATAGGTTACATACCAATCAATAGGCTGAATATTTTATTTGCAGGGCCTCAGACAAGTAGTCAAATCCTTCAGCAACTGATGTTTCTTGCTAAAATATTTAACTTAGGCTATAAGTGCCTGGGAATCTTAGAGGGATTTTAAGCAAAGGTGACATAAGAGTTATTCATAATGTATTTTTTTGATGACTTCGGGACACTGTTATGTCAATGATTATTTTATGGCATTCCAGGGGCTATAGGGAGCTTCCCAGGTGGTGCTAGTGGTAAAGAACCTGCCTGCCAATGCAGGAAGCGTAAGAGATGTGGATTCAATACCTGGGTCGGGAAGATCCCCTAAGGAGGGTATGGGCAACACACTCCAGTATTCTTGCCTGGAGAATTCCATGGACAGTGGAGCCTGGCAGGCTATAGTCCATAGTATCGCAAAGAGCTGGGCAGCACTGAAGCAGCTTAGCATGCAGGCACTCAAGGGCTACTGGAGGTGAAGATTTGCCATGGACTATGTGGTCCCAGACAGCTGTGTTCCCTTGGTTTCCAGATGTGTAGTTTATTAGATCAGCTCTGGGGATGTGCCCCAGAGGAAGAAGGAGCCATAGCTCTTAGTGAGTACAGCATCCCCCGACCTGTTCTAACCTTCTGTTTCTACTAACTGTGTCCTGGAAATCCCAAGTAGCAGGTCCTCAGTGAAGTTTCACAGAGACAAATAGTTGTGAGTAAAATAAGAATAAGCTCCTCTGAGTGGGAAGTCCAAAATCTTCTCTTACTAGTAGAAGTTAAACCCTTTACTTTTTTTCCCTCTTACAATAGATTTTGTTTTTATTGCACACTGGTTATTCCTTATTTTCTGAATAACAACACAACTCAAAAATATGAGCCTTAAATAAAAGATGTTTGGGGCCATAAAAAATATTGAACAAACGCTAGAAGTCATTGTACTTTTACTGTAAATTAAGCATTTCAATAGATAGGATATTTCAAAGAAAATAGCAATAGCCATAGGGGATCAGTGTAATTGACTTTAGAGCTGGTCTTTCCTGTGGGTAATTTTCCTTCTCGCTCTCTTTGTCCTGTTGGAACAGAATGTCAGCTCGACTTCTGATGCCCGGTCAGCACATAATCCTGCATTCCACTGTTCAGTGCCCACCACCCCAGGACTCTGGGTCAGATAGAGATACCTCCACACACAAGCCTGCCAGTCTCTTCTAGAGATGGGCAGATACAAATCCCCATCCAATCCCTCCCACAGAGGCCTGGGTCTGATCAAACCTACCTCAATAAGAATTCTGCTCCTTCCCCAGGATAATGTGGGGTGAGTCCCCACAGAGTAACCCTGTTTGAGTCCCTTTCTCACCCAAAGCTGCCTGTTGACTCAGAATCTGGCAGTACCAGAGGATGACTCCTTACAGCACAGGTGCGCACCTGGGCAAGGAACTCCTTATAGACCCTGGAGAAAATCTTGTCGCCCACAAGATAACACTCTACTCTCCAGTCCTAGGCTTAAAAACAGTCATCTCAAGATTCCCTGGTGGTCCAGTGATTAAGGATCTGCCTGCCAATGTAGGGGACACAGGTTTGAGCCCTGGTCTGGGAAGATTCCACATGCTACGGGGCCACTAAGCCTGTGCACCACAGCTACAGAGCCCATGCGCTTCAACTGCTGAAGTCCGAGTGCCTAGAGCCTGTGCCCTGCAACAAGAGGCGCCACCACAATGAGAAGCCCGTGCCCTGCCACTAAAGAGGAGCCCCTGCTTGATGCAACTAGAGAAAGCCTGCCCACAGCAATGAAGATGCGGAGCAGGAAAAAAAAAAAGGTCATCTCATTTTTATTGGCCTGTAGCTGTACACGACTGAAGTGACTTAGCAGCAGCAGCAGCTGTAGGAGGAAAGGCTTGAGACATGGGGAGAAGTCAGGATAAGCACAAAGACACAGAGTGAAGTTCTGCAGAGATTTCTCCAGCTGTGTGATCAAGCTCACATGAGTGTTACCAGACCATTTAGGAAAAAATAAACACCTTCCTACTCATGTCTGTGAGAGAAAGAAGGGGCTACAACAATTTTTAGCTAAAATGTCAACAGGAGAAATCATAAATTCAGTCATGTATTTAATAACCTCTAATCTTTCCTTCCCATGATCTCTCCATTCACACTTTCCCTACCACATAGACTTATGTACCCTGACCTTCTAACTTGCCTGAGCAAAGGCTTCTGGGAGGTGGTCACAGAGACCCATAGCAGCAGCTATGTTCTTGGCCTGGGGCTGTTAGAGAAGCAGGGGTGACCAGCATGAGTGTAGCAGACAACCCAGTGGTTGGTTATCTAGCCAGCCCCTGACTCACCTACGTAGAGATTCTCATACTCAGACCTCAGGCTGTTCAGGGTTTATATTCACCTCTGGGTGGGTGGGGGGATGGAGAGCACCAACAATGTGTGAGTGATTTTCCAGGCCTGTCCCCTGGTGCCGATAGACAGAGCTTCTGGTGGGGAAGGGAGGGCTGGACAATCAGTGCGAGCTACTTATTAGATACAGAGGACAGCCAGAGCTCCACTCCACTGTGACCCAGATTCTGTGCCAGGAGAGAGTGGTGTGGAGCGGTGGTGTTATGGTGAGATAAGAGGCCACACCGGCCACATCAGAAGGGCCTGATTCCACTCTCCAGGGGCCCCTTTGCCGATGGCCCTGTGCTCTGCTGGGAGTTCCTGAGCCGTGCGGGTGGGAGGGGAGTCTGCCGGGACTCAGGCCTCTCATGGGCTGTGGGGGCAGGGACTTCTTTTCCTCTTACTGAGGCAGTCTGTTTGTGGGGTATTCTGGGATTCTGGTTTCTGCTGTAGCCACAGAATCCACCTCTCTGTTACTAATCCAGGATGACATGCCGGCACTTTGCTACAGAGATTCAGAGCAGTGGGGGACACCACCTCTGGTTTCTAAAGAATTGTCCTGAGACATCTTTCATCTTTCCCTTTTCCCTTCCCCTTTCTCCTTATGACTTGACCTCCCAGACCCTCATTCACCATCTTCAGATGTCAGAATCTGACAGCTTTGTTCTCTTCTGCCCCAAGGCTGTCAAGGTGAGGTTCAGTGTGTGTATGGTGATACTGCCTTCACATCCATTCATTTACTAAACGTATTTTTTAAAATGTAAACATAATTTTAATGAGCATCTCTTGCGTGCCATGCAGTATTTAGGTTTTGCAGATAAGAGAGTGGCTTTTTTGCTGGGCTATATCCAGTAACCTCCATTTCTTTTGTGTTGGAGTTACAATAACTGAACCTTGCTCTCCTCTCCATATTTCAAACTGAAGTTTTTTATGCATAGATATTATTCCATCTATTCCACTTTAAATCCCATTCAACTGTTCTACATCTTATTTTGGTTCTTCTCCTCCTGACCACTCCCCTTTTGTTTTGGTCAGTACCTCATCTCCTTTACTTCATCTTACCTCCCAGCCTCATTGCCCTGATTCAGTAATTGCCTTCCAGAATTTATTTTTCTTCTCTTTTAATCCTGAAAGCTGGCCAGACCCTAATCGTCACTTCCTGGAAGCAGTTCTCCACATTGTCATTCTTCTGATAACCTTGGTTAGGTTCAGTGGTAGAGTTGGGCTTAGGTTACCTTTTGCATCTTGAATGAAACACAGACTCATTTTCCTGGGGTCTAGAACCATTTACAGTTCTTTTCCAATCTATTGGTCTTGTCTTACTTTCTTCACAAATTCTATTGTGTACTCAAAGTCTTCTACTTTTGAATATATGCCCTGGGTCTCCCCTTTAAATTCTTTGATTCATTCTCTTCTCTGTAATCTAAATAGCTTTCTATTTCTCTTTCTATATATCTGTTTCTCAAAACCCCAGTTCTTAAAAGTCTATCTTATATGCCATTTGCCTCATGAAGTCTTTCCTGATCTCCTGACAGATGGGATATTTCCATCTTCTGAATGCCATAGTGATGAAGGAAAAAGATTTTGGAATTGGACAAATATGGACTCCAAGCAGAGCACTCTCATTTCTAAATTTGGAAACTCAAGCAAACACTGAAACTGTTTGAACATTTAACTCCTCATATGTGTACAGTGATATAAGTTGCCACCCTTTGTGAGGTTTTAGTGGCCAGCAGGTACACAGTGCTTTTTACAGAGTAAGTTCTTGAAAGTCATTATTATGGCATTTTTTCTGTTATTACAGTATTATCTCACAGTATAGTTATTTGTATATTCCTCTAAACACCTTTACAAAATCTCACAAAATATTCTATTTTATCCTTATCTCTGAGATCCCACCCATCATCTAGCACTTTTTTTCGTATATAACTTAGGGACTCATTAGATATTTGTTGAATTATAATATTAATATAAATTTGTGGAATTACAATAAGTGAAGAGATAGGAAACAGATAGAAATTGGAGACATTGCTGTCAACTCATGATTTTCACTGTGTGTGTGTGTGTGTGTGTGTGTATTTGCGTTGCATGTTCCTAAGCTGTTTGCAATGCAAGTGCCTGAAAGCAGATCCAAAACTTCCTTTCTACATACTGCATATCAGTAAAAAGAACCAGTAATGCTTGGAGAAATGGTTAATTCTAGGTCTGAGGCAGGGAAACACAGAGTCTGGACTTTTATTTTTAAAACCAGAAAGGAAGGAAATGATCAAAGAATAATATGAACGTGTCAAAAGGACACCAAAGTCAGCTTGAAGGCGATTTCACTGAGCAAACTGAAAATAACTTAAGAATCAATATAAATTGTCAAAATAATTATAATACATTGAATAAACAATGTAAACAATGAATCATCAGTTCAGTTCAGTCCAGTCGCTCAGTTGTGTCCGACTCTTTGCGACCCCATGAATCGCAGCACGCCTTGCCTCCCTGTCCATCACCATCTCCCGGAGTTCACTCAGGCTCACGTCCATCGAGTCCATGATGCCATCCAGCCATCTCA